>CM053034.1:119550753-119778253 GCA_028564925.1 Lithobates sylvaticus | reverse complement strand
GACTGGCCCAGAATAAATATGAAGATAATGATTTCCGGCTTTGGAACCTTCCTTATTTCAGCCGAGTGAGGCAAAGCAACAAAGCCAGTGGATCAGAAAGACAGCCAAGGAGGAGATTCAGAGCACTCCTAGATTACTCATAATTTTTTTTTTTTTTTTTTTTTTAAACATACTAAAAGCACATGTTCCATTGATCTAACAAAAAGGACAGACTTTAAAATCTAGGTGGGAGCTTGAATTTTTAAGATACTCAAATTCTGTAAGAAAGGTTTCAGTATCGGACTTCTACATACTTTATCAATGGGTGTTAAAAAAAAAAAAAAAAAAATAAACTTACTCCAGAAGGCGAGGAATTCCACTTGGTTTCCTGAAAAAGAAAAAAAAAATATATATATTACACATCAGCAAAAAATAAAAACATTTCATGAGCCTAATATTATATTCACACTTCACCCCTCTGAAAACGCATTTCAGAAGTGCGTCAAAATCTGCTTGCGGTGCCATTATTTCTTAATGACACCTCAAAAGCAATAAGAGGGCCATGCTCCACACCTGAAAAAGTGCGGGAAAGTTTATTGGTGGGTTTGTCACGTACAGGGAAGTCCATTCAAGTGAATAGGCTGCCCTATTCGCAACATGCAGAAATGCACTAAAAAAAACAACCCATGAGCAGAAACGCACATTCCCGCTACGCGCGTGTGAATGGGGCCTAAAGGTTCACAGAATGTACTAGCTGTAGTCTGTAGAATTAGTGATACTGATGAGGCAATAGAAACCTCTTTAGGAACTTATAAAAAAAAAAAACAGGCTCCTGATGTAATTTTTGACAAAAATAATAGGGCAGAGATTGAACACATGCCACGGCCAGCTTTGATTCTGGAATATGAGTTATATGAAGTGCCTGGTTGTCGTTTCATTTACCACATTAAAGAGGAAGTAAAGCCTCCAAAAAAAAAAAAAAAAAAAAAGACACCCTGCAAGGCAAAGGCATAATGAGCTAGTATGCATAGCATACTAGCTCATTATGAAAGACTTACCCGAAAACGAAGCCCCCGAAGCTCTCCTTATCCACGATCTTCTGCGCCGCCATCCAGGGCCGGAGTGATTCCCAGGTCTCGCTCCGGGTCACTCCCGCGCATGCGCACGAGATCGGCATATCGCCGTGATCTCGGCATCCTCAGTGCGCCCTCAGTGCGCCGCTGTCTACGGCGCATTCGCCGTAGACAGCGATGCCTTTTCATTTCTAAATATCTCCTAAACCATGTAGGTTTAGGAGATATTTATTGGACCTACAGATAAGCCTTAATCTAGGCTTACCTGTAGGCCAAAGTCATTTGGAAGGGTTTACTTCCACTTTAACTTGGTGTTTTAAATCGGGTTTATAGTATGGAGCGCATATCTTTTTCTCGATTTTAGCCACTTGTGGTCTTTAAGTTCTCCTTTTAGAAGACCTCAACTCTCATCGCCCCTTTCACAGCATATTTTGCTGGAAAGAAAATCAACGTATATGCATATGTAGTGGGATGGACAGTGGTAGTCAAAAGTTGGAATTCTGTAGTCCAGCAGGACAGACAACCCCTTTTGGAGATTTAAATCGTGCAAAGACGATGCATGCGAGCAGACAGACACACTGGATTTCTGACAGATCACTAGGTAATTTTTCATACGCTGAAGGATAAATAAAACATGGTGAAATGTGCTTGTATTAAAGAGGTGTACTGAATATCTGACTATCTGTCCTGCATACACATCTGTTCCCCTCACTGTTCCATCCCTATCTATGCTTCCATTGGATAGCATCATATTTCTCAGCCCACAGCCATTTCGTGTTGCACTGAACGAGCCATCTGACGCTTTGACGTCACGCACGACCTTATGGTGATTGTAGGCCTTCAAGTGGGGGACATTGCGCAGGCGCATTGGTCGCCGTCTGTCTGCTCCCGGTCGGTGACGTCATTTACCGACCGGGTAGGGGGTACAAAGGCGGCTGTAGCCAGCGGCTAGTCGCTAATTTCCAGGGGCGCTGTTATCTTTGTTATAAAGAGTGACCTCCGCGCTTTACTGCTGGATAGTGGAACTAAGTGGTCCACACGTGAACAATTTAGACTAATAAGTGCATGTGCATAAATATCCCTTATATGCAATAAAACATATAATAATAATAATAATAGTGAAATAAATAGTTATCTGTGTTATCCAATGTAGATAAAATATCTTGCTTGGAATAAAATAGCAGCCAAACCTGATAGTGTTCACAATACACAAAAACAAGTAAATATAACAAAGTGATCTAGCGCATAAATTAAAACACAATCCTACAAAAAATAAACTTAAAAATGTGCCACCACTAGTAGTAGTGCATCCATATAAATATAAAGTGCAATCCAAAATTATAAAATGATCTAAAAGGTGCACCAACAATGAATCAAGTGAATTGAATAAAGTGTATAGTCTCTAATAATATCTATGGATAAAGTCTCTGATCAAGTGATCCAGTGAGTAAACAGTTCAATCAGTGGGTAACAATCGGTGATAACCCATATGATACTAATTAAAATGGATGTGAAGAAGGTTCTATGCTGGATGTTCTATTAGATGTCACCAATATGGAAAAAACAACTGTCAGCTAACATGGTGTGTGCAATCCAACAACGGGCTATCTAGCCTCTCACCTCATATACTCTTTCATTCAGCGTGTAGTGTAAGCGATTACGGTCCTCCTTCACCCTTTAGATTCCTTCCCTTGTTTGGGGGAGCCTTATCCCGATGCGGTACACTGGAAGCCGTCCTCTGTATACTGTTTAAGCCAGCCAAAGTCTACATAGATATAATTGGCCACTCTCCGATCTCATAAGTAACAAAACGGGGAAAAGGAAGGAGAAAAACAAAAGGAGTGCCTCCAATAGTGAAGTATGTAGGTAAAAGGAGACTTTATTGACAAATAAAACCTATAAATTGGACTCTTACAATGTGATAAAATAAATCAAGCAAGTAGCAAACAATGGCATCTGAACGCCGATCTCACGTCACTTCCGGTTCACAGGTTGACTATTTCCGATCCCTCTATCGGAAATAGTCAACCTTTGAACCGGAAGTGACGCGAGATCGGCATTCAGACGCCATTGTTTGCTACTTGCTTGATTTATTTTATCACATTGTAAGAGTCCAATTTATAGGTTTTATTTGTCAATAAAGTCTCCTTTTACCTACATACTTCACTATTGGAGGCACTCCTTTTGTTTTTCTCCTTCCTTTTCCCCGTTTTGTTACTTATGAGATCGGAGAGTGGCCAATTATATCTATGTAGACTTTGGCTGGCTTAAACAGTATACAGAGGACGGCGATCCCAGGGACGGCTTCCAGTGTACCGCATCGGGATAAGGCTCCCCCAAACAAGGGAAGGAATCTAAAGGGTGAAGGAGGACCGTAATCGCTTACACTACACGCTGAATGAAAGAGTATATGAGGTGAGAGGCTAGATAGCCCGTTGTTGGATTGCACACACCATGTTAGCTGACAGTTGTTTTTTCCATATTGGTGACATCTAATAAGAGAACATCCAGCATAGAACCTTCTTCACATCCTTTTTAATTAGTATCATATGGGTTATCACCGATTGTTACCCACTGATTGAACTGTTTACTCACTGGATCACTTGATCAGAGACTTTATCCATAGATATCATTAGAGACTATACACTTTATTCAATTCACTTGATTCATTGTTGGTGCACCTTTAGATCATTTTATAATTTCGGATTGCACTTTATATTTATATGGATGCACTACTACTAGTGGTGGCACATTTTTAAGTTTATTTTTTGTAGGATTGTGTTTTAATTTATGCGCTAGATCACTTTGTTATATTTAGCTGTTATCTTTGTTGTTCATATATCAGGTCGGTTTATATTTGTGGCTTCTGTAGTTTCTTATACTCACATGGTCTAATCTATGGACTCCAGGTCACTTTCTTTGTTAAATCCATTTTTGCTTTCTTTGCTGCAGAATCTCTATCTGGACATTTTTTGGAGTGGTTGGGCTCATTGCTTAGGCAGTGCTCCATATACATTACATATATCATTGGTTAACTTTGTAAAGTCCAGATCCATCATGTTTGATAGGTAAAGCCTTATTTCACTACCTGTCTTCACTTTTTTTTTGTTTTTTCTGTTTGACTTTATCTGATGATTTTTGCATCAGTACTAAATTAAAAATTGACAATTTCTTTTTATTTTTTTTGTGCTGTTACAGCTCCTCTGCTTAAAAATATTCATTACTTCAAATCTGTCCTTGATTGATTGGACTAAATTTGATTCTATCAGGGCTCCTGCTTTTAAACTATTCCTAGATTTAATTTTGGTATGTACTGAGGCCTTGTTTGCCCTTTTATATGGGACTATTTATTGGCTCCGAGTGAGCTATGTTGTCTCTATTAAAGCACTTTATTCACATTTAACCACATATTTCTTAGTACTGGAGTATGGCGCCATTCCAAGAGTGTACGTAATTTTAAAGCGTGACATGTTATGTATCCATTTACTCAGTGTAACATCTTTCATATTTTCCAAAATAATTGGGCTAACTTTAGCTTTTTTTTTTTTTTTAGTTCATGAAACAAGTGTTTGAAAAATTGCTGCACAAATACCGTGTGACAAAGAATACATTTTTGGTTGAACTTGATGGACTTGTGTCTTTTTTCAACCCGACTATGTAACTATATCAACCTCTTTGCCAGAAATCTGCTCCTAAAAGTGATACGTCAAAATACGTCTCCTCCCTATCTTTGAATGGTAACATATTAGCATTAGTTTTACAAACCACGCAGGAGATACAAGCTTTACAAACCAAGGAAGGCTGTAAAAAATAAAAAAATAAAAATCTCACCTGGGCCCAAAAACAAGTAAAATATCTCAAGGGTAGACCTGAACTGGTAACAAAGCCATCAGATAAAGGAGGAAACGTTGTCATTATGACCACAGACCAATATTCTGAAATGTGCCAATGTATCCTTAAAGCGGAGCTCCACCCTAAAGTGGAACTTCCGCTTATCGGATTGCTCCCCCCCTCCGGTGCCACAATTGGCACCTTTCAGGGGGGAGGGGGGTGCATAATACAGGTATCTGCACCCACTTCTGGGACTAGCATCCCCACCCATATCCAAGGATGCCCCGTTGTGTCTTGGGAAACAGTTCCCAGGACACAGCGGGGACCAATAGAGAAGCGCAGCGCGACTTGGCAATGCGCAGTAGGGAACCGGGCAGTGAAGACGTTGCGTCCTCACTTCCTGATAACCTGACAGAGGATGGCAGCGGGGCAGTGAGAGACGAGCGCTCGCTCGTCACATTCTGCCGACACCGCTGGAACCTGGAACAGGTAAAAGTGTCCGTTTATTAAAAGTCAGCAGCTGCAGTATTTGTAGCTGCTGACTTTTATTTTTGGTGCGGGTGCAGCTCCGCTTTAACACTACTGACTGGTATAGGAAAGTCCCACAGGGCAAAATGGTGAACGCTCGATAAGACTTCCATCAAATTAAGCATACAATCAATCAAGGCACTAGCCCCCAAACCACTGGGGAATTATTGCAAATAAATTGGGCACGAACTCCTACCTTCTATCCACTACCCAAAGTTAATAACATTTTACGAAACCAGGTAGACCCATCATTTCCAGACTAAAAAAAACTAATCATAAGCTATTCCAGGTAACAATATCAAACACATTATTGATAAATACTGGTACTTATTGAAAGCTGACCCCCCAGGTAGCAAACTATCAAAGATAAAAGCGGAGATTGTCTACCGTAGGAACAACTCAATACGGGACCAATTGGTAGAGTCACTTTAATAGGAAAGGCAGACAGTTCAAATGCAAATATCCGGGAACACACAAGCTGTTCATACTGCCAATTTTGGTGGCCTGAAAAGGAGACATACCTTATCAAACGGTGAAATACATCAAGCCAAGCACTTTACAAACTGCCAGACAATGGGCATCGTCTACCTTATGAAAAGTGTATGCGGTAGCTACTATGTCGGTAAGATTAAACTAATTTCTGGCAATTGATCTATGACCACATATGTATCCGCCATTAAAGTGGATGTAAACCCAAAAAGGTTTTATTTTTTTTGTCTGGCACAATATAGAGTATGGGATTTCAGATCAGCTGTGCCCAGTCTTGCCACAAAGCGTTAATCCAGCTCTGAGAAATCCTCATTATCTTTTTTTCAGTAATAAAATGGACAAACTGAAAACTTTGTCCGTTCTACCCCCTTGCTGTGATTGACAGGTGATTTACATATCTCGTGCACTAGCTTAAGACATGCATTATTTTTTTTAATTTCCACCCCCACTCCTTTCTTCAGCAGCTCTGCAAGGATTGGCTGTGCCACACCTCAGCATGATTTGGCATGCTGAAGTCATGTGGGGACTTTTCTGGGTTTTGACTGGATGTTAGTGATCATAGCAGGAGTTCAGTGTAAGAAATACACAGGAGAAAATGCATGTTAATAAGGGGAGTGTAGAGGTGGGCGGAGAGTCTACTGACATCACGACTCCACCCACTGAGCCCTGGAAAACAGACCCAGCCACAAAATCTTCAGTTTTTCGGGTCTCATAGCAGACAGAGGGTAGACATTTGACAGATAAGCATACATGCAGGAGGCGTGTATATCCTTCTAGATAACCAATATTGCAGTAGTTTAGAAAGAATGAGAGTGGGTTTAGATCCACTTTAAGGCAGGGAGATATCAAGTCTTCTATCGGAAGACATGGAATGTGGAAACATAAAAGGAACCCTCAGTGTTAGATTCTTTGGCCTTGAAAGGATAAATACAGACATATGAGGAGGGATCGTTGGATACTACAAAGGGAGGCCAGATGGATTCACCATTTGGGGGCAACACAGTCACCAGAGTTAAATGATGCAATAAGTTTCAAACCTTTTTTGGAAAGCTTCATTAGCTTTCTCCTGCTTCCTAGATCTCCTTCTGATACATGCATGCATATCTTAAGTTTAGTGGGTCTAATGCAGTCCTATTAATGGGCAACTGATGCAAGGACTGTATATGCTTAAAAAACTTTAGGGAGCGAGGGAAGGGGGGTTGGTCTGTGAGATAGTGGGGGGGGCAGGGTTGAAGGTCATGTATTCCTGTATTTTGTCCCTTTTGTATAGGTTTATGACTAAATTTATATATCACTATTTGTATATTGACTCCAATGCGTAAACAGCCAGCAACTGCCCTCTTGTGGAGATGGGCACCTATTCAGAGAAAAATTTTATTTTATTTTAATATTTTATTATTTATATATATATATATATATATATATATATATATATATATATATATATATATATATATATATATATATATATATATATATATATATATATATGTATGTGTGTATATATATGTATGTGTGTGTATGTGTGTGTGTGTGTGTGTGTGTGTGTGTATATATTACACACACACATATATATATATATATATATATATATAAAATATATAGTGTGTGTGAGATAGATAGATATATATTTATTTATTTTTTTATATTAAGGGAGTGCACAGTTTTTGTTCCTGATCCTCTTCCTCCTCCACTTATGGGTCTGCACTGTACAGGCCAGCTTCGGTGGACATATCTGTGCTTCCATGATTGGGCCCTCCTCTCTTCTTGCCCTGGGTATTTGGCTCTACCTTTTGGAGAGTGAGTGGCGCTGTTTCTCAAGGTGAGGCAGGACCTGTTAGCGGCTTCTGATTGGTTGACGAGCGGGCGAAGCATGTTTAGCTCCTGCAGTGTAGCAATTGGTCGGGAGCCCTGTGAAGTTATGACCGCGACGCAGTCTACTGCCTATGACGCGGAGCCCGCCCATGCGCAGTGCGTCATTTACGGTGCAATGGAGCCAAACTTGATTTCACCACCCGGAGATACAAGCTGGCGTACCAGCGCGCTCATAGGTAGGCCCCTGCCCCCCCACCCTATTTAAGACTCCTCACTGCATATGGGGTAGGAGTCATCTGATCCTGGCCCAAGGGAACGCCACACTGGAGCCCCTTTTCTGCCATCCTGCACTATACCTCTCACATTTGTATACATCCAACACCACAAAAATTGTGGCTTAGTGTTTGACACTGGACGTACTTGCATGTACATTCTGTTCTGGGATACGTTAGACCCTTTATATGAGGGCTTGTTGGTAATTTCCCTGCTACTGCTAACAGCCATATGCAGTAAGAGTGATCTTAGTAGAGGTGTTTCTCAAACTGGGGAGTAGAGGTGTAGTTTGTAATATTAAAGGGTCCCACACTAGGTTATGCCCTGGTAACTTTACGCATAGTGTTTGGATGTACTGCTGAGTCCCATCAGTTATAAGTTATAAAAGGACCTTTATATGATATTTTTCTAGATACTCATTTGAAACTGAATGGGAGCTTGGTATCCCTAAGGAATTATCTGTGGACTACCCCATATGACCAGAGGATTGGCAGCGGCTGGCTGTAGGAGGACCATATATTGTGACTCCATTTATATGTACTCTGAGGTATGTGGCAATAAATTGAGCCATTACACTTATGAATTGAGACTGAAATTGATGCTTACAATATTTCCTTTTTTAGTGCTCGGCTGCAATATATTTTCCTGAAGAAGCGGGCTACAGCGAGTCTCTTATCCCCTACAGCAGTGGGGTTGATGAGAAAAAAAACACTAAGAGGAGCATTACATTGTGTTTATTTTCGCGTTTGTGGTACATGTGCACATTTCTATATCCTATATTTTAACTTGTATACCCATTTGGTACTGTTAAAGTCCTTCCAATCTAGCATGTTAGGCTTATTCATGTGATATAAAAAGTTGCAACTACCGCCATTTTATTCCCTAGTGTCTCCGCTTAAAAAAAAAAAAAAAAAGGGAGTTCTGGATCATTTTTTTTAATGTAGGAGAGGAGTGCCAGAATAGGCCCGGTATGCAAGTGGTTAAATACCACCAAAAGAAAGAAAACTGTATTTGTGAAAAAAATAACAATTTTTATATTGGTACAGTGTTGCATGACCATGCAAAAGTTCAACAGCACTGAAAGCTGAAAATTAAAAAAAGGGGGTAAAAGTGCCCCGTAGGCAAGTGGTTAAACAATGCCCTTTACATAGTAACTACTCGACATTGACTTGATATTATTGATGCCACACCATAGATAAGTAGGTCTGAAAAAGCAACAAAAAAAGAGAACACAAAAAAGGATAGAAAACACTAGCTATGATAGCGCACAGGTCATGTTGTAAACCTGAAATACTGTGGATGTGGTGATCAAAACCAGTGTAATTCTGAGAGAGCCATGTAAAAGGTATTTGTATAGTAGCTATTTTAATCTATCATATTTTTGGGCAAAGGAACTTGCACTGTCCCTACATGGCCAACAAGGTCATTTTGCATATCGTATGTAGCCAGATGTTACAGACACGAGTAAGCAGCAGATACGCTAGCCTCTCTGATGAGAAAAATAAAAATGCTAGATATGGATAAAATTAAATCTAGTTATATGTGCTAGGCTATGAGCAAACATAGCTTGTGAAAGTCAGACAACCACACTGTAAAGGGGTAAATTGGATATGTCAGAGGGTATGTTTCCATGGTGCCTGAAGTGTGTGAAGCCGTAGGCATTGTGGTTACTATGACAACATCTCTGGGGAGCTTCTATTCAAAACGAATTCCTACTGGAGCCGTGCAAATGCCCCCCCCCCCCCCCACAAATATGTTCTTTGCTTATGGGGGGAGTGATTCAAAGATAGTGCAAGACCTATAAAAACAGATGTATACACAATGTAAGAAATATCATCTAAGCTTCTTGAATATGTATTTAAAAGCACTGGATAAATAATTGCCAGCATTAAAGCATTCCATATCTGAATCTTGGGGGGGGTAAAGAAATAGTCCAATTTCTCATAAATCGCCAACTTAAATACTTAGCGTGGTGGAAATCCACCACAACAGCCAAATCCCAAAGAAAAATAAAACTGAACTGATTATTAGTTATAGGTTGTTCTGTACAGCCTTGTTCTGCCATGTTTGCAAATAAGCATTTAATGACTTGGCAAGGACATGTCCCAAAACAGGTAGTAAACCTTTTGAAATGCTTAGGCCGCTTTCACACTGAGGCGGGCGCCGGCGGTAAAGGGGCGCCGCTTTACCGTCGTTTTTAGCGGCGCTATTCGGCCACTAGCGGGGCCGTTTTAACCTCCCGCTAGCAGCCAAAAAAGGGTTTGCAGCGCTGCCCCATTGATTTCAATGGGAAGGGGCGCTTTAGAAGCGGTGAATACACCGCTTCTACAGCGCTCCAAAGATGCGGCTTTCAGGACTTTGACTGTCCTGCAAGCGCACCACTCCAGCGTGAAAGCCCTCAGGGCTTTCACATTGGAGTGAATGAAGCGGCTCTTTCAGGTTGCTTTGCAGGAGCTATTTTTAGTACTTTAGCGCCTGCAAAGCACCTCAGTGTAAAAGCAGCCTTAGTTTTAGAAATGTCATACTCCTTTAGAACACTTCATGAACTAGTAAGAAGAAACATGTCAAAGTACACAGTAGCCGGGATTGGTTTAGGTGAAATCTTGCGCTTCAACACATGCATATTATGGCCCTTTTAGCAGAATGCTTATACCAGTATAAACAAACATCAGCCTATTTACAAAGGGAGATTTCCCTTTAAAGATAAGATATTAGAACTATAGTAAATGTACTTTCATCAACTAGATAGGACAACATACAGTACCTAAAAGAAACCCTTTCAAAAAAAAAAAAAAGGAAGGTGTGCAGCATCCTCTCCCAGATCCCCCCCAAATACATACCTTAACCCCATCTCAATCCAGTGATGTGCACAAGAGCAGCAGCTCTCCTGTGTCTCTTCCTCATCATTGGCCAAGACACAGCCATTGGCTCCCACTGCTGTCATTTACAGGCAGCGTGGAGGGAACGGACACACAGAGCGGAATTCGGGAGAGAGCATGCGTGAGTGCTCCCATAGCAAGTGACTGCAGCTGATTGGCTATAAGTATGGATCAAACTGAAATTTTCCAGCAGAACTTTTTATGGGAAATTGATTGATGGATAAAAATTTGGCTGATTCCTGCTGAACCATGATGCATGTATGGCCCGCTTTAGAATTAGATTTGACAGGTACAAGCAAAACTAGTATAAATATATTTTTTCTCTTACTATACATTTTATTTTCACACCCTTTTATTATCTTTGCATGAGTGCCCTTTTTTTTTGTTTTTCCAGGCAAGATCTTGTCCCTCTCTCCCCTTAACAACCGAAATGGCTTTTCATAAAAGGAGGAGGAGGAGGAGGAGGAGGAGGAGGAGGAGGAGGAGAAAGCAACCAATCCACACTATAATAATGGAGTATAGTACACAAGGTGGCTGCTTAACAGATCTACTCTATTGTGATTCTTAGGCTACTTTCACACTGGAGCGGTGGGGGCGCTGGCGGTAAAGCGGCGTTATATATAGCGCCGCTTTACCGGCGTTTTAGCAGCGCATTTCGGCCGCTAGCAGGGTGGTTTTACCCCCAGCGAGCGGCCGAAAAAGGGTCAATACCGCCCGCAAACCGCCGATGCAGCTGCGTTTTGCGGGAGGGTTCGGAGCGCTGCCCCATTGTTTCCAATGGGAACGGGCGCTATAGGAGCGGTAAATATACCGCTCCTATAGCGAGCCAAAGATGCGGCTTGCAGGACATTTTCCAGCGTCCTGCAAGCGCACCGCTTCAGTGTGAAAGCCCTCGGGCTTTCACACTGAAGACACAGCAACAGCTGTTTCGGGTCGGTTTGCAGGCGCTATTTTTAGCGCAATAGCGCCTGCAAACCGCCCCAGTGTGAAAGGGGCCTTAATCACAATGAAGGAGTGGACTTAGTGGATTGCACCCGAACATCCTTTTATTTTGGACTACCCAAAGATTCTTTAAGCATGAAGAGGATTCCACCTGGGTAACAAGAGCTTTCCTTTTTTATTTCCATTTTAGAATAAAGTAATTTGATGTAATTTGACTACTACCAACACATGTACAGTGTCATGTGGCAATGAGAGATAAAGAGCTGCCACATTTTAGGCACATAGAAAGAGGTATTCTACTCCAGGGAGGTCCAAGTTAGGCCTCATGCACACTGGACGTTAAAATAACAAAAAAACGCCAGTAGTTTTGCAGCGAGTTTTTCAACTTCTTTCAATGTTTTTGCAATAGCGTTTTTCCGCGTTTTTTTTTTTTTTCAATGAATCAAAAACGTTAAACCGCTGGTGAGTGACGTTTCAATGTTTTTTTTACTGCTCAAAAACGCCACAGCCCAAAACTGCTGATAACAGCCTATGTGCGTATGAACACATAGGATAACATGGAGAGTTTAATGACTGTAGAAAAAAAAACGTCTACTGCCGAAAACGTCCAGTGTGCATGAGGCCTCATTAAAAAATGAGCCGATTGTTGAAAAAGCACCCAATATTAAAAACAAAATCTCCCCTAGGGTCCCTAGGCATTTATTGCTAAAACAAATCAGGTCTCAAGGTATTAGTGTGTATAGAATGGACAGCTTGCACATCAGGCCCCATCAATGCTGAAAGATATATCCAGGTATAAGAGCAGCATATACCCCCATCCAGACGATGTCTTTTAGAGAAGACCTTGCAGATTTCAGCAGGACAATGCTAAACTGCATACATCTATGGCAACAGCTTCGTAGTAAAAAAGTTTGGGTGATTCAGAAGAAATATGCAGAGTAATCATATGGCCACTACGTATAGCATTTATAAACTCACCAGGATAAGAATTAGCATTCTAGGATATTTCTTACGGTTTCTGCAGCTTGGTTTCTTTTTTTTTTTTCATCTGTTCCTGCCTAAGCCGGCGCCATGTTTCCGGTTGCCTTCCGATTATAGCCTCATCTGTACTTGCACCCTTTCCTCTCTGTCAAAGCCCAGAATCTCGTGCATCTTCAGGATTAAGATTAACCAAGCCTCGTTTTAGTATACCGTTACCACGGCAACGGCCTGGCAAACCAATAAGAGCACACATGCAAATATCCTCCATGTTAACCATGGCACCCCTTGTGACATAGCTGGTCACATGGGGCGTTTCAAGAACACAGGGATCTTGTAGGATTGTAATGCTGTAGAGCTCTGCTATCAGAGGCACGGCACAAAGATGCATAGACTGACGTCTTGCTGAGTGTGACGTGAGGGACAAAACGCGTGTGTGCGACTGACGTCACTGAAACCGATATTGGCGACATCTCCGACAGCAGTTTGTAAAAAAATTGTTAAAGCCACCTACAAGTAAGTGATTGCAAAACGCTTTACATGCGGCAAAGTTGGGCTGGGGAGTTTACAACCACTTTAACTGGCCTGCCTGCAGTCCAGACCTTTCACTAATTACATTTTTTTGCCATATCTTTAAATGAAAAGTAGGACAAAAGACCCAGGACTGTTGAGCAGTTTAATTTTATATCAGGCATGAATAGGACAACATTCCTCTACTAAAACTCCAATAACTGGTCTCCTCTGTTTCCAGATGTTTACAGTGTTAGACAAGGAAATGCTATACCATGACAAATATGGCCCGGTCCTAACTTTTTGGAGACGCATTGTCGCCAATTTTAAAATTACTTTATTTTTTCTTAAAATTATACATATTCTCTGTTTAAACATTTGAGGTATTCCACTGTGAATAAAACAGGAGTTTGAGATTTGCAAATGATTGCATTCTGTGTTTATGTAAATTTTACACAATGCATTTTAGATTTTTTTTTTAAACATAGGTACTGTATCTTTTACATGTGGGTTCATGCAATCATATATATGTATGTACATGCATGTTGCTATGGATTACAGTCATCATGGGCATATAGTGTAATTGTATTAATTATACATTTAACTTTTAGTCTGTTTTTATGTAAAAAAAAAAAAAAAAAAAAATGTAACCTACTTTTTAATATAGTTGCATTTGCCATTTAATTTATTTATTTATTTTTTTAAATCTAAAGCAATTTAAAAAAAATAATGAGCCATTATCGTTATTGTAAGTAACATGATTTGTATTACAATCTTTATGTCTAGAGATCACTAGATTTATTATATTTCATACATTTTTATTATTAATATTGTCTTGCTGGTAATTGTAGTCTTCTGGCATCGCCAAGCTGTACACTGCAGTGCTTTTCCCACCCCGAACTAGGCTTTAAAGCCGGCTCTATATCCCCCTTGGGCAGGCTTGACAAATGGGACAAAACACCCTACACATGTTACCACCCATACTCTTCTGAACACTGTTCCTGCGTTTGATTTATCTAGAGTGCTGCAATAGCAGCCATTGATGCCACAATAGTCATCCGCCTTGGTGGGTTGTGTGCTCTGTCCTGGCCTACAGATCTCAGTGAATCCATCTGACTAAATGTACATCCTGTCGCTTCACACAGTCAGTCATTCTCTATGTATGAGGCTACGTTTTGTCAATAAACCTGCTACTAGTTTTCTAATCCTTGCACCCTTGTAGCCATTTCTTTTTCATACTGCTGGCTGGATAGCCCCCTGATCTGTAATGAGGAGCTGCGTTTCCTTTCATGTCAACATGTGCAATTGAGCTGTCTTACAGACTTGGCTTTAAAGAAATCCTGCTGTCTGCATTTCTAGATGCCTCTCCCCACTGCTCTACTAGATCACTGTTTGCTACTAGATCACTGAGAAAGTGTTAAAGGGGTGGTAAGGTCTCAAGGTTTTTAACCTTAATGCATTCTGTGCATTAAAAAGGTGAAAAACCTTCTGTGCTGCAGCTGCCCCAAGAGACCACCCCCCCCCCCCCCCGCTTACCTTAACCCGTCCATTCCAGCGACTAGCACGAGCCCAGCAGCTCTAGCCGCTCTCTCCGTCCTCATTGTATAGATTGATAACAGCAGAAGCTTCTGTCAATAAAATCCAGTGACAAGGGTGGGGGGGCAGGGCCAAGTCCTAATATCTGTGTCAAATGCAGCAGCGGAACGTGTGAGCGCACCCGCATGGGTGTCCCCAGGGCAAGCAGATCTCCGTGGGGGCACCTGATGAAGAGGAGGAGCCAGAACCACTGCTGGGACACCCCAGAAGGAGGAGGATCGGGGCTGCTCTGTTTAAAACCCTTGCACAGAGAAGGCAAGTATAACATGTTTGTTATAAAAATAAAATATTTAAAAAAAAAAAAAAAAAAAAAAAAAACATTTTACAATCCTTTTAATGGGAATTACTCACTTTTAATGCAATAGCCAGTTTATTGCCCCAGTGATGTTATCATATCCCTCAAAATAATGCGCTACTTCCAGGCCCTGGGAGGAGGACTTTCTGATGTCTGAACCTCATATCCATGCAGGGAAACCACACTACATTTCCCACAATGCCTAGGGAAGTGGAGGTTGCAACAGCCGTGTGTGTAGGCAGAGTGTGAGCGGAGCAGGCCAGGCATTGGAAGTTGCATCAGCAGTGGGCAGTTCAAACTAGGTTTCCAACACTCTTGGGTCCACCCACTTCAGCAAGCAGGGATATACTTGCATCCCTACTTGCTGGAACAGAACTGCAGTAGGGAAGTTACAAGACCGTTGGCTGGGGAAATAGAAGACATAGCAGCCAGTGGTCTTACGAAGCAGAAATCATAGGGAATAAAGCCTGTGGTTCAAAAAAAAAAAAAAAAATGCATATTCATTTTATTTTTGATTAAAGACTCAGGAAACAAATGGAGTACATTATGTATCTTCTCATGGTAGGAAAGTACGAGCTGTAAAGTCTTATGGGCTTATTTATTGAGAACTTGATGAATTATCTATGTACTGATTTTGTACATAGAATATACATTTGGTTGAATACAATATTGACGAAAGAGAGAGAAAGAAAGAGAGAGAAAGAGAATATATTATATATAGCACCTAAAAAAAAAAAAAAAAAAAAAAAAAAAAAAAATATTAAAAGCCAGCAGCTACAAATACTGCAGCTGCTGACTTTTAATAAATGGACACTTACCTCTTCCAGGGTCCAGCGATGTCGGCAGCCAAAGCCGAGAAATCGATTGGTGGCGGCAGCAGCCGAGAAACTTTCTCGTTAAGGGAATCAGGAAGTGAAGCGTTGCGGCTTTACTTCCCTGTTCCCTACTGCGCATCGCAATGGGAATGCTCCGTGCCGTCTCTGGGACCCGTATGTGTCCTAGCAGACAGCGCGGCGGGACAGGAAGAGGCATAGACTCCCAGGGGAGTCTATGCCCGGAAGTGGGTGCAAATACCTGCACCCCCCCCTCCCCCCTGAAAGGTGCCAACTGTGGCACCGGAGGGGGGGGGGGGGGGGAGGGTTCCAATGAGCGGAAGTTCCACTTTAGGGTGGAACTCCGCTTTAACACTGAAGTTTGAGGTTATGTACACTGGGAGGCACAAAAAATAAAAAAAACAGAAAAAATATGAAGATTGAAATTGAAGTTTGGATGAAGATTGGGGCTCATTTACCCCTTTTCTAAATCTCCTGGGTGGAAGTAGTTGCATGGTGTTAGGACCAGCAAAGTCAGAAACAGAATTTTCCAGTGCATGACTGAAGAGATGCTCTCTCTTATCCAGGAGTAGGTGAAAAATTCATTTTTAAAATGTATCCTCCATATCCCAAGCAGGAATTCTAAAGTGCTCTACACATATTGATAGACATCTAGCATGCAAGAGACAAACTTAAAAGCTTCTAGAAGGTCATAACTGAAAGGCGGTGCCCCAATTTTATCCACCAATTCCAGAACGCATGCGTTTTGTCTTGTGTTGAAGAGGTGCTTTTTAGAGGATATGATCAACAAGTCAAGGTTAACACCAACAGAGGACGGAGCGTAGTTCCAATCAAGTCAAACTGAAGCCTAAATAGGGACGTCAACTGTCTATCAGTGGGTAGTAGTAGTAGAAATGCCATTAACCTGTGTGGTGGTAAACTGAAAAGTCCAAATATTTTTCAATAAATTCCCTTTCAAGAGGTAGAAAACAAATCATCATATTTACAGGAAGGTATGATGATTGCATGGAACATTCTTAGTTCTCATAGATGAAGGTTTCAAATACTAAGTGTATGAAGAAGGTCGTTGTATTGAGGATTATATAGCTGCATTACATTTTTACTGATTTTTTTCTGCCAGAAGTTTGGCATCACTGCTACTTGACAGTTACAGGTTTGTTAGATAGCGTTTCCCCATTTATAGTTTACAAGACACAGTATTGACATTGGGGCCAGCAAGAGGAACTACAGCACTTACAAATGTGCTTGTTAACATTACCTGGTGCTCTGTAAGAGAGCAAGAACCCCCACTTTAGTTATAAAAACAGGGTAGCTTTAAGTAAAGAACAAAAAAGGCAGGAAATATACAGTGTCCTAAATATCAATGTAAAGATCAATGTAAAGATATGGTTTTATAAAAGCATGCGTGTTGTGAACTATTGTAAGACGTAAAGCTCTCAGTTATATTATAATACATTTCAGGGCTATTCAGGACCCATTTGAAGCAGCAAATTCTTGTGTGCATTCCAAAATGTTTGATGCTCACATTTGTACATTTTGAAAATATGTGGTTTCTGAACAAATGCATGAACATGAATGCATAAAAAAAAAAAAAAAAAAAAAAAAAAAAAAAACCACCACACATGCTACAGCCTCCATGTCCCCTGGTTCTAATAGCAACAATTGAGCAACCACCAATCACTGCTTAGTGAGGAGTGCAGTGACTGTCAGTCACCACTCTCAGCTCTGCCCCCTCTGGCGCTCACTGGGAAGGGGGCAGGAGTAACGGGCATCAGCTTTCAGCTGCATGCAAATACCTAGAGCCAGCTGTCAGACAGCTTGGTGGATCCCAACAACATGGTCAGGATCCTTCCATGGCCTGAAGCGGCTATGTGATGTTAGCCACTAGCAGGCTCTGGGTCACAGAACACGTAATTGCACTCCTCTGATCCAGAAGAGAAGCATGACCAAAAAATAAACTTTGGCCCTGCTTTTTAATTGTGTACCACACATTGTGTGAAGCAGCCATAATTCTTAACGTGCATTTCTTTCAACACCAAGACTGAATACTGTGACAGTTTATTCACACAGGTGCTGTGGCCAGAGTTGTTTACTTTTTCTCCCACCGCTGAGCTGTGTGCAGGCAGCCCACAGAAAGTGAATGGGGGCACATTGGCTGTATTGTCTCGCCTACTCTGATAGTTGCGCAGAGCTGGGGCTTCAAGGTAGGTGAAGCTATACCTGCATACCTGTAAAACTTGGCTGTGCAGGCAAGTCCGTAGATTCGATGCGCTCCCATTCACTTTCTATAGGCTGCCTGCAAAACAGCTCAGCAGTGAAAACAAAAAGTAAACAAATAGGACTGAGCACCCATGTTAATGACCCCCCGATTTGTCTATTTACAGTGTCTGACTAACATGATGTTACTTAAAAAATAAACACAAAGCAATAGGATTCAGTTATCTATTTACATTGTTATGTGGGTGGGGGAAGAGAATCATACTCCAGGCAGTACAGTACACTAAAAAGCACTGCCCTGCAAACTAATCACACTATACGTAGTTGTTCTAATGTACAGTTGTATTTTGCACCAGTGATCAAAGAAAATTCCCTCATTCAAAAAAGGAAAAACATTGTACTTACTTCTTATTAACAACAGGTTTCTGTGGTTGGCCCCGGGTTACCTTCACCCAAGATGACATAGTAAAAGCACCTAAGAGGAAAGAAAAAAGAAAAAAAAAAAAACACACCATTAGTACATGCACAGCAAATATTCCATTTGTATGAAAACAATGTTTTAATGTACTTGTTTAGAAAAAGAAAGAAAACTGAGCAGAATGGAACAAAATATAGATAATCTGAAACAGCATAGATTTTATTTGCTTTTTTTCCCCCTTTTTACTGAATATTTGTTATATTACTTTAATTACCGTATACAATTTTTTTTTTTTTTTTTTAACTTAAAAACATTCATTATCTAGAACAAATTAAAGAAAAAAAACTGCAAGCAAAAGGAGTAATATACAGTGCCCTACAAAAGAAGTCACCCCCCCCCCCCTCCTTGGCATTTTTCGTGTTTTGTTGTCTCACAACCTGGAATTAAACATGGATTGTTTAAGGATTTGAATCATTTAAATTTACAGAACATGTCCACAACTTTGAAGATTTAAAATTTTTTTTAGGACAAAATAATAGAAAGAGTCAATACTTTGTAGAGCCACCTTTTGCGGATATCACAGCTCCAAGTCGCTTTGGATAAGTCTCTATGAGCGTGCATATCTTACCACTGGGATGTTTGTCATTCCTCCTTGCAAAACTGCTCCAGCTCCTTCAAGTTGGATGGTTTGCGCTTGTGAACAGAAATCTTTAAGTCTGACCACAGATTTCCTATTGATTGAGGTCTGGGCTTTGACTAGGCCATTCCAACACATTTACATGTTTCCCCTTTTGCAGTGTGTTTGGGGTCATTGTCCTGCTGAAAAGGTAAACCTCCATCCTAACCTCAAATCACACACACAGTGGTACAGGTTTATACAGGTACAGGAATATCCCTGTATTTAGCACCATCCATCTTTCCCCCCAACTCCGACGAGTTTCCCAGCCCAGACTGCTAAAAAAACATTGTGTTCTTTGGATGATGTGATGTGTTGGGTTTGCGCCAGATATAGCGGTTTCGATGGCCAAAAAGTAAATTTTTTGTCTCATCAGACCAGAGCACCTTCCTTCATACATTTTGTGAGTCTCCAGCACACATTTTCGCAAACACAAAACGTGCAATTTTGTTTTTTTGCTCAAAGTAATGGCTTTCCTCTGGCCACTCTGCCATAAAGCCCAACTCTATGGAGCGTACGGCTTATTGTCATCCTATGTACAGATACTCCAGTCTCTGCTGTGGAAGTCTGCAGCTCTTCCAGGGTCACCTTAGGTCTCTGTGCCGCCTCTCTGATTAATGCCCTCCTTGCCTGGTCTATGAGTTTTGGTGTGCGGTCGTCTCTTGGCAGGTTTGCTGTTGTGCCATGTTCTTTCCATTTCGTTATGATAGATTTTGATGGTGCTCCTAGGGATCATCAAAGATTTGTATTTTTTTTTTTTTTTTTATAACCTAACCCTGACTTGTACTCAATGTCTCAACAACATTGTCCCTTACTTGTTGAGAGTTCCTTGGTCTTCATGGCAGCGTTTGGTTAGAGGTGCCTCTTGCTTAGGTGTTGCAGCCTCTGGGGCCTTTCATGTATATATTTTTCAAATTTTACTTCACCAACTTAACCTATTGTGCTCTGATCCATCACATATCATTCAGATTAAAAACACATAGAAATAAAGGCTGTAATGTAACAAAATAGGTAAAAAGCCAAGGGGTGAATACTTTTGCAAGGCACTGTACATATCAGATATCTGATCCAGCCATTTCCAACCACATCAGGCAGTAACCTCATGCCTTCAGGAGCCCTCTTACCGGCTAGCCAGCCACTATCTGCAGGGACAGTCATTAAGGCTTAGAAAATCTTTTGTAATGGTTATTGTTCCCCTATTAAATGTCTGCCAACAGTGCTCATCTTTCCCCCCACCCCACTTGCACATCAACATACATGACACTCAGTCCAGCCAAGCTATTATGTTTGTGCACCTGATCCTTACACAGCCAGGTCAGATGGTAAAACATGTATCTATCTGCCCCTCGTATTTTGGGTAGCTAAATAAAAAGATAAAACATTATAAATACATGGACACACAAACAAACAATTTTTGTGTGTCCTGTTCACAATGCTGGGGTCATGCACAGTGCTAGCATTGCATTGAAATGCTACGCATAAATGTATGTTAACGCAAGTCTTTTGGAGAAAAAAAAAAAAGAAGTTTTTCTTTATTATTTTGTCCCTTACAAGGACCCATACAGCAGCCATCTTAGATGGGTAGTAGAGAATGTATAGCGGAAAGCTGGCTAGTGAGGTGTCTCAATAACAGGGTTTACAGAAATGAGTGCGTTTGCAAGTCATGTGTGGGCTGTTATGATAGAAATCCAGCTTGCCAATGCGTCGCCTCAATTAAATGCAATTGTCCCCCTCACACCTCTTAACCCACAAACAGGTATAAAAAAAAAAATATATATATATATATATATATATATATATATATATATATATAAAATATATATATATAAATATAAAGCAAAAGGCATTAAAAAAATAAAAAATAAAAAAGGAGCGTCACAGCCCTATAGAAGGCAATGCACATATATTTTTGGAGAACATTTATGAGCTTCAGTTTCTGCCGAGAGCATGAAAATATGCGTCCTCTCGGCAGCCAGGCCTTGCAATGAGAGCTGT
Source organism: Lithobates sylvaticus (assembly GCA_028564925.1). Taxonomy (NCBI): domain Eukaryota; kingdom Metazoa; phylum Chordata; class Amphibia; order Anura; family Ranidae; genus Lithobates; species Lithobates sylvaticus. The sequence continues at coordinate 119,756,926 of CM053034.1, read as the reverse complement.
GTTGTGTCCCGCGCTGCGTGCATGCTCCCGGTGGCTAACGGAAACCTCCCGATCGCTGCTTGCTTTTAGAAGTTTTACGATCATGTGACCGCCAATCACATAGCCAAATAGCCCACCCAATCTCTCAGCATTCTAAAGCCCCTAAAGGGACGGCGGGAGCCAGCGCCAAGGGGTTAAAGTGGTTGTAAACTCCAATCTGACTTGTTTCTACAGGTAAGCCTATAAAATAACCTTAATTTTTGGGGGTTTGTCCTTGTCTTTTGCAATCTGTTATTCATTTTGAACTTTTGCATCCTTAATTTCCTTTTTACATATTCTGTTATATTCTTTGTAACATTTAAAACAATGATAGTGTTCCTTCATTTTTATATATTTTTTTTTTTTTTTTTTTTTTTTTAAAAAAGCTCTTTCCTTATTTATAGATTTTTTAAAACTTTGACCATGAGCCACATAAGTTTAAAAAGCTAAAAACAAAACCTATTGGCCATGGGAAGATACTATGCAGTGAGTTTGAATACAGTCTTTTTGAAGAATTCATATTTCTCTTCATCGATTCCAATATTCCCTCCCAGTCTAAGACCTCATACACACTATTAGATTTTCTGCAGATGTTTGTCTTCAGATTAACCAAAACCATGTAGTGCAAGGGCCTGCCTGATTGCATACAAATGTAAACTATCAGGCTACTTTCACACTGGGGCGTTGGTGGTAAAGCGCCGCTATTTTTAGCTGCGCTTTACCGACATTTTTGTGCTGCTTTTAACCCCCAACGGCCAAAAAAGGGTTAAATGCGCAAAGCGTTGCCTCAAAGGATGCGGCTTGCAGGACTTTTTTTGGCGGCCTGCCAGCGCACCACTCCAGTGTGAAAGCAATCAGGCTTTCTTTCACACTGGAGTGAGATGAAAGGCTCTTTACAGGTGCTATGCAGGAGCGATTTTTAGCGCTAGTAATAGCAGCCTAAAGAAGGGCTTGACAAATTTGCTTAGAATCTAGGAGCCAGCTAAAAAAGTTAGGAGCCAGTTTTTAAAATCGTAATCGTAAATAAGAATTGCTCACGCTGGTGGCAAGTAAAAGAAGACAAAAATAAATACAATTTTGTTAGACGATTTTGCAAATAAGTCATTGGCGGCGGTGATGGGCACCGATAGGTAGAGGTCGACCGATATGGTTTTTTTTTTCTGGCCGATGCCAATATTTAGAAATGGGGGGGGGGGGGGGGGCGATACATTTTCTTTTTCCTTCATCTAAGAAAATCTAGGATGGAGAGGTGGGGTGCAGCCTATCAGTGTCCATCAGTGCCCACCAGTTCTGCCTCATTAGTGCCCACCAGTTCTGCCTGTCAGTGTCCATCAGTGCCTGTCAGTGCCCGTCAGTGCCCATCGGTGCAGCCCACCAGTGCAGCATATCAGTATCCATTAGTGCCCACCAGTGCTAGCCAGCGCATCCCATCAGTGCCAGCCAGCGCATCCCATCAGTGCCAGCCAGCGCATCCCATCAGTGCCCACCATTACAGTGCCCACCAGTACAGCCTAATAATGTAATTCACTCCCTACCAGCGGAGCGCTCCCGGCTCCGTTCCGTCCCCTCGTCTGGCCAAAGACAGCTCCATCTGTCCCCTGACGTGCTGCGCTCCGGACTACAAATCCCAGAGTGCAGCGCGGCCGGTAACAGCCAATCGGCGGCCGCCGCTGCCGAGTTCCTCCACTGGAGTGCAAGCCGCGCTCATCGCAGCAGCGCCCACCAGATGGCGCTGGTTCGCACAAAAGGAGCATGTATTTGCTCCAGCAGGCCACAAAGCCGCGGCCTAAATTTTCGACTGATTCACCCTCGGCGGAGGGGGGGGGGGGGGCACATCGGAGGAATCCCGTCCATTGCTGCAGTGTAACCCAGGCGCCAGGACGCAATTTCCAGTCGCCATGGCGACCTGGGTTTTGTCGAGCCCTGGCCTAAAGGTTTGACCTCATATTATATGGTTTTGGTAAATCTGAAATCTGACAAAAATCTGACAAAAATCTGCAGAAAATCTGCAGAAAATCTGCAGAAAATCTAATAGTGTCTATGGGGTTTTAGTCTTGGAGAGCAGCCCTCATCCTTGGAAAATGTGCTCTTTACTTTTTTTTCCCCCCCACTAGGTGAATGGGTAGGGGTACCCCATACTCATTCACATAGGGTGGGGGCCGGGATATGGGGGCCCTCTTATTAAAGGGGGCTCCCAGATTCCGATAAGCCCCCCGCAGACCCCGACAACCAACAACCAGGGTTGTCGGGAAGAGGCCCTTGTCCTCATCAACATGGGGACAAGGTGCTTTGGGGTGGGCTGCAGGGCACCCCTCTTCCCCAAAAGCACCCACCCCCCCCATGTTGAGGGCATGCGGCCTGGTAAGGCTCAAGAAGGGGGAGGGGGGTGCTCGCTCGTCCCCACCCCCTTTCCTGACCGGCCAGGCTGCATGCTCGAAAAAGGGTCTGGTATGGACTTAGGGGGGACCCCCACGCTGTTTTTTCAGCATGGGGGGGGTTACCCTCAAAATCCATACCAGGCGCTCGCAAGGTGTCAATCTCGCCAATGAAAGCGGCGAGATTGACTTCCTTCTCTAGTCCCGTCGTACCTGGAGTCACGTTCAAAATGTAAGGACTTTAGTCCATGTGTGGGCAAGTCCGGTCATTCGGAAAGTCCTGCCGACCTCCGCTGCAAAGTCCTGCGGATTGTCCGCTGGACCAAGTCTGCCGGAAAAATACCAGTTACACTTAACGATAACGGATTTTCTAGGAAATCTTCCAGGACGGCACACCTGAGAGGATGACTGGTCTCACCTAGCAGGAAACACAATTAACAAAGTTTAAAAAGCCCCACCCCTCCCTCTGACCCTCAGTTATGACAAAGTAAACACCCACACCAGTGTCAAAGGGTATATTCTGTGAAGAATAAAACATCACCAACAGTTAAGGGTAGGGAAGTAGGCCTGCCGTCCTGGAAGATTTCCTAGAAAATCCGTTACCGGTAAGTGTAACTGGTATTTTTCTCCAGTCATCTTCCAGGACGGCACACCTGAGACGATGAGCAAGAAGTTAAGGCCTACCTTAGGGTGGGACCACCGCCTGTAGGACCTTCCTGCCAAAAGCCAAGTCCTGAGGGGACAACAGCTCCACTCTAATGCCTCAGGAAGGTATTATGCCTCGTCCATGTTGCTGCCTTGCAGATTTGATCTATGGAAGCACCTGCCCTTTCTGCCCAGGAGGTCGCCAGAGATCTGGTTGAATGAGCCTTAAGGTGGGATGGAACCGGTTTATCCGAGTGTTTATAGGCTAATGCTATTGCCTGCTTAATCCACCTGGCTATCGTAGGTTTTGAGGCCTGAAGACCCTTTCTTTGGCCACCAAAAGTAACTAGAAGATGATTTGATCTCCTAAACTCTCTTGCCCTTTCTAGATAGATGTTAGACGTTGTCTTTTAGTCTAAAAGGTGCAACCTTTCTTCCTTATCATTCTTGGGATTCTGGCAGAATGATGGAAGAATAATCTCTTGTGACCTGTGGAACCCAGAGGTCACTTTTGGTAAATAAAGAGGATCCTGTCTAAGGATTACCCTGTCTTCTAGGATCAACAAAAAAGGCTCTTTTATTGTCAGGGCCTGTAGGTCACCTACTCTTCTAGCTGTGGTAATAGCTAGAAGAAAGACCATCTTAAGAGAAAGAAAATTAAATGAAATTTGATCCAACGGCTCAAATGGCCCTTTCGTTAGGGCGTCCAGAACCAGGGACAAATCCCACGGAGGGAACCTAACTGTCCTTACCGGGGTTAACCTTTCCCTGGCTAGCAAAAATCTCTTCACAAGAGGGTCTTGAGCTAACCTAGTGTCAAAGAACACTGACAGGGCTGCTACCTGGACCCTAAGGGTACTGACTGCTAACCCTTGGTCTACCCCTTCCTGGAGAAAATCCAAAACGGTTGGAATCGTTTGGATAGTCCTCTGTTTTGCTTGAGCCCATCTGGAGAATACCTTCCAGACCTTTGCATAAATTTGTCTGGTAACCTTCTTCCTACTAAGGAGAAGAGTGTCAATTACCTTCTCCGAGCATCCCCTGTTCCTGAGGATCTCCCTTTCAAGAGCCAGGCCGTCAGGGACAGAAACCTCGGGTTGGAATGAAGCACTGGGCCCTGGCAGAGAAGATCCCGCCTGATCGGGAGATGCAGCGGAGGCACAATTGACCACCTCCACATGGTGGGGAACCAGACCCGCTTCGGCCACCAGGGTGCAATCAGGATAAGGTCTCCATCCGACTGTGACAGCTTTTGAAGCACTCGTGGGATGAGTACCAGGGGAGGAAAGGCATATGCCAGACTGAAGTCCCAGTTCTGAGCGAGGGCGTCTACCCCAGAGGATCTCTGTTCTCTCGTGAGAGAGAAGAATCTCTGCACTTTTGCGTTCTTTCGACAAGCAAATAAATCTATCTATCTCTGGTACTCCGAAACGACGACTTACCAGAGTGAAAACTTCTTCGTTCAGCTCCCATTCTCCCTGAAGAATGGGCTGTCTGCTGAGGAAGTCTGCTTGTATATCGAGGGACCCCTTTATGTGGACTGCAGAGATCGAGAGAATGTTCTTCTCTGCCTCTCCCAGGAAATCTTGGGTCAGTGCCCTTAAACTGACTGACCTTGTTCCCCCTTGACGGTTCAAATAGGATACCGCCACCCGGTTGTCCGAGAAAATTTTGACTTCCCTTCCTTGGATCAAGTCCCGGAAGACACATAATGCCTTCCCGACTGCCAGAAGCTTCCTGAAATTTGAGGAAGCTCTGCTCTGACTCTGATCCCAGGGACCTTGGGCGTAGCGGCCTCCTATATGAGCCCCCCAACCCCAGGCACTTGCGTCTGTTGTAATGCCTATTGGGTCTAGCTGTGTCCACGTCCGACCTCCAGATTGGTGGCTCGATCCCGTCAACCTATCTAGGGAGCTTCTTACCTCCACTACCAGAGGAACTTTCTCCTCCAGGGTTTCTCTTCTCCCGTCCTAAGAGGAGAGAAGGAAGCCCTGGAGGACGCGGGAGTGGAGCTGAGCCCAGGGAACCGCCGGGATGCAAGAGGCCATCAGGCCCAGCAAACTCATGATGTTTCTCAAAGATACCTCTGGGGCTTCGAGACACACTGTCACTGCGCCCCGAATTTTTCCGACCTTTTCGGGAGGAAGAAAAACTTTCTGGGCCACTGAGTCTAACTGGTACCCCAAGTACACCTTTGACTGTGAGGGATCCAGGGAGGAGTTCTCCTGACTCACCATCCAACCTAGAGAATCCAGGGTCGACAAGACCAGCTCTCGATCCCTCAGGAGTTGGTCTCTGGATGGACTGTAGATCAACAGATCGTCGAGGTATGGTATCAGAGCTACACCCTGAAGGTGTAGGAAAGATACCACCTCTGCCAGGACCTTGGTAAAGATCCTTGGACTGGCCGCAAGGCCTAAGGGGAGTGCCTGAACTGCAAATGCTGCACCCCCTGTTCTGTCCGTACTGCGAAAACGCAAGTACTTCTGATGATCCGGGGCAATGGGTACGTGCAGGTAAGCATCTTTGAGATCTAACGTGATCATGAAAACTCCCTTCTGGAGTTGTTTTCTGACCGTGTAGATGCTCTCCCTTCTGAATCTCTTGTACAACAGGTAGAGGTTCAGTTTCCGTAGATTGATAATCAACCGAAACTTGCCCGATGGCTTTGGGACCACAAAAATGTGGGAATAAAAACCGAAAGCCCTCTGAGTCACTGGGACCGGGATAATTACTTCCTGTTCTGCGAGCATGTGAACACTGTCTAGCAAGCCCTTTGCTTTTAGAGAATCTTTGGGAAGGTAAGTAACCAAAAAATTTTGAGGTGGGAGTGACCGGAATTCCAGCTTGTAACCTAGTTTTATCAGGTCTAAAATATACGGGCTCTCTGAGATCCTCTCCCACTGGGGAAGGAACCATGAGAGCCTTGCGCCCACTTTTATGCTGGCGTCATTTAGATTCTTTGCTGGACGGTCCGGAAAAAAGGATTCAACCCTTTTCCTTGCCCTTTCCGATCCCCCACTTCTTCCTTTGTCCCCCCTTGCCCTTGAACTGACCTTTTGCAGGGGGGCCACGAAAAAATTTCCTCCCCTTTTCCTTCTTGGGTTTGGTGGGAAATTTCTTACCTTTTTCTGTGGATCGGGAAAGGACCTGTTCCAGACCCGAACCAAAGAGTAGGGAGCCCTCAAAGGGAATACCACAGAGTCGGGACTTAGAAGTGAAGTCTCTGTCCCAAGTCTTAACCCAAAGGGCCCTCCTGGCTGAGTTCAGTAATGCCGCTGACTTAGCAGTCGTCCTTACTGTCTCTACTGCCGCATCTGCCAAAAAGGTGATAGCTCTCCCCACCACTTCCAGGGATTCTACTACCTCCCTGGACTCCTTACATGTGAGATGGTCCATCAGCTTGTTGAGCCATGCATCTGCGTTCCTGGCTACACAAGCTGAAGCCAATGCAGGGCTCATGGCCGATGCATTAGCTTCCCAAGCTCTACGCAACAGGATCTCAGATTTTTTATCCATCTGATCCTGGATGTTACCTGCGTCCTCAAAAGATAAGTCCGACCTTTTAGAAACCTGCGCCAAGGACGCATCTAGGCGTGGGACTTTGAAAATTTTTTTCTTCCTCCTCCTCCTTAAAAGGACATCTCTGTTTCCAAGTTTTAAGTCTGAGGAGCTTACGCTCAGGTTCCTTCCACTCCCTTAAGATAATGTCTTTTAGGGACTGGTGAACTGGGAAGGATCTGGCCTGTGGCTTACCCAAACCTATATAGACCTTATCCTGAGCTGACACTTGGGCAGAAGGTAACTGAATGTCCTCCGACGCATACACTGCCCTGAGGAGACCCTCCATATCCTCTGCTGAAAAGAGGTGTCCCCCAGGTCTGGTCTCTACATGGCTATCCTGATCTGAGTCCTCCCCTTCCTGGGAACTCAGGTCAGAGCTACAAACCTCCTCCTCTGAATAGTATGGGGCAGGTTCCTGAGACCCTCCTGTAAAGGTAGATCTATCTTCCTGTGAGGGAGAGCTTTCCCTTACTGATCTGGCATCCCCCTGACGCTGATCAAGTGTGGCTTTAAAAGACTGAAGGGTAGCTAGCATCTCAACTTGTAGTGCCCTGCATTCCTTCTCAACCTGTGCTGTCTCTTTGCCTGCCAATTTGTAAATACATTTATAACAAAAAGGCTTGCTGTGGTCCTGTGGAAGTTTAGTACTACAAGACCCACAGCGTTTAGTTTTAGATGTGGCTTTCCCAGACCTACTGGCTCTCTCCTGAGCAGGGCATTCGGTCTCTGTAAGAAAGGGACACCCCATTAGCCAACATCACAATACACAAACAGTGTGGGGGACAGGGACAATAGGGCCACCCCAAATGCCTGCCCCCCTCGCTCCAGCCGAGTCACTCACCCCCTGTGGCGACCTCTGATGCCGTGAGCTCTGGTCCGCCTTCCATCCTCTGCCTCTGCACCGGTAGATGGATCTCTGTGAAGTAGGGGTGCAACGGATCAAAAAACTCACGGATCGGATCGATCCTCGGATCAGGAGTCACGGATCGGATCATTTTTCGGATCAGCAAATAATAATTGAATTTTCAAAAACCTGTGACAATTCCGCCACCATATAGTCCCCACTGTAATATCCACGTCATCTCCCCACTGCAATATCCACGTCATCTCCCCCACTGTAATATTGGCAGGGTATCGCAGAGCATTGGCTGGGTAACGCAGAGCATTGGCTGGGTAACGCAGAGCATTGGCTGGGTAACGCAGAGCATCGCAGAGTATTGGCTGGGTAATGCAGGATATTGGCTGGGTAATGCATGGTATGTTTACAAGTGATCGTTCTGTCATTTGACGGAGCTATCACATTGTAAACAGTGGCCGGGTGGCCTAAGGCCGCCGAATGTACCAAGATGGCCGCCGCCGCCGCTCCGGAGCTAGGCCGAAGCCGCAGCCTTTCCTAAGTCCGAGGCCGCGGAGCGCTCCGCGGATCGCGGGTGTGCCGATCCGAACGGGGTGACCCGTTTGGATCACGGATCGGCGACGATCCGTTGCACCCCTACTGTGAAGGCTGTGGACCTCGGGCCCCCTCTCTCCAAACAGCCGCCTCGTGCTACTGACCGCCGCGCTCGCCGCCATTTTGTTGAAGCCCCGGCGCGCCGGATATGACGTCACACCGGCGCCCGGCGGCTTACGGACATGCACCACTACAGGCACCACTGACTGCTCTGGGTTTTGTTCATTAAGGGGGCGACCATGGTCCCAGACCTGAGGTCTCTGAAAAAAATAACAAACGGTTTCGCAGCCATCAGCGTGTGGGAAACACAATCAATAACTGAGGGTCAGAGGGAGGGGTGGGGCTTTTTAAACTTTGTTAATTGTGTTTCCTGCCAGGTGAGACCAGTCATCCTCTCAGGTTTGCCGTCCTGGAAGATGACTGGAGAAAGTCCGATCGTGTGTACGCAGCATTATGTGTATGTTGCTTACAGCGAACATGAAATTAAATCATGTTATGGTCACTGCTACCCAGTTGTTCTTTTATATAAATATTGGTAATCTCTGTGTGGTTTGAGATTACCAGGTCCAGCAGAGCATCATTTATAGTCGAGGCCTCAAACTGTACCATAAAAATTGTCTTGTGATAGGTTTATAATTTTGGCCCTTTAACTGTCCCAGCAGTGCCATTATTCCAGTCAATTTCCGGGTAGTTAAAATCCCCCATTATGATCCTTGTCCCAGCCCTTTCTATGCAAGGAGCTGAGTCTTCAGCTCCTCACTAACACTGGGAGGTCTATAACAAACTCCAATGATAACCCTTGTACACACACCCATGTACAGTTCCACCCATAATGCTTCAGACTCATCACACTCTCCATTAACTAGGTCCTCATTCACACTCGCTTTGATATCACTTCTCACAGAGACAGACATCACCCCCCCCCCCCCCCCGTTTTACCCTGTCTTTATGGAAAGAGCATATCCAAGAATAAAAATAGCCCAGTCATGTGAAGGATGAAGCCAAGATTCAGCAATACCAATTAAATCATAGGTTCACCAGAGCTTCCAACTCACCTATTTTGCTTGGCAGGCTTCTGGCATTGGTGAACAAACACTTTAATTCATTGTCACATTTTGCATAGTTTTTATTTTACTACATGTAGCACCCTGGAGTTTAGGCAGGGTCGCTCCTCACAAATTTACTTGCCAGGAGTAGTTATCCTGGTTGATTGCTAGAGATATATTCATTTCTCCGCAAGTTTGGCCCAGTTGCACTTTTCTCTTCTACCACTAGGTGGCCAGGTACTTGATACAAGAAGGGCAACACAAGGTCAGGTTATGGGTATATGGGGTATCTCAGCCAATGGGCAGGGGTTTTCTTGAATCCCTTGGCCTGCTGGGATAGAGAGAGATATGATTATATATATATATATATATATATATATATATATATATATATATATATATATATATACTGTATTTATTGGCGTATAACACTCACTTTTTCACCATGAAAATCGGGTGCAAATAGCATGTGCGTGTTATACGCCAATACTTCAATTTTAGATGCCCTGTAGGGGACAGGGAGGGGGGCTGCATTGATGGCAATGGTGAGGCTGCATTGATGTGGACTGATGAGGCTGCATTGATGGCACTTGTGAGGCTGCAGATGGGCATTGATCAGGCTGCATTGATGGCAATGGTGAGGCTGCAGATGGGCACTGACCCTTATATTGATTCAAAGTTCCTTATTTCAAATGTAATTTTTTTTTCCTGAAACTTCCCTCTTCAAATGAATGTGCGTGTTATACGCCTGTGCGTGTTATACGCCGATAAATACGGTATATATATATATATATATATATATAGATATATATATATATATATATATATATATATATATATAGCCGTGTGTTGTATTGCCCGGGTTGCTAGGCTGATGATGGGGCCTATCCCAGGCACATCTGGCTGTTGGCTGTCTGAGGGCCTACCCAGAAGCAAGAGCGGCACAGGATTGGGAATATGGCTTGCAGTCCAACCAAAAGTAGCGGTTCTTTTAGAGGGGAAGCTGTCGACAGTAAGGGACTATTCACCTTATTACCATGTACCACAGTGAGTAACTGAAGCAAGTACCAGAGCAGTATTCTCACCAACTGACGGTGAAGAATTGGGAAACTTCATTGGGAATCAAGCCAGGGACCCAGCCAGTGGAGGCGACGCTTGCAGAGCAGCCTTGTGCGTCAAGCCAGGGGCCGAGCAGGCCAGCGGGGGTGAAGCTTTCGAGGTATCTAGAGTGCCAAGCTAGGGACCCAGCAGAGAAGTAGGGGTGACGCTTGAGGAAGATACCACTGTGAAGATTGGAGGAGCTCAAGGGATTCGGTAGCAGTGAATCAGAGGGTCTTGTGAGAGAGACTGGGAGCTCAGTGTGCTGAAGAACTACAAGGAGTCATTGTAGTGAAAGTGAAGGAACTGTTAAAGACTGTTGACATAGGAGACAGCACTCCTACACATGCAGATGTGACATCTTGCTGGATGCCTTTCCCTGCATGTCTGTCCTCCTATTGAAGAGTGAGTCTGCCAATTAATATTGCAACTACCCAGGGTGTCCTGGCCCTAAAAAAAGGGTTGTTGAGAAATAAACTTTCTTTTGCATCCAAAAAGTGTTTGGCGCCCAATAACCTTAACAACTATACACCCACCATGCCTCATGACAGCTATTCCTGGCCCTGGAGGTTCTCATTAGACCAAAGGAGGCCTGGGACCTTGCTACATACAAATAGTACCATTTCTAATGGATGTTTGTAACATGGGAACCTTCATATCACTTGCTCTTCTTTCTGTTGGGGGGGGGGGGGGGGTGCGGTTTCAGTGTTTTTTATTATTTTTACAATTTCACCAGGAGGAGGACCCGGAGGACAACACAGAGGTGATGGGTGTGGGCGTGGGGGGAGTTAAAGCACTGATCTCTCTTTATAACTTTGGATAAAGCACCTGACAGTCACGGTAGGGAGAGGAGAAGAAGCGGCTGTCAGAAAAGCTATACAGGGAGATCGGTGCTTTTAACTGCCTCTACCACTGTACTGATCACCTGTGAGGCTCCCCAGCCTCCCTGCTGAGCTGGAGGATGCCTGGTCCGATACAACAGGTATGGGATTAGGCATCGGAGCATTTGCCAATACACGTGCAAATGCTTGGTATATCTCCGTGTATGTAGCATAAAATAAAAAAAACTGTGGTGATTAAACAAAGCCAAAAAAAAGCTCTATTTGTGTGAAAAAAAACATAATATAAATGTAATTTGCGTACAGTGTTGCCAGTTAAAGTAGCACAGTGATGAATAGTAAAAAATGCACTGGTCATGTTGGTGAAATCTTTGATGTCAAGTAGTTAAGGGGAAAAGAAAAAAACTCAGGTAAGGAAACTGACCGGGAACACAGACGCACCAAGACCTAGGTCACCTGAGTGGTAACCCCCCCCGCCAACCACAATTATCACAGCCAGGGTAAACAAAACAAAAATGATGAAGTGTAGTCCTGGCTGGTGGGAAACACAAAACAACTGAGGATGCGGGGGAGGGAGGAGCTCTTTAGGTGGAGACAATTGCAAGTACAGCCCTGGAGGACGATCTGGAAAAAATGCATTTGCTTGTTCAGGAACGTCCAATATAAGGTGACAAAACTGCCCATCTCCCAATTGTGCTCCAGGCTTTCGACGAATAGTACAAGTGACCATTTTAAAGTAGAATTCCAGGCCAACACTAGCTAGTCTTCAAGGATAAGTACACCTTTGGAACATCCTCTTCCCCCAAAACCCCCCTCGTTGGAATGAGTGTGGGATTATTTTGCCCGAACCCGCTGCCAAAACAGCTTGGCCATGCAGGGCCCCGCCACCACACAGCTGCATCGTTCATTTTTAGAGTTCTGTGAAAGAATGAACTACAAGTACCATCGGCCACTGCGGCTGACAGCTTGTAGTTCTCAAACTGTGAGGGAGTTGGTAAATGCTCTCGTAGTGAATTGATTCTTCCTGCAGTTCATTAACTGCCTGCATTGGAGGTACAAGTAGACAGTATACTAAAAGTCTGCAGGAGCCTGGTATTGCAGCAAACTGTGGGTGCAATGCTTTACAGGCTCCAGTGTAAAACAAAATAATAAACCCTTGCCAATGACGTCACAAGGGGGCGACTCTGCCCCTTAGTTATTAAAAACTGTAAAACAGCAGACGGTGGGAGCCTTCGGCACAAGCAGACCTTTTTTTCCTTGTAGTGATTAACAATGGATCTACACCAGGGGACAATTTTTTATTTATTTTTTTAAATACTTGTCCAAAAACGGTCTAATGTCTTTTTTTTTTCCCCCCTTTCTTAGTTTTTAACTCACCGTCCACCAGCTACATGAGTGGCCGGGGACACGATAACACCACTTCCGCGCATGTCCTGCCGTTTACGGCACAGGCTCTGAAGGTCCGGCACTGTATGCCAGAACTTCAGAGTGCATGCACTCTGAATAGCTCCTAAACTGCAAGTTTAAGAGCTATTCACAGTAGGGAATCGACTAATATTGTTTTTTCTGTGCCGATACGATACCCATATTTCGGCCGCCTCGCCTGCCGATAATTTTTGTTGATATATTGTACATTTAAAAGAAAAAAAGTTTACACTGTCATTTTCCTTTTTAGCACTGTTATTGCTGTCACAAGGAATGTAAACATCCCTTGTGACAGCAATAGCCATGTGAGAGGTACTCTTTATGAAGACATCCCTCCTCTGCACTTCAAAGTATTCAAAAATGTCAAGATCTGCGTTTTCGAATACTTTATTTTTATAAACAAGGGCCTTTAAGCTGCCAGTAATCTGGGAAGTGATGTCATGACATCGCTTACGGATTACTAGATCCGTGACCCAAACGAAGCATCGCCTTAGTTCGGGTCTTCGGCCAGCCAGTGGATGCGCCGGCTGGTTGCTTGGGCCTCCCAGTGGGACGAGAGAGCCAGAGTGAACGGCGGAAGGTAGTGGGGACATAACAGTTTTTATAACAGTCGAGCGGCTGCTGTTTTTAGACCAATACTTCCAAAAAAAGTGAATATAGGCGGAACCGATAATCGGCCAATCCCTAATTCACAGTACCTACAGGTAAGCCTTATAATAGGCTTGCCTTTAGATACAAGTGGTAGAACAGAGTTTACTACCACTTTAACAACCAGGTTGTTTACTAGGTATTAAGGATGCCGGTGGCTGCTGGTTCCTTAAATATTGCATTCCAGGACCACTACATTTAACGCACACATTTTTTTATTTATTTTTTGTGAATTGACTTTCACTCTTGTTTTATGCAGTAATTACCAAGCGTTTTTGCTTTATGCATCAAATACCACATAAAGCAGTAGTGAATTGACATTTTCAGAATCGCATGCAGTATTTGGGAAAACACCTAAATACCACATGCAATCTGGTTCTGTGAATGAAGCTCCATGTGACCAGTGTGGACTAAAAACAGGTAAGTATACATATCTTCTCCACAGAAGTTAGGCAGGATAGGTAGCAGAAACAGGGAAGGAAAATTTAAGGAGTAGTTAGTGTTAGGTTCACACTTATGCGGTTCCCTGCGGCCACAGCAGCCCATTCCTTTGCATAAGCTGCACCTGTGGGAAACGCGAGGAAGAAGGTCCTTAACAGTTTTCAAAAACCGCAGCAGCACAGTAACTGCAGGTTGCTTTGGCACCAAGTGTTAACATGCATGCTTGCATTGGGGGCCATTAATAATTAATGGCTCCCCCACGCATCTGCTAAATAGCAGTGTGTTTTGGGGTGGGTGCAAGGACAGCGGATGATGGAGGCACATAAACTGACCACGGTGTCAGGGCTCAGCAGCCATGATAAACCGTGGTCAGTTTACAAAGGCTAGGTCCTCTCCTCCCTCTGTAAACAAGAGGGTGGGTGATGCCATGACTCCTCCATTCATGCACATAGAGAGCTGGCTGCTAGGCTGGATGGCTGCTATCCAATGACAGAGAGTGGGTGGGTCGCCAGGGGCAAGAGGCTGGACAGCATCAGCACGTGTGTTTCTATAGTGTGAGGCAGCTGTGGAAGCAGAACCGAGTATTGAGGGGAGCAAGTCCTGGAAACAGGTTAGTGTAGTATGTACTGACCAGTCTTATATACTAGCACCATACAGTATATACAGACCAGTCTGTACCCCAACACTGTACTGTATGTTACACACACACCAGTCTGTATATAATGTACAGTAGTGTCAGTGTATACAGACTAGTCTGTACCTAACATCCTGTACTGTGCCCACCCTGTCTTACCTCCTCCTTCCCCCACCAGCTGTCACCTCTGCCCCCATGTCTCCCAATGACTCTCCCATTCTCTATCCCTAGCGATCACAGCCATTTTCTTCTTAGCCACCACCCCATAATCCCAATTTCACCCCACCCTCAACTATCCCTATACTCCCCACCCAACTCCCTAACAACCCCCACACCACCGCCCTACCTACGTGATAAGTAACTGGAATCAGAGAGTACTTGCAAAAAAGTATCGGTACTCGTAAAAAAAAATAAAAAAATGGTATTGGTGCAACCCTAAACACAATCAGTGTGGGGATGTGTCCCTTAGAGCTATTGTGCTCCCAGCCCTGTAGAACACAATGTTCACTGCTGGCAGCTATAGCCACTGGCAGTAATCACATTAAAAAAAAAAAAAAAAAAAAGAGCCAAACAGACTGGCTGTACTGAGATCAATCCATAGATGGATGAGATCTCAGGTGAACTGGCTGAGATTGGATCCTTCTATGGCCGGCCTTAGGCTGGAGTTGTACACACAGACATGGTCCATCAGAGGAGCCTCCATGGAAATGCCGTGACCCATCACTGGAAGACATGTAGACAGGATGGAGGAAAGAGACTGCAGGAGATCAGCAACAAAGGATGAGGAAAGGTGAACACGTATTATTATTTTTTTTTAACATGTAAAAAACATTTATCTCTTTACCAAACTAATAATCACTCAGATCGGGTTTATATCTACACAAGACGTGATACAAAGCATGCTGGGACTAAGTACGCTGTTAGGACGGTCAGTGTGTGGCTGTATTGATCATTACACGGCACGTATCCGCACACTGGCGGGGTGTACCGAGCATGTCGTACAATGGAGAGTCACAACACCGAGCTCTACACCATATCACCTCTAAATGCGCCACTTAGAAAATAATATGATACACAAACCCAGGTCATATAAATGGAAGCAGTGTACCGCCTGACCGTGTACACCACATTACACCTACCTGAAGAGTCCTCCTATTCCACCGCACCGACAAACACAACGAGCCGGACACACAGCGACAAACAAGAGCAACAGCACAATTATCTCCGGGGATAGGAGGGGGAAACAAAAGCTGGCGGAAATCACACACTAACCCCTGGTGGCTGGGAGGAGACATGACCATTAGACGAGCCATTGCAATTTGCTTAAAATGTAATGTAAATATTTATAAACTGATGTAAATGTTTATATATGTTTATTTTACTGTAAAATATTTATGATAAATGTTATAAGAGATCCTTTTACACTGGTGCGATGTCAGAGATCAGATTTGATTTGCACTGCACTTCAGTGAAAATCACATGAGATCTCTGTGCAATGCGATTTCAGCCATAAAGATCTCTTGTATCACATCCGCAGTCTGTGATTATATCTTGTATCACGTCCGCAGTCTCTGATTATATCTTGTATCACGTCCGCAGTCTCTGATCATCTCTTGTATCATGTCTGCAGTCTCTGATCATCTCTTGTATCATGTCCGCAGTCTCTGATTATATCTTGTATCACGTCTGCAGTCTCTGATTATATCTTGTATCACGTCCGCAGTCTCTGATCATCTCTTGTATCATGTCTGCAGTAGGGTGACCACATTTCCAAACTGCCATTCAGGGACAATTTTTCCAGGGGGGGGGGGGGGGGGCGATGTAACTGTTTTTTAAAACTATTAATTCCATGGGTTTACCTCCTTCTTACTTCCAGCGGCAGGAGAAGTCAGTGCCATTTGGACTGATCTGGTGTACAGGTAAGTTGTGTCTCCCATCACTCCTAATTCTCCTATTTATTATGATCTCCTATTAGTCTCATCTGATGTAAAACAAAGCCCATCCATATCTGTGATCATCCTAGATTATTATTAATGGAGTTTATTGATTTTTTTTTTAATATAAGATAATTGATAGATGGATGATTGATGGATACTTAGGCTTCATGTACACGGGACATTTTTACAACCTCTGCTGAACGATTTAACTTGACAAATAGTAACCCACGTTTAAAAATTTCAGTTTTGCCGTGTTTACATGCCGCATTTAGCGGCGTTTTGCTGCGTTTGCATTTAAAAAAATGTTTTTTTTTAAATAGCAAAAAATGAAAAACGCCTATAAAAGTTTAGCCGTGTTTAAAAGCGTTTGGCGCTTGAAATGCCTCTAAACTCTGCACTTTCCAAAAAAAGCCTCTAAACTCAACTGCCTAGAAACAACTATAAACGACCTTGTGTACATGTACTCATAAGATGCAGCAGCAGTGTACATGGGGCCTTAGATTGATAGTATATACAATGAGGGGAATTTACTAAGACTGGACCAGTTGTTTACACCAAGCAATCGTTTAATTTTCAAAGCTTAGCCAAACAAGCTGAAGCTGGATGCTTGTTGGCTAATCTGTAGAGCTGTTCCAGATTTTGTTCCAGATTTTGTCTGCTCCAGTATTGGTGAATCCCTCCAATCAGTAGATGTGTTCAGTATGATGCTACTCCCATTGACATTAGTTGTAGCTATTTTGTGTGATATATAAAGTGGTTGTAAAGCCTCTCATATACCCAGTGAAGTGTCTCAGGTGATACACAGAGAGGAAACACCTACATAAGTTGTATATATTTATCTGCAGTCCTCTCTTCTCTACACCCATTCAAAGTGCAGATTAGATAAAATCCGTCTTCATCTGTCAGTAGCACAGAGCAGGGGGCGGGGAGCTGCAGGTAGAGGTCTTGTACATTGTGTGAGAGCTGATTGAAGGAAAGGGACACCCTCCCCCCCCCCCCTACTTCACACAGCACACAGGAACCATGCAGAGCTGTGCTGTGAATACACAGGCTCTGCTCCCCTGTCACCATTTTATCTCTGGTGTCAGGAAAACATGTCAGATATGACTGAAATACTGATAACAGAGGAACAAAGCACCAGAGAGAAATGACACCCAGAGCTTTGGAGAGAACCAAGTAAACACTAGAGAATTATGTGCCATGTTCACATTTCGTGGCCGAGCTTTACAACCACTTTAAGGAAATGAAAACTGTAAAGTGATAATTCTTTTCTTCTCTTTGTAGATTGTTTCTGAAATACTAATCATTTTTTTCTTCTCTTTGTAGATTGTTGATTGTTTCTGAAATACTTTCATAGTTTTTGGAGATTTTCATCCCAAGTGACTCCTAAATACTATTCCAGTTTTCAGGCTTATTGCTGAACGCGTTCATGGCTGTATACATTGTGTGGAAATTCTTATTTCCTCATACACGAATCACAACGATGCTGTTGGTTACTGTTTTAGTAAGAGAAGTGGCGCCCAGAGTTTGGAATTACTTAGTAAGTATCTCCTTTTATTTACTTTTGTATTGTGTGTAGCACTTCCTCCACAAGGGCTGCTGATTTTAACTGGTTCCAACCCAATAAGTACAGAGGCTGCCTGTCCACACAAGCTACACTCCATTCACACTGGCTCCAGTAAACAGTCTGGGGATGTCTTTTTAAAGTGGTTATAAAGGAAGAAGTTTTTCTTTTTTACCTTAATGCATTCTGAACATTCAAAAACCTTTTGCATGTAGTCCCCCCCCTTATACCTACCTGAGCCCGATCTCGATCCAGTGATGTGCACGAGAGTAGAGGCTTTCTCCGCTCTCTCTATCCCTATTGGCATCTATCACAACCCGTAACGAGGAAGCCGGCCAAGTCCCACTGTCTGCGTCAATCGCAGACAGCAAGGCTTGGGAGCAAGCCTGTACAAGTGTCCCCATAGAAAGTGGCTTGTTATAGGAGCACTCGGCAGGGGGGAGGAGCCAGGAAAACAGGCAGGGGACCCAAGAAGAGGTAGATCGGGGCTGCTCTGTGCAAAACGATTGTACAGAGCAGGAAACAATAGACATGTGCGGTTAGTTTCGTACGAATCGTAAATTCGTACGAATTTTTCGAAATTCGTACGGAACCGAATTACGAATTTTTTTGGATACGAATTCTGTACGGAATACGAAATTCCGTTTACGAATTTCGGATCCAAATTATTCTAAATTTATTCGAATCCAACTACCAAATATATCGAATTTCAATTTCAACTAATACTAAAGAAATTATTATAGCGGATATAACGAGTGATTCGAAATTCGGCTCCAAACTATTCGAATTCAACTACCAAATATATCGAATTTCAATTTCAACTAATACTAAAGAAATTATTATAGCGGATATAACGAGTGATTCGAAATTCGGCTCCAAACTATTCGAATTCAACTACCAAATATATCGAATTTCAATTTCAACTAATACTAAAGAAATTATTATAGCGGATATAACGAGTGATTCGAAATTCGGCTCCAACTACCAAATAATATCGAATTTCAACTAATACAAAATAAATTATTATAGCGGATATAACGAATGATTCAAATGAATTCGATATTCAGTATAACGAATATCGACAGTGTACGAATAATAACGAATTCTTTGTTGGTCCAAATTTCTTTACTACAGAAACATGTGACTGTTGGTTGACCAATCACATCAGAGGTTTTCTTGTGATGCTGAGGCCTACAGGGCAGGGCAGAGGGCACGCCCTGATCATATGACTTCTCTTTGTGGAGCAGATCATACAGTCAACTATTTGTGCCAGTGCATCTGCTCAAATATCGTTGTGATCCTTGGATTTTTGATATTCATTTGCCCTGATATCTGTTCGAGTCTGCAAGATTATTATCCTTGATAGCTTATTTTGCTATTGGATTTCTTCTTTTGCTCCAGATTTTTGTTTTAGTCTGCTCATCTTTTTTTTTGTCTTTTTTTGACTTGGAAGGCAAAATGAGCAGCAAACAAGGAGATCAAGGCAGAAAGAGTGCTGCTGCTGGGAGAGGAAGAGCTTCGAGCCGGCGTAAAGTACAACAGCAGCAGGTGGGACGTTCTGTCTCTGCGGCGTCTGCGCCCCTTGAGCTCAGCTCACCTCCCATGAAGTTGAGGCGACCAGGAGGAGTGAAAGAGCCTGCCAAACAGCAGACATCACGTCGCCAGCTGTTCCAGGAGGACTTACCTTGTACAAGCACTGCTGCTGGTAGCACTAGCATGCCCACTCGTACTTTTTATGGAAGAGGACGAGGGCAGACCAAAGGTAAACTTCCCATTGCACACACCTTTGTGCAGCCAAAGATGGAGATCTTGGACAGCATGCTGCATGAGACATGTGAGAAGGCCCAGGCTGAACAAGCTCATGATGATGATATCACTATCAGCACTCCAGGGAGCTTCGAGATAAGCAAGCAGGAGCCTGAGGAGACTCAGCTTACAACACATTGTAAAGATCATCAGTCTTCCCCTGGCAATGTAGAAGAAGAGAAAGAGATGGAAACAAGTTTTCACATGGAGAACTTTGATTACCAACCATCGGCATCGGCATCTACCCATGTTGGCCCCAGCGACAGCCCAGGAGAATATATCTCCCCTGACTCCCCACTACTTTTCTCCCCTTATAAGTCCCCTGCCGTTATTTCAAAGCCTCCAGCATCATCGGCCAATGCAACCACAGCAACAGCACCCAAAATACCTGTGATGTTCAGATCACAATCACATTCTCTTCTTCATCCTGCTCCTCCTGCTAAACCTCAGAAAGACAGTCCAACCACTGCAGTGGATGTGATTCCATCACCAGGCACTGCGGGCAGTGTCATTGGTGCTGGCTGCCGTTCCAGCGTTTGGCTGCATTTCACCAAAATTGGCGTTGGTCAGAAGGCCAAATGCAAGCATTGTGGCAGGGACATCAGCCGAGGCCGAGACATAGGGCATCTCAGCAACAGCGGGATGAACCAGCACATGCGTGTGCACCACCAGGCTGTGCTGTTAGGGGAGAAAATTGTGTCCCCTCCAAACACCAAAAGAGGAACCAATACCAATAGTGGCACCACCACAGCCACCACCATAAGTACCAGCACCACCACCCCACATCCAACCCATACCAGCCACCAGGCCACCCTGGAAGATTTTGGTGGCTTTCACAGTGCAAAAGGAATGTCTCAGGCACAGGTTAGGAAGATAACACGCCTGATCGGCCAGCTTATTGCAGTTGGAGGAGCACCATTCAATATGGTAGAAGGTGAGCCCTTCAGGCAGTTGATGCAGGCTGTTGCACCACAGTACCGTGTGCCATCACGAAAGACCTTTAGCCAAACTGTGGTGCCAGCCTTATACAGGTCTTGTGTTGGGGTGCTGAAGGACGAGATTAGAAAGGCAGGTGGACAGGCAGTGCACCTGACCACTGACCTGTGGAGTGCATCTAGTGCCCGACACGCCTTCCTGTCCCTGACGGCACATTGGTGGCAGGGCAAGGTGTCATCTGGATCCTCGTCATCAGCACTTGACAAAGAGGGGCACCGTTCTTTTCTCCTGCACGCTGAGGTGCTTGATGAGAAGCATACAGCGCAAAATATCCTGCAAGCCCTGCAGAAAATGTTGTTGCAGTGGTTTCAGGCAGACACTGACAGCAACAGCTACAGGATTGGCTATATTGTGACAGACGGAGGCAGCAACATGGTGAAGGCTGTAAGGGATGGCAGATTTGTGGGTGTGCGCTGCTCAGCCCACCTTCTCCACCAGGTGGTAACCGACAGCTTTCGATTGGTGGAGGCTAATTCTGGCGGCGATGGAAGGCTGTCCAAAGTGGTGGACTCTTGCCGGAAGATGGCTGGCCACTTCCATCGAAGTGTGAGGGACAGCCACCTCCTCAGGTTGGAACAGAGGAAGGCAGGCCTTCCAGAACACTGCCTAAAACAGGATGTGGGGACTAGGCGGAATTCAACCCTAGCAATGCTGGAACGCATCCTTGAGCAGCAGAAGGCTCTCCATGCCATGGCCTGCGAACATAATATTGGCATAGAGAGACCTTTAGGCAGGGAGGACTGGGCCATAATTGGGCAGATTGTGGCAGTCCTCAAACCATTCCTCTCTGTGACAGAACATCTGAGCCGCGAGGATGCCAGCATTGCTAATGTGCTGCCGCTTTTTAACCACCTTCAGAGTAAATTGGAGCGGTTCATGTCAGCTCAGGAACCTTTGCCTGGTGGTGTCCCTCAACCTGATGTGTTGGCTCTGCTCAAGACATTTCTCTTGGAATTGGGCAGGCGCACGCAGGATTTGACCGCCTCTTGCCCAGAACTGATGCTGACTGCCATGTGTGACCCTCGTTGCAAGGGCAAAATGGCTGTGCAGTGCAGTGCTCTCACAACATGGCGGGACAGACTGATTGACAGGGTGCGTCAGAGGGAAAGGCAGCTAGTAAGGCCGCTAGAGCTGGGAGAGGAGGAAGAAGATATTGAAAACCCCCTCTCCCATGCAACAGCATCTACTGATTCTGAAGTGAGCAGCAGAGCTCCTGCCAGCGGTCGCGGAGCATCTTCTTCCGTCTTGACTGAGGCATTTGACACCCTAATGGGAACCTCCAGCAGCATAGTGCGCCCCAAGAAACGCATTTCATCAAAGGAGGTTGTCATGACATATTTGTCATCCCCACCAGTGCACCCCACCACAGATCCTATGTCTTTTTGGCAGGAGAAGAGCGAGGAGTGGCCTGCCCTCGCAGATATTGCCAAGGAACTACTGTCCTGCCCTCCAACAAGTGTCCAGAGTGAGCGGGTGTTTTCTGTGACGGGAAACATCCTGTCACCCCAAAGATCACAGTTGTCCCCCCAGCTAATGGAGCAGTTAGCATTTTTGAAAATAAATTTGCCAAAGCTGGGGTACCCCTCCCTTACTCTGGACATTTCTTGAACTGACTGACTGTCTGCACTCTGCAGCAGAGATGGCCTCTTGGTCTTAGACTCTTTAGTTGGACACTGTCCCTCCCCACAATCAAAGTTTCTTAAATGCCCAAAAAATATTTATACCCATTCAATTGTTGTTCAATGTGCCAAATGTAATTATACTAATCCACAAGCTGGTAAACGCTGTGGCCTGATGTTCCCCAATGTGCCCCAATAATATGCCATGTGCCCCAGTATGCCCTGATGTGCCCCAATATGCCCTGATGTGCCCCAATATGTTTGGGTGGGGGAAGGGGAGTGTTTTTGTTTTCTGCCATTGCAGAAGGGAACTAACTACTGTTAAGTTAAGTTATTAATAATTTATTGTTGGAGTTGCTTTATGCTTTAGAGAGACCTAATAAACATTTTTATGTTCAGTTGTACAGTAGTGTCTGTCACCTTATTCTGTCCTATATGTCTGCCTGGCTACCTTGGATGGGGAATGGGATGGGGAGGGGGGTGGGGGACAGAATGTATAGCTCGCTTTGCAACACTCCTTTTGAGTTGCGGAGCAGGCGGAGGAGGGAACTTTTTATTTCTGTGTCAATGTGGCTTATCACAGTGTGTCTATGTCTAGTGTGCTGTAAACATAAACACCTCCCTCAACAAAATCAAGCACTAAAGACTAAAAAAAAAAGACTGCTGGTTTTATTACTTCAAAACAACTTTATTTTTACACACAAAATAAAAGTATAAAATAATATATTAGATTTGAACAGAACAAACAAACAAAATAGCTATGGTCCTGGAGCACGCAGTGGATGATGGTTTCATGATGGAGAGGCTTCTCGGCTGCTCATGGTGGTGGTAGAGCTAGTACCAGGCAATGGAGCATTGTGTCTGGAAATTGCTTCCAGCAAACATAATTTGCAATGCTCCATTGCCTGGTTCTGTTGTTGGTTGAACCGGACCCACATCCTCTCCATATCATCAGTGTGGTTTCTGATGGCACGGTGGAGGGTCCGGTTCAACCTACGATTCTCCCTCTGCATTTTTTTTGTTGGCTTTGGCCAGCCTCCGCATCTCTGTCAGCAGGACAGTTGTCTGACTCTGGTGTCGGTGGTTGCAACTGCGGCACTGGCTGCTCCTCTAGAGGGTGAGGCAGTGGAGGACGTACAGGGGGGGCAGCTTCCTGTGGCCCTAGAGTCTGCTTCTGGGCCAAAGGGGTCAGCTCGGTCTCATCCCGGAGCGAAATCCCGTATGACAGGTCTTGTTGATCTGAAATAGACGAGATAGCCAATGTTGATGCTAGCATTCAAAGAAATTGATTTCTAGAGATTATAATAAAAACATATTTTATTCCTTTTTATTTTGACATTGTCCTTTAAAAAATAAATACTATTTGTGTAACATATACATATATTCCTATTACAAGGAATGTATTGTAAACATCCTTTGTAATAGAAAAAAAACAATGACAGGTCCTTTTTAATGTGAAATCTGGGGTCAAAAAGACCTCAGATCTCATATTTACACAAAAATACAATAAAAAATTAATATAAAAAGAAATGTCATATTCTTCTCCCCCACCCAAAAAAAAACCCCTTTAAGATTGGAGGGCAGAAGTGGACCTGATCGTCTCCACCGCCTCTTTGGCCCCTGATAAAAGTGAACTTGCGGCAAGTCCGCCGCAGTAACCAATTTTATCTGAAAGAGGACCGCCCGCTGAAGAAGATACCGGGGTTATGGCAGCTATCTGCTGCCATAACAATGGTGGTCCTCTTCAAACAGCCGACATATAACTGCGGCGGGTGGTCCTTCCTTAAGTTTTTAAGGGAACAGGTTTCTTTTTTTTTTTAAACAAACGCTTTCAATAAAAATAGGTTTGTTTTTCTCTTTATAATATATAGCAAATAATTTATTTTCACTACTCTTTTCTAAGTTCCACCCTAGTTACTAACTTACTGTTACTGGTGGCTGTCTGATTGTAGTGGCGTTCAGATACTAAGATCAGATGCATTTCCAAATATTGTAGTAATAGAATAAACAATTATAGGTTACAATACTAACAGTAACAGTGGGGTCTATTTACTAAAGGAAAATACACTTTCCACTAGTACAAGTGCACTTGGAAGTGCAGTCGCTGTAGATCTGAGGGGGACAGTCATGCAAGGGAAAAAAAAAAAACAGAATGTTTGTTTGTACACGATTGGAAGATAAAAATCAGCAGAGCTTCCCCTCAATTCAGAGTTTCTCCTCAGATTTACAGCGACTGCACTTCTGGGGAGGACTTCCCCTCCAGCTGTTTGTAATAACAGACAAGCGGCTGCTTAGCCACATTGGTTGTTAAAAAAACGGCACCGGACGGGTGATGTCTGCCGCTGCAAGCATCACCCGAGTACAACACCTTGAAGCACTATATTGGTAAGTTTGTCAACGATAATTACAAAAAAAGGGGCCACCATTAATCGGTAGACCCCTAGTTTGGGGTGTGTGCTGTGTGTATGAACTTAAAAATGGATGGTTGTAGCTTTTTTTATGTGTTTGTGAACTTAGTGTGGATGATGGTGCCTTGTGTCCTTTTTTCTTTATATTGGCAGCTTGCGTATTCTAGTACTTACGTTGAGGAGAAATGGGGCGTTGCTTCCTGGCAGAAGGAGCTGATGCTGGAGGGTCTGGGATATGGCAGCTCAGGCTTTCTGTTAAGATAGAATAAAGAGTTATGGTAACCACTTCTGGACCAAGCCTATTTATGACAGTTATTGTTTACAATTTAAAATCAAAACTTTTTTCTAGAAAATTACTGAGAACCACAAACATTATAATTATATATATATATGTGCACTGTGTGTGTATTTGCACAGCGGCCTTTCAAAAGCAATTTTAGGTGAGAAATTAACTGAATTAAAAAAAAAAATTTACAGTAAATGTATTTAGCCCAATTTTTGGGGATATTGCGATAGTCGATGTTACTCCAAGTAAAATAGATAGATATCGAACATGTTATGGTTTAAAATTGCAAACGCTCTTGGAATCGCGATAAACTACGGTACTTAACTACTTCCCACCCGGCCACTGTACATAGACGGCCGGGTGGGAGCCGTCTACTTCTGATCTGACGTTCTGGAACGTCCTTCTGAAGTAGAGGGATCGCGCGCGTGCCAGCGCAGTGGCGCGATCCCGATGCGGCCGTGTCACCCGGACACGGCGCATCTCGGATCGGCAGGAGGGGTCGGTGATTGGCCCTCCTGATCACATGACGGCCGTGTCGAATCACAGCCGTCATGTGATGTAAACAAACAGCCGTTTGCTAGGCAATCGGCTCTCCTCTCCTCACGCGGAAGTCGTTGGTGAGGAGAGGAGAGCGGATCGCTCCAGCCGGCTGGTGATCAGTGAGTATTAGCTGTTTTTACAGCTTTTTACTCACTGATCACCAGTGTAGTGTCCCCACAGTGTAAACACACATGTCCCCAAAACACACATGTCCCCTAATAAAAACACATGTCCCAAAATAATAAAAACACATGTCCCTCACATATGTCCCGGTAAAATAACATGTGTCAATGATTATCTGCACACATATGTCCGTGATCACCTGCACACAGTCATCTGTACATGATCATTTGCGTACATATGTCCGTGATCACGCGAACCAATTATTAATATACACTTAACGTAATTTTTTTGACAAAAAATATGTAGAAGAATACGTATCGGCCTAAACTGAGGGAAAAAAATATTTATTTTTATATTTTTTGGGGATAATTTTTATGACAAACAAAGTAAAAAATATTGATTTTTTTTAAAAAATTGTTGCTCTTTTTTTGTTTATAGCACAAAAAATAAAAACCGCAAAGGTGATCAAATAAATACCACCAAATACCACCCTATTTGTGTTAAAAAAAATACGCCAATTTTGTTTGGGAGCCACGTCGCACGACCGCGCAATTGTCACTTAAAGCGACGCAGTGCCGAATCGCAAAAAGTGCTCTGGTAAGGAAGGGGGGAAAATCATCGGGGGCTGAAGTGGTTAAATAGATGTTTGTTATTATGTTTGCTTTGTGTTGGTTAGGTAGGTAGTAGGTACTCACCACTGCCAGAATATTGAGGGGGGCATGAAGCAGAAGCAGCTGTTCCTGTTCCCTCCTCCACTGATGATGACATTGATCGATCTGGA
The DNA here is from genome assembly GCA_028564925.1 of Lithobates sylvaticus. Lineage (NCBI taxonomy): Eukaryota > Metazoa > Chordata > Amphibia > Anura > Ranidae > Lithobates > Lithobates sylvaticus. The sequence continues at coordinate 119,730,683 of CM053034.1, read as the reverse complement.
AAACATGAATGTAAAGCAAAACGTAGTCTCACATGCCGTAGTCATAAAAAATATAGTGAGCTGGAAACAACAACCATATAACTGCAATATATAATGATAGATTTTATTTTACTCACCAGCTCTCAGTCTCTGGTGCTTGGCGGCGGATCTGGCACTGGCAGTGCTCACTCCAGGGGGCGGGGCATCTTCGTGAAGTAGGAGGCCATCCTTAAGCTCTGCCTCCCACTGTCTAAATAAGACAGTCTTGCCTCCTCCAGTGGCCTGCCTCTCAATTTTTTTATGCACAGAGGCCCGACAATCATAAAATCTGCAAATGAAAATAGTATATTTAGTAAATATACACACGTTAATATTATTTTTATTTTACATGTTACTTTTCTGTGTCTGTCTGTGTCAAATAAATATATTAAATATATTTGTGTTACGTTCAAATCAGTTTATTACTCAAAGCCTACTATACTGTGTGTGTTTTTTCACAAATATGGGGTGTGTTCTAAGAGTGATATAATATTTGAATAATTATTACCTGTGCCTGACACCAGCGGTGGTCCTGCGAACCTTGGACAGGGCATTCACAGAGTCCCGGACTCGATCCCAGGCTGCTGTCTTCTGGGCAGTAGGGACGTTGAGGCTGAACAATGTGGCCTTGTCCCTCCTAACAGCAGCCACCAGAGCAGCGTTTTCCTGGGGGGTAAAGACTGGCCCCCTTGTTGATGACGTCATCGTCTTCTGCTGCTGCTTGCGTTTGGTTCGCTGGTGGTCGCCGGTGTCAGACATTTCATCTTCTGATGTGGGGGGGGGCATACGCCTCTTTTTTTGGCCATGCTCCCGCTCCACTCCACTTCCATGGCCATGCTCCCTTCCACTCTTCATCTCCTCTTCACGCCTCCTCTCGCCTCCGCGCTTCCTCTCCCTGTCCCCTCCGCGCTTCCTCTCCCTGTCCCCTCCGCGCTTCCTCTCCCTGTCCCCTCTACTACGCTTCCTCTCCCTGTCCTCTCTACTACGCTTCCTCTTCTCTACTCTTCCCTCCTCTCTCCTCAACCCCCCACTGATCCTCCTCTCACCCCCACTCCAGTCCCCTCCACTCCTGTGCTCCCCTCCACTCCTGTGCTCCCCTCCACCCCCTGACCCTCCACTCCTCTCTCCTCCACTCTTCTCCCCTCCACTCATCCGGCGCTCCCCTCCACTCATCCGATCCCCTCCACTCATCCGGCGCTCCCCTCCACTCATCCGATCCCCTCCACTCATCCGGCGCTCCCCTCCACTCATCCGATCCCCTGAGTCCTCTCCACTCTCACTCACAACAACAACTTTCAAACCAACACTCTCACTCACACATACATTCTCACTCCCAGACATTCTAATTCCACACAAATCACAAATTCAGTCCACACAAAAACAACAACCACAACTCCAACAATACCACTCTCTCTGCTCTCAGTCTCTGCTCTGCTCTCTGCTCTGCTCTCTCTCTGTTCCTCCCTCACTACACTACAGTCACACGGAGTCACACGGTCTCTCTAAATTACATCCAGGGGCCGGCCTCTCAAAACTACATCCAGGGGCGGAGACTATAGGCACATGTCAAAAACGAAAGTAAAGAATAAACGAGATTTCGAATAGTTACGAATAACAGCGATGTATTAGAAAAGTACGAATCCATTCGACGCATGCAGCGCCGCAGCGCCACTGTGTCAGACATGTAAATTTACGAATCAACGACCAAAAAGAAAAAAGTTACGAATGTACGAATCCATTCGAAGCGCGTTAGACAGCGCCATTGTGAGAGAGTGAGAGACACGTAAAATGACGAATCAGTAAACCAAAAAAAAAAAAGTTACAAATCCATTCGAAGCACGTTAGACATCGCTATTGTGAGAGAGAGACGCGTAAAATGACAAATCAACAAACAAAAAAAAGTAACGAATTTGAGAATCCATTCGAAGCACGTTAGGCAGCGCCATTGTGAGAGAGTCAGAGAGACACGTAAAATGACGAATCAACAAACAAATAAAAAAAGTTACGAATCCATTCGAAGGACGTTAGACAGTCACAGCGCAATTGTGAGAGAGAGACACGTAAAATGACAGATCAACAAACAAAGAAAAGTAACGAATTTAAGAATCCATTCGAAGCACGTTAAGCATAAGCAGCACCATTGTAAGAGACACGAAAAATGACGACTCAACAAACAAAAACAAAAAAAGTTAAGAATGTACGAATCCATTCGAGGCACGTTAGACAGGGCCATTGTGAGAGAGACACGTAAAATGACAAATCAACAAACAATAAAAAGTAACGAATTTAAGAATCCATTCGAAGCACGTTAAGCATAAGCAGCGCCATTTTAAGAGACACGGAAAATTACGAATCAACAAACAAAAAAAAAGTTACGAATGTACGAATACATTCGAAGCACGTTAGACAGCGCCATTGTAAGAGAAAGAGAGACATGTAAAATGACCAATCAACAAACCAAAAAAAGTAACGAATTTACGAATCCATTAGAAGCACGTTAGGCATAGGCAGAGCTATTGTCTACACAGTACACACACACAATAGACTGTTGTTATGCAACCTTAATACGTTTTCGGATATTATTCGTAGAGTGTCGCTATTCGTTAACCAAATTAACGATTCTTACGATTCGTACGAAATCCGTATTTCGTACGAATCCGAATTAAATTCCGTATACGAAACACGAATTACGAATTTTTTCGGATACGAAATAAAACAGAACGAAACGAAACGTATTTTTTGACGGATCCCATGTCTAGGAAACAATGGCATGTTTTGTTATTGTAAGAAGAAAAAATTTACGTTTAGAATCACTTTAGGCCCCTTTCACATGGGAACCTCTGTTTTGCAGGGTCCACTCACTCTGCTGATCCCCACTGAGCAGGCGGATGACAGATCCATATCCGCTTACTGAGCAGAGTGAAGATGGACCCAGTCCCGCTCTCCTCTAGGGGAATATCAGATGAAAACAAACCGCCTGTCCGTTGTCATCCGATCATATCCGATCCGCCAGACGGATTGAAAATAGGACCTCCATCCATCTGGACTTTGCAGACAGGATTGGATAAGGGTGAATGTCAGCTGACTTTTTGCCGCTCCATAGGGTTGAATGGAGGGTCCGATCGAGTCCATCTTAAAAACTGACAGACGGACCGGATCGGAAAGCCCTTAAGGTTTAGGCTTGAACCCAATAAATATTCAGGCTGGTTGAATCTCCCACCCCAAGATCTGGAAGCTTCATTCAGAGACATGGAGGGAAACAAACTCCCAGCCTGTGAGACCATGAACAGGCCAAACCAATCAATTACTGCCCCCCTGTTTACAGAAGGAGCCAAAGCTACATTTGCCTACCACCCTACACTAGAAGGGTGCTACATACAGGACTACATACAATTGCGTTATTAATTCATTTAGTAGTAAATAGCCAAGTTTTAAGTGGCGTTCCACTTTAAATTCTGTACTTTCACTTCTTCTTTTTTTTTCTTTTTAGGGTCAAATACTTGCAAAGGTGCAAATGACAAAGGAGGAGAAGGAGAGGAAGAAGCAGATTGAAGGGAACAGACAGAAGAGGCTGGAGGATTGCACACAGAAGAGGAAGGAGCAGGACAGAAAAAGGATGAAGAAAGACGAGACGAAAAAGATGAAGCAGGAGGACAGAAAGAAAAAGAAGGAGGAGGAGATAAATAAAAAGATGGAAGAGGACAGAAAGAAGAAGCTGGAGGAGCGCCAGCAGAGAAAGGAGGAGCACAGGAATAAGAGGGTGGAGAAGAGCAGAAAGAACAGGGAGGAGGTGCAAAGAAAGTGCATGGAGGAATGCACAAAGTGGAAGGAGGAGAACAGAAAGAAGAGGGAGGAGCACAGAAAGAAGAAGAAGAAGTGAGGAGTGAGGGAGGACAGATACATCGAAAAAGGGGGTTAAGACACAGGTCCCTACACTGGTGGCGGCTGCCACTCCAGTAACCTGAGGGTCTTTTCACCAGCCCTCCATTTTAGTTTTTGAAGCTTCTGAATCACCAACTAGCAATGTAGCTGGACAAACAAGAGAATTGGCTTTTTCCTAGAAGAAGACTCAACAAAAAGTTTGATGAACCCTCCCAGGGACCAGGTACGGCTGTACCAACACAGGTCCCTACACTGGTGGCGGCTGCCACTCCAGTAACCGGAGGGTCTTCCCATCAGCCCTCTATTTATCTTTCTTCAGCTTCTGCAGAAGCTTTAAGGTTTCGACAATACATCGCCCAAACATAATCACCTGTAAAAAAGTACCTGAGATGTTGGTGGTAAACAGCCTGCTAGGCACGGGGGGAACCGAACCAAATCTGCCTCATATCCAAAAGTTGCCAAAAGTGTAAATGCTTTAAGCTTTAAGGTTAATCAAAAATATCACTTCTAAAGGGAAAGGTAGAACAAGGGGGAGTATGGAAGAGGGAGAGAGGGAGGAAAAGGGGGGGAAGGTTGGAGGAAGAAGGGGGTGAGGGTTGGGGGGAACCCCCACAACCCTTCCTTACCCCCAACCCCCCCTCCTTTCCTCCCTCTCTCCCTCTTCCATACTCCCCCTCCCCCTTGTTATACCTTTCCCTTTAGAATGATATTTTTGATCAACCTTAAAGCTTAAGGTCTACATTTACACTCTTGGCAACTTTTGGATATGAGGATATGTTTGATCGATGTATTGTCGATCAACATTAAGTAATTGATTATGTTGTGAAGTTTGGAGGCTGGTAGGCTTTTGAGGCATGTGTTGGACCAGCAATGAGGGGAGGTTGGAGGCCGGTATGTTTTTGAAGGCATGTATTGGACTGGCTATGAGAGAAGGTTGGAGGCCAGTATGTTTTTGAGGCGTGTGTTGGACCGGCTATGAGGGGAGGTTGAAGGCCGGTATGTTTTTGAGGCGTGTGTTGGACCAGCAATAAGGGGAGGTTGGAGGCCGGTATGTTTTTTGAAGGCATGTATTGGACTGGCTATGAGAGAAGGTTGGAGGCCAGTATGTTTTTGATGCTTGTGTTGGACCGGCTATGAGGGGAGGTTGGAGGCCGGTATGTTTTTGAGGCGTGTGTTGGACCGGCTATGAGGGGCGGTTGAAGGCCGGTATGTTTTTAAGACTTGTGTTGGACTGGCTATGAGGGGAGGTTTAAGGCCAGTTTTTTTTTGAGGCGTGGGTTGGACCAGCTATGAGGGGAGGTTGGAACTCTTTTTGTCTTCAGAGGTGGGAGGAGTCTTTCCAGCTTTCTTTAGGCTTTCTCTGCTGGAGAAATGAGAACTCACCCCACCAGTCCACCAGTGAAGTCCAAGGCCTCACTCACACAAGGTGTATGAATCTGTACCCTGTGTGGGGGCTGTGCTTACCCCAAAAAGGACATCCATGCGGGTGCAGTTGTGCGGACGCACCCTGGGTGCATTCGGGGCCATGCACCGGCACCCTCACATTGGGTACAGTCGCTGCACCCCAGTTGACAGCAATGGGACTGCTTACACGGGATGCTGGGAACACCTGTGCATCCCCATTCCAATAAACACGGCCCTCCCATGGAGTACGGCTTCATACCCTCCATGTGAATAAGACCTAAGTATGAATGGAATAATTAGCTCCATTGTGTTACTAATTTGGGGACCACTGCACTCTTTATTGTTATTTGGGTGCGTTTTATTATAGGAGTGTTATATATTGTAGATTAGGATAAGTTTGTATATGTTGTGGAGGTGTGTGTTATTCTTTGGGTGTGTTTTGGAGTGTTATATATATAGATTGTAGTTTAGGTTAAGTTTGGATTTCTTCTGGAGGCGCTTTGAGTGGACATAACGGATGTACTCCTCAGCGGGGGCAGGCCTTAGAGAACAGAGGCTGCATATGGGCAGCACAGAGGCTTAGGGCTTAGCCTTGCAGCACTGGGGTCCATGGTTCAAATCCTGACCAGGACACTATCTGCATGGATTTTGCATGTTCTCCCTGTGCTTGAGTGGGTTTCCTCCGGGTACTCCGGTTTCCTCCCACGCTACAAAGACATGCTACCTTGCGTTGGTGGTGCAGTGGTGAGCATAGCTGCCTTTTAAGCAGCTGACCCGGGTTCGATTCCCGGCCAATGCCATCTTCAAGTACTTGGAATCCTCAGAGAGAAAAGCTCTATACAAGTTCAATGCTCCGGAACATCTAGGTGTGAACAGAGCCTAAGTCCTCACTGTGTCCATTGTATGACCAGAACTTCCTGACCAGACGTCCCTCCAGCAGGAATATTACACCAATACTCCCCCCAGCAAAAATATTACACCCATACTCCCCCAGCAGGAATATTACACTAATACTCCCCCCAGCAGGAATATCACACCCATACTCCACCCAGCAGGAATATCACACCCATACTCCCCCCAGCAGGAATATCACACCCATACTCCCCCCAGCAGGAATATCACACCCATACTCCCCCCAGCAGGAATATTACACCGATACTCCCCCCAGCAGGAATATTACACCAATACCCCCCCAGCAGAAATATTACACCGATACTCCCACCAGCAGGAATATTACACGAATACGCCCCCCAGCATGAATATTACACCAATACTCCCCCCAGCAGGAATATTACACCCATACTCCCCCAGCAGGAATATTACACCAATACTTCCCCAGCAGGAATATTGCACAAATACTACCCCCAGCAGGAATAATACACAATACTCCCCCCAGCAGGAATATTATACTCATACTACTCCCAGCAGGAATATTACACCTATACTCCCCCAGCAGGAATATTATACCAATATTCCCCCAGCAGGAATATTACACCAATACTCCCCCAGCAGGAATATTACAATACTCCCCCCAGCAGGAATATTACACCAATACTCCCCCCTGCGAGAATATCACACCAATACTCCCCCCAGCAGGAATATTACACGACACCCCACCATCATGACACTGACATCCTCCCAGCAGGAATATCACACCCATACTCCCACCCAGCAGCAATATTACACCAATACTCCCCCAGCAGGAATATCACACCCATACTTCCCCCAGCAGGAATATTACACCAATACTCCCCCAGCAGGAATATTACACTGATACTCCCCAGCAGGAATATTACACCAATGTTCCCCCCAGCAGGAATATTACACCCATACTCCCCCAGCAGGGACATTACACCAATACTTCCTCCAGCAGGAATATTACACCAATATTACACTGATACTCCCCCCAGCAGGAATATTACACCGACATCCCCCATCCTGACACTGACGCGGATCTCTACTGACCTATTGTGCGCTGATAACAGCAATCCTGCTGCAGGTATCCGGGAATATTTTATAGCCAGCACCAATCTGCTCTCTCCTCCTATCAGCATGCTCCCTGTCATTATATTGGCACACACCTCCTCTTATTGGCTCCTGCAAATAAAAAATAAAAATAAAATAATAAAAAAAAAAAATAAAAAAATAACATTATTGATACACCTAGTGTGGCATGGCCCTCACATGTTCCAAAATGCAGGGAGTGGAAGGGAGAAACAAGTGGGGGATTTCACACAGAGCCCGCTTTTCTCACACAGCAGGGAAGTTAAGGGTGAGAGGCAGCTGTTGCAGTACAGTGATGATGGGGAGAAGGAAGTGAAGGGAGAGACGCACATGTAGCTGGTGGCACACCCAGCTACATAATGTATTGCCGCTTACCAGTCTTTAGATGTGGTGGCTGCATTGTTTTTTTTGGGGGGGGGGGGCTCTTTTTCCTGTTTTACATGGTAATTCTGTCAGTACAACACTTCCTGTCCTAAGGTGATAATGTTCACTCTACTATGGAGGAGCAGCATTGTCACCCCTATGACAGGAAGTGTGCTAGGACTACAGATCACCTCCCCATCTTCTCATCTTAATAATGTGTTTCCTGGACAGGGCTGAGAATAACACTGCAGAGTGGACAGGACTGCATTGGATTTTTTATCAGGATCACTTATCAGATAAACTAATACCTATATTAGTTCTATAGCCAGTGCGGGTCTTCTGCTCGATTCCAAGCATGCGTGGAATTTTGTGTGTCGGAATTGTGTACACACGATCGGAATTTACGAGAACAGATTTTGTTGTCGGAAAATTTGAGATCCAGCTCTCAAATTTTGTTTGTCGGAAATTCCGACGGAAAATGTCCGATGGAGCCTACACACGGTTGGAATTTCCGACAACAAGCTCACATCGAACATTTCTTGTCGGAAATTCCGACCGTGCGTACACGGCATTAGAGTTTACATATACTTTAAAAACCGCATTGGTTCTGAACATGTGCAGTGAAAATCCGTGTGCTAGTCACACTGTGTCAAAGGATCGAAGGATGTTGAGCAGGAGGGGGCTGACAGGGCCAATCACTAAGGAAATTTTGTCAGGTTCATCAAGACCTAGACGAAATTCAAACAGTGTATGACCAGTACAAACTGTTTAAAGGACAGCAGTTATCATTGAGCCCTGGTTCACACTGAAGCGGTGCAGGAAAAGCATAAGATTTGCTGCGATTCCCCACATCGCATCGCACAGCATCCTCGTGATCTGCTGCAGGAGTCAATGTTAGATTAACGACACACCAAAATATATCGCAAAACGCAGTGCAATAGCCATAATCGCGTTGCATGGGTGTGAACACCCATGCAATTCAGGTGCGGGGAAGAAAAAGGGTCCTGCACCATTTTCATGTGGATGCAATGCGATATGAGCCATACAAAATGTATGGCTCAAACCGTACCACACAGACATTGCATGTGATGTGCACAGGAATGCCGTACGATTCCTGTGTAAATCACATGCGGTTTCTGCATCGCACAAGTGTGAACCCAGGTTAAACTGTAAATACAAAAAAATCACAGACTGGCGTAGAACAGTTACAGAGATGTAAAAAAAGTCAAAAAGTTATAAGAACTGTATCTATTTATTATAAAGGTGTTATAGGGAGAAGTGAAATTTTTTGAGACACACGTGGCCTCCCTTCAGAGACGTAACGTAGGGGTTGCAGAAGTCAGAATTGCAACCCAGGCCCATGCTTCAGAGGGCATGTGCAGCTCCCCTGTCATATCTGGTTCTACAGCTGGATAGAAGGGGTGGCATATATAGAAATGGATGCCCTCCATTTTCCTCCTGCAGTCGCTTAAAGACAGCTTCTCCCAGGGCCGATCCCAGGCGGGTGCTCAGGGTGCAGTGCACCCGGGCGCCAGAGAGGTGGGGGCGTTGAAGCACCAGAGTGCTCCCTTCCCTCCTCATCCTCCTCTTGTTCGTGTCCAGAGGCATCTCTCTCCACGGGTGTTCTGGCAACAAAGGTGCCACTGTGTTTCCTGCTCAAGCTCCTCCCCATCCCTCCTCATGTCAGAGAAGGAGAGCAGCAGGAGATAAGATCGGAGGCGGAGCGGCTGGTCTCTGTGGAGAGAGACCAGCCGCACAGTGACGTCGCTGGGGCTGTCCGTGCCTGACACGTTCTCCTCCTCCTCTCTGTATCTCTTACGCCTGCCTGCTGTGGACTGTTCTCCACCCGGGCGGCGCGGCTGCACACTATCCTCTCCTCTCCTGCTTCCGACCGGGTGTTTTTATGTACCCTAATGGAGGGGGGGTCTGTCCTGGGGGGTCTGTACTAATGGAGGGGGGTCTGTCCTGGGGGGTCTATACTAATGGAGGGGGGTCTGTACTAATGGAGGGGGGTCTGTACTAATGGAGTGGGGGTCTGTACTAATGGAGTGGGGGTCTGTACTAATGGAGGGGGGTCTGTACTAATGGAGGGGGGTCTGTCCTGGGGGGTCTGTACTAATGGAGGGGGGGTCTGTACTAATGGAGGGGTGTGTCCTGGGGGGGGGTCTGTACTAATGGAGGGTGAAACGTTTCTACACTCCTCTTGAGTGCTTTCGTCATATACCACTTCTTCCCAGTCTGAATATAGATCTCAGATATTCCAAATGCTCCCAAGCACAAAACGAGACGAGACTTGCTTAGTGCTAACATGGACTAATTTATTAGAACCAAAGACATTTTATCACAATAGCAGGAGCTCCACTAGGAGTCAGCCTGTCTACCACATTGTACAGAGGACAATGTCAGCTCTCTCAATTAACATCTTGAGTTCATGACACTAGCATCTGACAGCTTGTGCCCCAACAGTATGATTCAGTCTATTGCTCATATGGCATATACATATCCAGAGTCTATGTGTCTTGGGGGGCCAGCATGGACCTGAATCCAAGTAAAACCAGCTCAGGGGTCCCCAGGCATCCAGCTCACAAACAGCACCGTTCCCCCAAATGCCAGGGCCCATAATCGCAAGGCAAGAGGCTCGCATTCAGTCCCTCCAACAGCCTCTGTCCCGGCTAGGTCTGTCACAGAGGGGTTTTGTACTAATGGAGGGGGGGGTCTGTACTAATGGGAGGGGGGTCTGTACTAATGGAGGGGGGTCTGTACTAATGGGAGGTCTGTCCTGGGGGGTCTGTGCTGGGGGGGTCTGTACTAATGGAGGGGGGGGGGGTCTGTACTAATGGAGGGGGGGTCTGTACTAATGGAGGGGGTCGGTCCTGGGGGGGTCTGTACTAATGGAGGGGGGGTCTGTAATAATGGAGGGGGGATTGGGGGGTCTGTACTAATGTAGGGGGGTTTGTTCCGGGGGGCGGTCTGTCCTGGAGGGGGTCTGTACTAATGGAGGGGGTTTGTCCTGGGGGGTCTGTGGGGGGTCTGTACTGGGGGGGTCTGTACTAATGGAGGGGGGGTCTGTACTAATGGAGGGGGTGTGTACTAATGGAGGGGGGTCTGTACTAATGGAGGGGGTCTGTACTAATGGAGGGGGGTCTGTCCTGGGGGGTCTGTACTAATGGAGGGGGGTCTGTACTAATGGAGGGGGTGTGTCCTGGGGGGTCTGTACTAATGGAGGGTGAAACGTCCCTACACTCCTCTTGAGTGCTTTCGTCATATACCACTTCTTCCCAGTCTGAATATAGATCTCAGATATTCCAAATGCTCCCAAGCACAAAACGAGACGAGACTTGCTTAGTGCTAACATGGACTAATTTATTAGAACCAAAGGCATTTTATCACAATAGCAGGAGCTCCACTAGGAGTCAGCCTGTCTACCACATTGTACAGAGGACAATGTGATCAGCTCTCTCAATTAACATCTTGAGTTCATGACACTAGCATCTGACAGCTTGTGCCCCAACAGTATGATTCAGTCTATTGCTCATATGGCATATACATATCCAGAGTCTATGTGTCTTGGGGGGCCAGCATGGACCTGAATCCAAGTAAAACCAGCTCAGGGGTCCCCAGGCATCCAGCTCACAAACAGCACCGTTCCCCCAAATGCCAGGGCCCATAATCGCAAGGCAAGAGGCTCGCATTCAGTCCCCTCCAACAGCCTCTGTCCCGGCTAGGTCTGTCACAGAGGGGTTTTGTACTAATGGAGGGGGGGTCTGTACTAATGGGAGGGGGGTCTGTACTAATGGAGGGGGTCTGTACTAATGGGGGGTCTACTAATCGAGGGGGGTCTGTCCTGGGGGTCTGTGCTAATGGGGGGTCTGTACTAATGGAGGGGGGTCTGTCCTGGGGGTCTGTACTAATGGAGGGGGGGCTGTCCTGGGGGCTTGTACTAATGGAGGGGGTCTGTCCTGGGGGGGTCTGTACTAATGAAGTGGGGTTTGTCCTGGGGGGGTCTGTAATAATGGAGGGGGAGATCTGTCCTGGGGGGTCTGTAATAATGGAGGGGGGTCTGTACTAATGTAGGGGGGTTTGTTCCGGGGGGGCGGTCTGTCCTGGAGGGGGTCTGTACTAATGGAGGGTGGTTTGTCCTGGGGGGTCTGTCCTGGGGGGTTTGTAATAATGGAGGGGGTGGTTTGTCCTGGGGGGGGTCTGTACTAATGGAGGGGGGGGTCTGTCCTAGGGGGGTCTGTACTAATGGAGGGGGGGGTTTTCCTGGGGGGGTCTATACTTATGGAGGGGGGTCTGTACTGAGGTAAGTCTGTACTGAGGGAGGGGTTTATAATTAGTGCGGGTTCTGCACTGATGGAGGGTTATCTATACTTAGTGGAGGAGGGTCTGTACTAAGGGGAGACTATAGTTGGTGGAAGGGGAGGTGACCCCAACCCTAGTGACGGCAATATAGCTGTGGGCTCTTCTTCCCCCTCCCTCTACCCTCTTTCCCCCTCTCCCCCCCTCCCTCTCCTCCTCGTGCGCGCGCTGCTGTTCTAGTGAGCGGCGCTTGCCAGCACAGCCGCCCACTATGTTTCTTCCCCTGCCTTCATATCAGCCAGGGAAGATATAGAATAGAAAAAGGAGCAGAGAAGAGGATTGTGGGACATATAGTTCCGAGGACTGACAGCCCCACTGTAATTGCAGCCCACACAGCACGCTCAGCTAAATGGGAGAGAGAGAGCCAGGAGCCCGGGAAAGCTTTCAGGGAAGTACACCCAGGACTCCAGAGGGAGAGGACAGTGCTGAGAGAACACCATCAGAGAGAGAACCCCGCTGCCCTGCGCCACCAGAGGGAAAGCCACACAGCCTAGCGCCATCCCTGGCGGAGAAAGGAATGGAGTCATTGCAGGAATACAGATCTGGGTGCTACCCAGCGGAGTCGCTACGGGCAATTCAGTGTGAGCTGACTCCTGATCAGAGGAACCGTTGCTGTATCGCTGGGTCAGGTGAGAGGGCCGATCGGCCATTATCTACTAACGTCCATAGGAACTGCAGTCTCTGACCATCTCCTGTACTATGTTTGCAGTCTCTGACCATCTCCTGTACTATGTCTGCAGTCTCTGACCATCTCCTGTCATATGTCTGCAGTCTCTGACTGTCTCCTGTAGTATGTCTGCAGTCTCTGACTGTCTCCTGTAGTATGTCTGCAGTCTCTGACCATCTCCTGTATTATATCTGCAGTCTCTGACCATCTCCTGTACTACGATTGCAGTCTCTGACCATCTCTTGTATCATAACTACAGTCTCTGACCATCTCTTGTATTATGTTTGCAGTCTCTGACCATCTCCTGTACTATGTCTGCAGTCTCTGATCATCTCCTGCACTATGTATGCAGTCTCTGACCATCTCCTGTACTATGTCTGCAGTCTCTGACCATCTCCTGTATTATATCTCCAGTCTCTGACCATCTCCTGTACTATGTCTGCAGTCTCTCATCATCTCCTGTACTATGTCTGCAGTCTCTCTCCATCTCCTGTACTATGTCTGCAGTCTCTCATCATCTCCTGTATTATATCCGCAGTCTCTGACCATCTCCTGTACTATGATTGCAGTCTCTTACCGTCTCTTGTATCAGAAAATCTGACTGGCTCTCGGGGGATCAGGAAGGAATTTTCTCCCCTGCTTTAGCAAATTGGATCATGCTCTGCTGGGGTTTTTCGCCTTCCTCTGGATCAACTGTGGGTATAGAATTGGGTATATGGGATTGTATGATATTATTTTTATTTTTTTTTGTGGTTGAACTGGATGGACTTGTGTCTTTTTTCAACCTGACTATGTAACTACAGTCTCTGATCATCTCTTGTATCATGTCTGCAGTCTCTGACTATCTCTTGTATCATGTCTGCAGTATCTGACCATCTCCTGTAGTATGTCTGCAGTCTCTGACTGTCTCTTGTATCACGTCTGCAGTCTCTGACCATCTCCTGTACTATGTCTGGGGGCTCTTTCTAACAGACTCTCTAACAGAAGCCCTCTCTGTGTGCATCAGAGAGACTCCCCTCCAGGTCTCATTAGTGTATGCTCTTCCTGTATTTTCTTTTTTGTTAAAAGATCATGGGAGGATCCCAGGGTAACAACGACTTCTTAGGGGAGCATCTCTGTGTTTGAGTCATTGCCTAGAAACATTTGTAAAGGGGAGGAGTTGGTAAGATGACCACGCCCATGTGGGGGCACCAGAAATATTTCTGCACCCAGGCGTCTGTGACCCTAGGATCGGCCCTGGCTTCTCCTTCTCTCCCTCCTGCCGGCATTCAGCGGCTGCAGGAGGAAAATGGAGGGCATTGGTTCCTCTATATGCAGTGCCCGCTGCCCCACCCCTCCAAGTTACTTGTTCCCTGCTGCCCCCCGGCCCCTGTGTGGTCTCATGACACGTCACAGGAAGCACCCTCATGGTTAACAGAGGATAAAGTCAGAAACAGACCTGAAAAACTTAACATAAATAAGTCACCAGGACCAGGTGGCATGCACCCGACGGTTCTTAAGGAACTCAGTCAAGTAATTGCCAGACCGTAATTTTACGAACAGTCTACTGACTGGTATGGTACCAGCTGATTGGAGAAAAGCCAATGTAGCACCAATATTTAAAAAAGGGCCAAGATATATCCATAGGAACTACATACCAGGAACCACAGACCAGTGAGCCTAAAATCAATAGAATGCAAGCTCTTAGATTGGACGATAAGGGACTATATACAAGATTTTAGTAGAAAACGGTATCATTTGCAGTAATCAGCATGCATTCATGAAAAATCGTTCTTGCCAAACCAATCTATTAGCCTTCTATGAGGAGGGGTGCTGCCATCTAGATGAAGGAAGGTCCGTAGACGTGGTGTATCTGGACTTTGCAAATGCGTTTGATACAGTTCCCCACAAACGTTTACTGTACAAGCTAAAGTCTGTTGGCATTGACCAAAGGGTGAATAATTGGATTGAAAACTGGCTACAAGAGCCAGATCAGAGGGTAATGATAAATGGGGAGTACTCAGAATGGTCCAGTGTGGAAAGTGGGGTCCCTCAGTGTTCTGTGCTGGGACCATTCCTATTAATTTATTCATAAATGACCTGGAGAATGGGATAAACAGCTCAATCTCAGTATTTGAGGACAATACTAAGCTAAGCAGGGAAATAGCTTCTCCGCAGGATGTGGAGACCTTGCAAGAAGATCTAAACATATTAATGGGGTGGGCAACTACATGGAAAATGAAGTTTAATGTGGAAAAATTTTAAATAATGCATTTAGGTGGCAAAAATATGAAAGCAATCTACTCACTAGGGGGAGAACCTCTGGGGGAATCTAGGATGTAAAGGGACCTGGGGGTCCTAGTAGATGATCATCGGCTCAGCAACGACATGCAATGCCAAGCTGCTGCAAGCAAAGCCAATAGAATATTGGCATGCATTAAAAAGGGGATTTACTCTAGAGATAAGACAATAATTCTCCCGCTCTACAAGACTCTGGCCTCACCTAGATTATGCTGTCCAGTTCTGGGCTCCAGTCCTCAGGAAGGATGTATTGGAAATGGAGAGAGTACAAAGAAGGGCAACAAAGCTAATAAAGGGACTGGAGGATCTTAGTTATGAGGAAAGGTTGTGAGCACTGAACTTATTCTCTCTGGAGAAGAGACACTTGAGAGGGGATATGATTTCAATTTTCAAATACCGTACTGGTGACCCCACAATAGGGAAAAACCTTTTCAGCAAAAGGGCATTTAAAAAGACTCACGGCCATTCACTAAAATAGAGGAAAAGCGCTTAAACCGAAAACTACGTAGAGGGTTCTTTACGGTAAGAGTGGTAAGAATGTGGAATTCTCTTCCACAAGCAGTGGTTTCAGCAGAGAGCATAGATCATTTTAACAAACTATTAGATAGGCACCTAAATGACCACAATATACAGGGATATACAATGTAATCTTGACATAAAAATGCACACACACAGGTTGGACTCGATGGACTTGTGTCTTTTTTCAACCTTACCAACTATATGTAACTATGTACCTATGTACAGAGCTCTTCCTGTCCATTCATTCTGTGCAGAGATGGAGATTGAGGGCTGTGTCCTACTCTCCTCTGCAAAGGTCGCACTCCGCCACCATGGGGGGGCTAAGATGGCAAGAATAAGGCCTGCTGCAAAACACGTGAAAGGGCCCCACGACGGGAGTAAAGAGCAGGTAGAGAAAAGCTGTGAGAGGAGACGAGCTCCCAATCCCCAGCCGAACTGTACTTCAGCAGTGATGGAGCTGATCTGACTGTTTAAAGTGGTTGTAAACCCACTTTTTGGACTGCTACCTATAGGTAAGCCTAAAATAATAAATAAAATAAAATTCCAACGGCACATGCGTGGGGAAGAAACAAAACTAAGTGCCGTTTCTTCCCTAGCCTGTGCCGTTAATCACGGCTCCCGTGCGCATGCCCAAGAGTGACATCACACGGCTCCGGCGAATCACAGAGCCGGAGTCCGCGGCCTGGAAGGAAGAGGGGCCAGAAGATGGACACTGCCTACACAGGGGACATCGCTGGATTCTTTTGCAGGTAAGTGGCACATAATGGGCTAGTATGCGATGCATACTAGCCCATTATGCTTTTCATTTGCAGGCTTTGCAGCAAGCAAAAGAGGAAGCAAAACCCTTCAGGGTTTACTTCCTCTTTAATACTCTCAGCAAAGTGAAAGCAAAGGCAAGGGGAGTGTGTGCTGTGCTCTCTGCCTCCCTCTACGGGGCAATACCCAGCCGTGTGAAGGAAGGTACCGTACTGCTCCTATACAGGTATTTGTGTGTGTCTGTGTGTGTAACATCAGAACTGTGTCTGTAACTTTAGAACTGCTTTTTTAGGCCTTTTTCATAAAAGCAGCAAGGACTGCTGCTCCTCTGAAAAGCTATTCATGTTCAGATTGCTTTTCAGAGGCATTTGACAAGCGGTCAAGAGGAAATATGTTGCCTCCTTACCACCGGTTTTAACCCCCTAAATGCAGCATCACCACACCATAACCACATTCAATGCACACAGTTGCGAGGTGGTTGCAGTGCAGCCCCCCATTCACCTGGAGGTATACTTCCAGCCTAGGGTGACCACATTTCCAAACTGCCATTCAGGGACAATTTTTCCAAGGACCGGGGGGGGGGGGGGGGTCGTGTTGAATGTAGTTTCGGGGGTTGGCGGGATTTTGGCAGCGAATGATTTGTCGGGTGAATGGCTGGTTTTGGCACTTATATAATCCCAATACCATGCTTGAAATGTATTTCTATTATTACATTGTAATAATAGAACCCCCTCCCTTAGTACAGACCCCCTTTCTTCAGTATAGACCCCCCTCCCTCAGTACGGACCCCCCCTCTAATAACTATATACCCCCTGTGACAGTAGGAGATGCTGTCTAGGTGGAATTGACGGTTTGGGGGACACAGGGTATGCACATTTGCTTGGTGCAAGGCTACAGAGCATAAATGTGGACTGGAGAGAACTGCTTTTGCAGCTTTCTCCAGGTTTTGGTATTTGGTCATGGGGCTCTGTAGTTTGGAGATTCCATAGTGTCTTGGGTGGGACGGAATCTCCAACCCTGTGTCCAGATTTTGTAAATTGCCAGCAGGGTGTGTGCTCAGGTGAGCACAGCACTTATAATGAGTGTATGGGAAGACTTCATGGCTCCCAGTTGGAGACTGCTCCACACCCAGAGAGACAGCAGGTCTCCAGGAGTCAGAGAGGTTGCAGGAGGCAGCCAGAACGTGCGACTGCAAGAAGCAGTGCAACAGCCTGAGGACTAAGGCCAGAGCGAAGCTGTGGGCGCTAAAGAGAAGCCATCCACAGTGAGGAAATCCTGTGGTCTGTGTGACCAGGACAAAGCGCAGAGGTACTGCTAAAGAGCCAGGTGGGCTAGCATTTTCTGTGAGTGTTTATTTGCTGGAGAAGAACCCCTGTGTGGGAAACCTTTATGTCAAAGACTTTCATTTGCCTTTTAATAAAAATGGGCTACCATGCCCTTAAATATAGTTCCTGACTGGCTTGAATCACTAACAAACGCATCTACCACGAGAGCTAATGGTCCCCCATGTTACACCCCTCCCTCAGTCCGGCCCCCTCTATAAGCACCCTCCCTCAGTATGGACCCCCCTCCACTAACTATAGGCCCCCTCCCTCAGTACGGACCGCCCCCACTAACTATAGACCCCCTTCCTCAGTACGGACCCCCCTATCCACTAAGTATATACCCCCTCAGTAAAGACCCCCCTCCACCAAGTATAGACTCCCCTCCCTCAGTACAGACTTCCCCCCCACTAAATACAGACCCCTTCTCCCTCAGTATAGACCCCCTGACTAAGTATAGACCCCCCTCCCTCAGTATAGACCCCCTTCAGTACTGACCCCCCTCCCTCATTATAGACCCCCTGAGTACAGATCCCCCCACAGTACAGACCCCCCACTAAGTAGAGAACCCCCCACAATACAGACCCCCCTTCCACTTGTGCTAGTGGAGAGGTGGGTGTCAGAAATGAGCTGGGGGGCACTTTTTACCCTTTTCCTGATCACTATCCCTGTCCATCTACATACACATAATATAAGCTTAGAACAGACCTCAGATCAGAGCCAGGAATGCACAGCGGTGTCCCTCTTCCCTCTCTGTGTACTTGTAACTAGCCGAGGAGGGGGAGGCGGCTTTGGTCTGAGGCAGGGAGACCTCCAGGGGCAGAGCTGAAGCGATGGTAACCCTGACTGATCGCAGTGCTGGTAATTGAGTGTATTTGAGGCTGCCCCCGCTGACAGCTTTGTCCGGCATGGTGGAGAGCGTTAGGCATGGAGGAGGAGAAAGTTAACTTCTCCTCCGCTTTGCATGGTGGGCAGAGTGAGTCGCGCCTATGAGGTCACTGGTTGCTAGCCGCTAGGTGGCTATAGCAACCAGTGACCAGAGTCTCAGGTGGCGCTGGAGGCAGAGCAAGCGCCAGCGCTATAGCGGGGTTTTCTCGCTCTGTCAATTCCATTCCAGGACACTGTATTGTCCCGGAATGAAGGTGCCCGGGACCCGGGACAGACCTGCCAATTGCGGGAATGTCCTGGGCAATCCGGGACACGTGGGCACCCTGGTCTGCAGTCTCTGATCATCTCTTGTATCATGTCTGCAGTCTCTGATCATCTCTTGTATCATGGCCGCAGTCCCTGATCATCTCTTGTATCATGCTCACAGTCCCTGATCATCTCTTGTATCATATCTGCAGTCCCTAAACATCTCTTGTATCATGGCCTCAGTCTCTGATCATCTCTTGTATCATGTCTGCAGTCCCTGATCATCTCTTGTATCATATCTGCAGTCCCTGATCATCTCTTGTATCATATCTGCAGTCCCTGATCATCTCTTGTATCATGCTCACAGTCCCTGATCATCTCTTGTATCATATCTGCAGTCCCTGATCATCTCTTGTATCATGTCTGCAGTCCCTGATCATCTCTTGTATCATTTCCGCAGTTCATTATCATCTTTTGTACAATTTCTGCAGTCTCTGATCATCTCTTGTATCACGTCCACAGTCTCTGATCATCTCTTGTATCATGTCTGCAGTCTCTGATCATCTCTTGTATCATGGCCGCAGTCTCTGATTATCTTTTGTATCATGTTTGCAGTCCCTGATCATCTCTTGTATCATTTCCGCAGTTCATTATCATCTTTTGTACAATTTCTGCAGTCTCTGATCATCTCTTGTATCACGTCCACAGTCTCTGATCATCTCTTGTATCATGTCTGCAGTCCCTGATCATCTCTTGTATCATTTCCGCAGTTCATTATCATCTTTTGTACAATTTCTGCAGTCTCTGATCATCTCTTGTATCACGTCCACAGTCTCTGATCATCTCTTGTATTATGTCTGCAGTCTCTGATCATCTCTTGTATCATGGCCGCAGTCTCTGATTATCTTTTGTATCATGTCTGCAGTCCCTGATCATCTCTTGTATCATTTCCGCAGTTCATTATCATCTTTTGTACAATTTCTGCAGTCTCTGATCATCTCTTGTATCACGTCCACAGTCTCTGATCATCTCTTGTATCATGTCTGCAGTCTCTGATCATCTCTTGTATCATACCCGCAGTACCTGAGCATCCCTTGTATCATGCTCACAGACCCATAGCATCTCTTGTATCATGCCTGCAGTCCCTGAACATCTCTTGTATCATGCCCACAGTCCCTGAGCATCTCTTGTATCATGTCTGCAGTACCTGATCATCTCTTGTGCCATGCCCGCAGTCCCTGATCATCTCTTGTGCCATGCCCGCAGTCCCTGATCATCTCTTGTGCCATGCCCGCAGTCCCTGATCATCTTGTGTATCATGCTCACAGTCCCTGATCATCTCTTGTGCCATGCCCGCAGTCCCTGATCATCTTGTGTATCATGCTCACAGTCCCTGAGCATCTCTTGTATCATGTCTGCAGTCCGCAATCATCTCTTGTATATCGTCTGCAGTCCACGATCATCTCTTGTTTTATGCCCACAGTCCCTGATCATCTTTTGTATCATGCCCGAAGTCTCTGACCATCTCTTGTATCATGCCTGAAGTCCCTGACCATCTCTTGTATCATGCCCGAAGTCCCTGTCCATCTCTTGTATCATGCCCGAAGTCCCTGACCATCTCTTGAATCATGCCTGAAGTACCTGATCATCTCTTGTATCATGCCCGAAGTCCCTGACCATCTCTTGTATCATGTCTGTGGTCCATGATCGTCTCTTGTTTTATGCCCACAGTCCCTGATCATCTCTTGTATCATGCCCACTGCCTTTGACTATATCCTTTTGTGTGTCCGCTGTCTCTGAGACTGAATATTCATTTATTGTTATGTGCGGCCCTTTGGTGATATCAGGGGCCCCCCATATCAAGAAAGTTGACCAGTAGTGCTCCAAAGCCTCATGCATGCCAACACTAACACCCAATTCACCTTAAGTGCTCTTTACATGCGTTTTAGGTGGGTTATCATTGAACTCTATGTAGCGGTACCCTCTTGACGGCTGCTGAGTGTTGTAGTCCATCTGTCACCCTGCCCAGCCAGGCACCCAGTTCTCATTCACCCTCAGGCAGAAAAACAGTCCTTGAACTTTGTTTTGTATTTTTACTGAGGGAAATAAACTTGGATGGGGATGGAATACTCGTGAGATGCCCAAACTGATTGCAGAAAAATATATATGGGACCGACTATATACAACTCCAATCTTCAACTTCAGCACATAACTTGCTTGCAGACTATCTCTCCTCACCCCTGCTCCCATCCCAGACTGCAATCTCTCAGTCCTCTCGGGTGTGCCTCCCCAGTCCTCTCCTGACTAGGTCACTCACCAGCCCTCTTGGCTGCAACCTGTTGTTACTCTCCTGGACACTTTGCCTGGCAGTGCTCTCCAGCTATCCTCTGCCACTGTCCTCTCTTGCTCCCGTGCCACCTGTCCAGGACACCTCCGTGTGTCCTGAGAAGAGTCCTGTCCACACCCGGGCCCCAGGTCCAAGGTCACCCCCCCCCCAGACTTGGGAGCTCCATTAAAGGCCCTGACAGCCTAACACTCCATCTACAGCTTCCACCTGAACAACTCCTCCCCAGCTGGGCTGACCCTAGGTATTTAAGAGGCCTGCCCCCTGCCAATCCAGATTGGGGATTGGTCAGGGCTCCTTAGAACACCACAGACCACCTCACCTCCCCTCTCCTGCTTCCTTTCCAGAAAACACTAGAACATTCTAGAAAGAAGTGGGAGGTCTTGATGATGCTGCCTATGAGTCACTCAGCTCTGCTCTAATTCACTCCCAACCTGAATCAAAACACACCCAGGCTTGGCTTCCAACCAAGCCTGGAAATTTACCTACTCTTTCCAAAAACATAGCACTATGGGGGGCGTGGCCTAGGAGGACATGTGAGCGGATGTCTTTCTAAGCAGCTCCAGCATCTTCCGCAACAATCCTGCTCAATCCTGGCTTGATCTCGCTTGTATCACTGACCAAAACTACCCTCCGATCCTCCGATCCTGATGTCGCCAAACCTCGGTGGGAGAGGAAGCGGTGGAGGACGAGACGGGGCCTACGCTGGCGGAGGTACTGCAAACAATTAGTTGCAGAGATAAGGAGTGACTTTACACTTTTACGGCAGGATGTCCACAAATTAAGAGGCCGGGTAACTGAAACAAGGATCGCATTAGCGAGCTGGAGGACACAGTTAACCCTATACTGCCCAAACTTAATGCTGCGGGCGGGAAAATATCCTCACTAGAATCCAAGATGGACGACCTCGAGAACCGCCTCAAGAGGAACAACCTGAGGCTGGTTGGTCTCCCTGAGAGGGTGGAGGGGTCTGTCCCGGTTGCTTTTCTGGAAAGCTGGCTGGAGCAGGAGTGTGGCTGAGAGCTCCTGTCCTCCTGATTTGTGATTGAACGGGCGCATCGGGTCCTGGGCAGATCTCTCCCTGCAGGAAACCCTCCATGCACAATGGTCATCAGACTGCTGAATTACAGGGACAGAGACTCTATCCTGCGTGCCGCCAGAATGAAGCCTGAAAATCAATAACACCACAGTGTCACTTTACCCTGACTATTCGGTGGCGGTTCGAAACCAACGTGCGCTATTTCAGTCTGTCAAACAAAAGTTGCGAGACCATGCTATCCAATACTATGGATTGTAACTATGTTGTTCCCAGCTACCCTACGTGTTGTCCACCAAGAGAAAGTTATTTTCTTCCAGTCGCCCAAGAATGTCATGGCATGGTGGGAATCTCTACCACAACCCCCCCATGCACCTGCCTGATTGACGCCTGCCACGATAGATGACGACCATATTTTTCTTTTGAGCTCAGATGTGAAACTTTGCGAAAATCTTTTTAATGTTCTAACAGATCACAAAGGGATCACAAGAGATCATTCATAACTGCCTTACTTGCGGGACACTATTTGCTCCTCCCGAAGAATATCTAGGAGCTGCGCCAGAAGAGGGACTGGCTAAGCACTGTGGCACTGACTTGCTACAGTTAAGCACATGGGTTCCAGGCCATGCGCCCCGTGCATGGCCCTAGTTTGGGGTACAAGCCTTCTCCATTTCCGTGGGAGCAGGGCAGGGTTGTTGCTGTCGGCTGACAGCCTGTTATCATATGTATATAGTTTTTTGGTGGTATGTGAGGTGTGTGCATGGTTGAATGGATGTATGTTGCTCTGTCCCATTGATAATAATGCGGTACTGACTGGCACAGGGGGGACTGCCCTGTGGCTCAGGGGTAAGATATGTCAGTTTCTCTTCGGTACTGAGATAAATTTGATCCCCCCATGGCTGAAGTAACGATATGCTCATGGAATGTGCGAGGGCTGAATTCTAAATTTAAGCGGGCACTGATTTTTGAACAAGTTAAAAAACTACACCCTCATGTTCTTTGTTTGCAAGAAACTCATCTGATTGGATCGAAAATCCTTGCACTCAAAAAACATTGGGTTGCTCAAAATTTCAATCTTACATACTCCAACTATGCCCGTATATTGATACGTAAGGGACTTTCCTTTGAATGTCACCGGGTAATCTCAGACCCTAAGGGCCAATATTTGATGGTACATGCTACGATACACAGCACCCCTATTATTGTAGTCACGGTGTATGTCCCCCCCCCCCCCCCCCCAGTCTCAGCCGTAGTGTTTCAGATTTGAGTACTCAATTGTCATTGTTACCTGTCTGCCCTACGTTTATGGTAGGTGATTTCAACTCAGTGTTACAAACCTCTATGGATAGACTAAAACCACAGGTCAATGAATCCAAGCTATTCAGTGAATGGTGTGAGGCATATGGATATGTGGATGTATGGCGATGGAAATTTCCTACAGTTAAAATATTTTCCTGCCAGTCCAAAACCTATGGCTCTCTTTCTAGGCTGGATTATGCGCTTGCCAGCAAAGATCTACTACCGGTTGTCAGGGAGATTAAATATGTTTCACAGACTGTGTCAGATCACTCACTTATACAGGTAACTCTTGCCTTAGGTCACAAACCATCATTTCGGGTGTGGAGACTTAGTCCCTTATGGATATCCACGCCAGAAATACAAGAAGCTATTCCAATGGATATGGTGAGCTACTGGTCCACCAACCTTGACTCTACATTACCCGGTCCCACATGGGATGCCTTTAAGGCGGTTCTACGTGGGGCCTATATATCACGCATCAAACACTACATAATAACTGGGGGGGCCCACCTGGTGACTCTTGAACAAACCCTTGAAGAGGCAAGATCTAAACATATGCTAGACCCAACGACTGAGACCCGAGGGGAATTAATTACTGCACATAAAGCACTACAACTCCATCTAGTAGACATGACAAAAAAACAGCAACTATATTTGTCAGCAAAAATACTTGAGCACAGGGGGGAAAATGGGAGACTGCTCGCCTTTTTGGCCCACACTGACAATAAAGACAGCTCAATTTCCACTATCCAGTTGACCGATGGCTCTACTGCTAATGATCCATTAACCATTAACCGGGCATTTGCATCCTACTATAGTGAATTGTATGATGATTCAGAGCCCCCCCCCCCCCCCGAGGCCACATTTAGGGGTTTCTTCTCCTCCATGGACTTCCCTGCATTGGATGATGTTCAGAGAGACCTCCTGGAACAGGAGATTACTTTGGAGGAGGTAGAGGCAGCAATAGGCTCTCTGCCACCTGCAAAGACCCCCGGTCTGGATGGCATTCCTTCTGCATGGTATCAGACTTACACGGAACTGATAGCTCCCAAGCTTCTACTCACATATCGTGATTCCTTGCAACAGGGCATTCTCCCTGCTTCAATGAATGAGGCCCTTATTGTAGCCCTACCCAAACCGGGGAAAAACAAATTACTATGTGAATAATTTTTTTATTTTTTGCGCTATAAACAAAAATAGAGCGACAATTTTGAAAAAAATGCATTATTTTTTACTTTTTGCTATAATAAATATCCCCAAAAAATATATAAAAAAAAATGTTTTTCCTCAGTTTAGGCCGATACGTATTCTTCTACATATTTTTGGTAAAAAAAATCGCAATAAGCGATTATTGATCGGTTTGCGCAGAAGTTATAGCGTTTTCAAGATAGGGGATAGTTTTATAGCATTTTTATTAATAATTTTTTTTTTTATTAGTAATGGCGGAGATCTGCGATTTTTTTTGTGACTGCGACATTATGGCGGACACATCGGACATTTTTGACACATTTTTGGGACCATTGTCATTTTTACAGCAATTAATGCTATTTAAATGCATTAATTCCTGTATAAATGACACTGGCAGTGAAGGGGTTAACCACAAGGGGGCAGTGTAAGGGTTAAGTATGCCTAGGGGTGTGGTTCTTACTGTGGGGGGGCGTGGCTGTCAGCTAGTGAATGCTGATCTCTGCTCCAATCACAGGGAGCAGAGATCGGCGTCACTAGTTGCTAGGCAGAACGGGGAGATGCTGTTTATCTCGGCATCTCCCCGTTCAGCCTTCCCGTGAGACGATCGCGGGGGTCCCCGCGGGGACCGCGATCGGACTCACGGGGGTCCCGACCGGCGCGGGAGCGCACCGCTCCCGGCGCGCTCCCGATGGCACGGACAGGCTAAAGGAGGGACTTATATATACGACCTCCTGCCTGTATGTGCCATTCTGTCGACGTATATCGGCGTGCGCCGGTCGGCAAGTGGTTAAAGAACGGCCACAATATTGAAAATAAATTCTTTTACAAATACCTGCTACTCAGACACGCCATTCGGATCCAGTTTGGCACCCTGACCATAGAGCTCAGGGAATCTTCCTTGGAAGATCTACTCTCTGACCCAGATATTACCAAAATGGTTACAACTTTTTATAATCATCTAGCCATGGCAGGGGCGAACCCATTTCAGACCTCCTACACTAAATGGCAGAGGCTGGTACCTGAATTAACAGAGGATGGGTGGGAAGAAGTTACTGAAGTCTGTTTCCAAGATATTATAAGTACTGCTGATCAATATGTGCAATTTAAATTTATCATCTACACTATACTCCAGCCAGGCTGGCACGTATGGGTCTGAGAGGGAATGCAAAATGTGCTAGGTGCACTTGTGATAATGCTGACCTATTTCACATGTTTTGGAGCTGTCCTGGACTAGACTCATACTGGAAGGACCTACTCAATTTTTTTTGAGGACCAACTTGCTCTACCGGTTCCCAGGACACCTGAAGTGGGACTACTGGGCATCCTAAATGACTTGATACATAAAGTAGCTGCTCGTATTTTACTTCGTACCATATTGTTTTATGCACGTAAAGTAATTCTGTTGAAATGGAAAGAGAGTGAACCTCCCAAAATCCAAAATTTATATGGTATCATTAATGGTGAACTTCCCAAATTCAAAATTATCTATAAGAATAGGGCTTGTTTAAAGAAATTTCATAAAGTCTGGCAACCGTGGTTGGATATCACCGATCCCTTTTGGGGGACGGTCCTATCCTCGCAAGATTGCTAGGTAAAGATGGCAAGGGGAATGAATGATTGAAACTACAGGATCTCTACTAGGTGCTATAGAATATTATGAAGAAAAGCAATACATAAGGAGAACTAATTTCATGTGGTACTGCATTATGGATGACTACTAAGGAATGGATGTGATCGGTGGGACAGAGTAGGGTATGAATGAGGTATGTGTGCATGATATGTTTGTTTGTCTTTTGTCTAGTTTTTCTGTTGGATATAAGGTTAAGTGTCCGGTATTACCATTTTGAGGTACCAGTGTAGTGTAATGAAGTTTCTCGTTACCCTGGCTACCATGAGTAAGGTAGCAAAAAACTAAATGGAAGGACTGTACCCAAAATAATGGTTACTCCTAACGATAGTTAACTGAACCAGCTCACACAGTACATGCTGTATGTGCACTGGTAAAATTAGAGGTATATAAAGATGACTGTAGGAGTATGATTTCATAGTTGTATAAGTTGTATAAGATATGCCTACTGTTTGTTAAATTGTATTGTTGAAAACAAAACAAAAAAACCTTTAAAAACAAAACAAAAAACATAGCACTATACTTCTAATACACTAGAGGGTGCTACATTTTATAATGTATGTTTTCATGACAGTGCAGCAAGTAGGATTCTTTTTTCGTAATTCACAGCACCTAAAGGGAAAGTAAAGCTCCTGTGTGAGGCATACAATCCTGATACTTTCTGGCACTTAGAGAACTGTATGTGCCATGTACAGCCACCAATGCAAGTGAATAGCTGTACAGTGCCTTGAAAAAGTATTCATACCCCTTGAAATTTTCCACATTTTGTCATGTTACAACCAAAAATGTAAATGTATTTTATTGGGATTTTATTTGATCAACATAAAGTGGCACATAATTATGAAGTGGAAAGAAAATTATAAATGGTTTTCAACATTTTCTACAAATAAATATCTGAAAAGTGTGGCATGCATTTGTATTCAGCCCCCATTACTCTGATACCCCTAACTAAAATCTAGTGGAACCAATTGCCTTCAGAAGTCACCTAATTAGTAAATGGAGTCCACCTGTGTGTAATTTAATCTCAGGATAAATACAGCTGTTCTATGAAACCCTCATGGAAGAAGAAAGCCATTGTTGAAAGAAAGCCATAAGAAGTCCCATTTTCAGTTTGCCAGAAACCATGTGGGGGACACGGCAAACATGTGGAAGAAGTTGCTCTTGTCAGATGAGACCTAAGTTTTACTTTTTGGCCTAAAAGCAAAAGGCTTTGTGTGGCAGAAAACTAACACTGCACATCACCCTGAACACACCATCCCCCACTGTTAAACATGGTGGTGGCGGCATCATGTTGTTGGGATGCTTTTTCTCAGCAGGGACAGGGAAGCTGGTCAAAGTTGATGGGACGATGGATGGAGCCAAATACAGAGAAATCTTATGCCACGTACACACGATCGGAAATTCCGCCAGCAAAAGTCTGATGAGAGCTTTTGGTCGGAAAATGCGACCGTGTGTATGCTCTATTGGACTTTTGCTGGCGGAATTCCAGCCAGCAAAAGATTGAGAGCAGGTTCTCAATTTTTCGTTCGGAAAAAGTTTTGATCGGAAATTCCGATCGTCTGTACCAATTCCAACGTGCAAAATTCCTACGCATGCTCGGAAACAATACGACGCATGCTTGGAAGCATTGAACTTCATTTTCTCGGCTCGTCGTAGTGTTGTGCGTCACCGCTTTCTTGGCGGTCGAAAGTTCAGCAAACTTTTGTATGACCGTGTGTATGCAAGCCAAGCTTGAGCGTGTGTATGCAGGATTAGAAGAAAACCTGTTAGAGTCTGCAAAAGACTTGAGAAGGGGCGGAGGTTCACCTTCCAGCAGGACAACAACCCTAAACATACAGTCAGAGCTACAGTGGAATGGTTTAGATCAAAGCATATTCACGTGTTAGAATGGCCCAGTCAAAGTCCAGACCTAAATCCAATTGAGAATCTGTGGCAAGACTTGAAAATTGCTGTTCACTGACGCTCTCCATCCAATCTGACAGAGCTTGAGCTATTTTGCAAAGAAGAATGGGCAAAAATGTCACTCTCTAGATGTGCAAACCTGGTAGAGACATCCCAAAAAAGACTTGCAGCTGTAATTGCAGTGAAAGGAGGTTCTACAAATTATTGACTCAGGGGGGCTGAATACAAATACACATCACACTTTTCATATATTTATTTGTAAAAAATTTGGAAACCATTTATCATTTTCCTTCCACTTCACAATTATGTGCCACTTTGTGTTGGTCTATCACATACAATCCAGATAAAACACATTTATGTGTAGCCATAGTGATAGCACTACTGACAAACAATCCGCCAAATCACCCCCCTGCCAGACTTCATGCATCCTTTCCAGAGACAATGAACAGTCATTTGCGAGCTTTGTTTTTGTTGTTTTATTGGGGGGTACAACTTGGATAGGGATTGGGATATGGGATGCCCATAGAATTAATCATTGTCATCATATTTACAGGTTTCAATATACTTTGATCTGTTTAGAGCCTGAAGATAGAATGTGCACATTTGACTAAGTAGAAATCTTCTCCTGCAGCTCCCTGCAGACTGTTAATCCCTCTGCATCTTCTATGCAGACTATTTCTCCCTGCATCTCCATGCAGACCGCTGTTACTAAGAGTTCTCCATCCATCACCGTGTGAGGGACAGAAACATCACTTTTGACTGTGTAAAAGTAATGGTCTTAGTTATTTTCACCACCTGCCACTTTCTTCTCCTTGTACACTTGGTTTTCCTCCTGTACAACCTTGTAGTTATAATGGGTATGAAGATCTCACGCTGAATAAGCCCCTCTACTGACTCGCTGCTACTAGGCCTGAGGCCTGCAGAACCTGGAAATGGAACCAGGAAATGGACTACTGCTCCCAGCCAGTCCAACTTGCAAACGTCTTGTTCCCCGGCCACACTGGTTTGACACACACATCCCCACAGTCTCTTCTCTGATCCAGGATTCTTCACCATCCACCGTCTGCATGATAAAGACTATGCTAGTGACCGTGTAGAAGCAGAGTTTCCTTACAGAATCCCTGGCACATCCTCCAGCCATCCGCTGTGGTAACACTCACCGACCTTCCAGCCCTGAGTCCTTGATGAGGAACTTTCCCGAACCATGCATTCCGATAGCTTCTCCTGCCCCTTCTGCTCCAGGAGCCCCCTGCCACTGACTGTGTGGTGACAGAGACATTGCCAATGACCGTGTAAAGGCAATGTTCCCTCACAGCTCCCCCCGGGCCTCCTCCTGCGATCCCACACCCCCCCCAGATGGGGGTGTGATCCTTCGGCTGCCTAGCACTCCATTCCTCACATCACCCAGTCGACTACTCCTGCCCAGCAGCATGTGACCTCAGCATACAGTGGTGTGAAAAAGTGTTTGCCCCCTTCCTCATTTCCTGTTCCTTTGCATGTTTGTCACACTTAAGTGTTTCGGAACATTAAACCAATTTAAACAATAGTCAAGGACAACACAAGTAAACACAAAATGCAATTTGTAAATGAAGGTGTTTATTATTAAAGGTGAAAAAAAATCCAAACCATCATGGCCCTGTGTGAAAAAGTGATTGCCCCCCTTGTTAAAACATACTATAACTGTGGTTGTCCACACCTGAGTTCAATTTCTCTAGCCACACCCAGGCCTGATTATTGCCACACCTGTTCACAATCAAGGCATCACTTAAATAGGAGCTGCTTGACACAGTAAGGTCCACCAGAAGATCCTTAAAAGCTACACATCATGCCGAGACCCAAAGAAATTCAGGAACAATTGAGAAAGAAAGTAATTGAGATCTATCAGTCTGGAAAGGGTTATAAAGCCATTTCCAAAGCTTTGGGAATCCAGCGAACCACAGTGAGAGCCATTATCCACAAATGGCGAAGACATGGAACAGTGGTGAACCTTCCCAGGAGTGGCCGGCCGCCCAAAATTACCCCAAGAGCGCAGCGACGACTCATCCAAGAGGTCACAAAAGACCCCACAACAACGTCCAAGGAACTGCAGGCCTCACTTGCCTCAGTTAAGGTCAGCGTTCATGCCTCCATCATCAGGAAAAGACTGGGCAAAAATGGCCTGCATGGCAGAGTTCCAAGGAGAAAACCACTGCTGAGCAAAAAGAACATCAAAGCTCGTCTCAATTTCTCCACAACCCATCTTGATGATCCCCAAGACTTTTGGGACAACATTCTGTGGACCGATGAGACAAAAGTGGAACTCTTTGGAAGGTGTGTGTCCAAGTATATCTGGCGCAGAAGGAACACTGCATTTCAGAAAAAAGAACATTATACCAACAGTAAAATATGGTGGTGGTAGTGTGATGGTCTGGGGCTGTTTTGCTGCTTCAGGACCTGGAAGACTTGCCGTGATAAAAGGAACTATGAATTCTGCTGTCTACCAAGAGATCCTGAAGGAGAATGTCCGACCATCTGTTCGTGTACTCAAGCTGAAACGAACTTGGGTTCTGCAGCAGGACAATGATCCTAAACACACCAGCAAGTCCACCACCGAATGGCTGAAGAAAAACAAAATGAAGACTTTGGAGTGGCCTAGCCAAAGTCCAGACCTGAATCCTATTGAGATGTTGTGGTATGACCTTAAAAAGGCCGTTCATGCTCGAAAACCCTCTAATGTAACTGAATTAGGACAATTCTGCAAAGATGAGTGGGCCAAAATTCCTCCAGGACGCTGTAAAAGCCTCATTGCACGTTATCGCAAACGCTTGGTTGCAGTTGTTGCTGCTAAGGGTGGCCCAACCAGTTATTAGGTTTAGGGGGCAATCACTTTTTCACACAGGGCCATGATGGTTTGGATTTTTTTTCACCTTTAATAATAAACACCTTCATTTACAAATTGCATTTTGTGTTTACTTGTGTTGTCCTTGACTATTGTTTAAATTGGTTTGATGTTCCGAAACACTTAAGTGTGACAAACATGCAAAGGGACAGGAAATGAGGAAGGGGGCAAACACTTTTTCACACCACTGTATATAGGAGGCCCGCCCCCTGCCAATTCCAGTTAGGGATTGGTCAGAGCTCCCACATGTGCTGCTTGCCACTCCAGCTCTAGGCCCAGCATTCTCTTCCAGAACATTCTCCCTGGAAGCAGGGGAGGTGCCTCAGAGTGGAGCACAGGTGGTCACACCCACTGCTACTCTAACCACTGCCAGCCCCAGAATAAAAACAGACAGGCCTAGCTTGCTGCATAGGCCTGCCTAAATTTGCCTGTGCTGAACAAACCTAGTAAAACAACCCTTACTGGCACCTACCTTCTGGTAGAGGGTGCTACATACGTTTTTGATGGTACCATGACAAAATGTGGAACATTTCAAGGGGTATGAATACTTTTTCAAGGGCACTGTAGATAGACATGCGCCAGTAAAAGCTAATGATTTCTGTATTGGTGTTTAGCTGCGCATGTGCATATAAACGCGTCACTTTTGCATTTGATGAGAAGCACTGCACGCGAATATGCATGTAAACACCAATTCAGAAGCCAGGGAGGGTACACAGAGGGGAGGATTGAAATTAGGCCATCACATGACCACTAACACCTAATTAGCAGTGTTTTGGCTCCTAAAAATTTGCAAATCTGTCTGGCCGAAACCGGACGGACCCTCTTTCTCTGGAGGGTCTGCCGAAACAGACCAACCCAAGTACTCGGTGGGGCTCCCCCGAAGGGAGACCCCATGAGAGAGGGTGAACTAAGCCAAAAGGCCATGTCCACCCCCATTCCAAGACTTTCAAGGTAGGCCTGAGGACCCACACCCTACTTATCACACAGTGACAAAACGTGTACACACCAAACAAAAAAAATACAAAAAAATTACAAACAAAGGGGTAAATAAATAGAAAGTGAGGGAGAAGGCCAGGAATAATAAAAATTCCTCTGGTCCTAGCCAAAAGGCTTGGCCCTAGAGGCAGGTGTTAAAAACGTGTGTATGGTGAAGTGACCATGGTGCCATAAATCAAAGTGACCCTTACTCACAGTGATTGTACAGCACCCCTGAACTGCCACTTCAGAGGAACATTCACCACAGGTTTTTCATCACAGCCCTGACCAACAGCCCAGGCCAGAGCAGCCCCCACCCCAGCCAGGAAGGCCTGAAGTTCTTGCAGCTTGGGGAGAGCCCTTACCATCAGGCTCAACCATCGCTCCCATCACTCCTACCTAATTACATTAGAGAAATACTGACTGCTCCCCCGGTGGGAAAGGGGAGCCAGTGTTCTCTCCCAAAAAACTGACCAGAGCTAGAACTACGCCAATCTAGTCCAGAAGGCCAGGGACCCGACCCTCTGGCCAGACCCAATGCAGCACCCATCCTCACCAGGAGCACCCTTCCGGACAGCTCAGACTCGACCCTGACTGACGTCTCTTATGCCGCGTGCACACAATCTTAATTCTCGTCGGAAAAAGCTCTGATGGTTTTCCCAAGGGAATTCCACTCAAACTGTCTTGCCTACACACGGTCACACCAAATTCCGACCGTCAAGAACGCAGTGACGTACAACACTACAACGAGCCGAGTTCAATGCTTCCGAGCATGTGTCGAATTGTTTCCGAGCATGCGTAGGAATTTTGCGCGTCAGAATTGCTTCAGACGATTGGTATTTCCGATAGAAACCTTTTCCATCTAAAAAATTGAGAACATGCTCTCAATTTTTTGCTGTCGGAAATTTGGCCAGCAAATTTATTTTTTATTTTTATTTTATTTTATTTT
Organism: Lithobates sylvaticus; assembly: GCA_028564925.1. Classification (NCBI taxonomy): domain Eukaryota; kingdom Metazoa; phylum Chordata; class Amphibia; order Anura; family Ranidae; genus Lithobates; species Lithobates sylvaticus. Next base: position 119,697,777 of record CM053034.1, on the reverse strand, counting down.
TATTTTTATTTTTATTTTCATGTTTATTTACTGTCATTTTGATTTATTTTTGATTTATGTTCATTGTTTATACTAAAGTCCACCTATAAATAGGGGATAATTGATATGTTAAATTAAGAGTTTTTAATGAGAATTATACCCATATAGTCAATATTCTAGCCATTCATAATATGGGTTTATATGGTTTGCATTTCATGATATAATGATGTGAGTGTGTGCAGAAGCATACACACACATGGTCAGTGATATATTTATGTGAAGAATCAACCCAGAATATTTTTAGGAATTTTTAATATATATAATAGGTATGAAATCAGAGCTCACTATACATATATGGTCAGTTCATTGATTCAATTTGTAAATGTTTTGACTCAGTGATTGTTAGCAATGTATACCAGACCAAAGTAACCATAGGATTATATAAATATGATCAGTATTGAGGTTAATGACACTATAGAAATATAGGTGTACAGATGATTTCTAATACTAAGATACAGTGGTGTGAAAAAGTGTTTGCCCCCTTCCTCATTTCCTGTTCCTTTGCATGTTTGTCACACTTAAGTGTTTCGGAACATCAAACCAATTTAAACAATAGTCAAGGACAACACAAGTAAACACAAAATGCAATTTGTAAATGAAGGTGTTTATTATTAAAGGTGAAAAAAAATCCAAACCATCATGGCCCTGTGTGAAAAAGTGATTGCCCCCTAAACCTAATAACTGGTTGGGCCACCCTTAGCAGCAACAACTGCAACCAAGCGTTTGCGATAACGTGCAATGAGGCTTTTACAGCGTCCTGGAGGAATTTTGGCCCACTCATCTTTGCAGAATTGTCCTAATTCAGTTACATTAGAGGGTTTTCGAGCATGAACGGCCTTTTTAAGGTCATACCCCAACATCTCAATAGGATTCAGGTCTGGACTTTGGCTAGGCCACTCCAAAGTCTTTATTTTGTTTTTCTTCAGCCATTCGGTGGTGGACTTGCTGGTGTGTTTAGGATCATTGTCCTGCTGCAGAACCCAAGTTCGTTTCAGCTTGAGTACAGGAACAGATGGTCGGACATTCTCCTTCAGGATCTCTTGGTAGACAGCAGAATTCATAGTTCCTTTTTATCACGGCAAGTCTTCCAGGTCCTGAAGCAGCAAAACAGCCCCAGACCATCACACTACCACCACCATATTTTACTGTTGGTATAATGTTCTTTTTCTGAAATGCAGTGTTCCTTCTACGCCAGATATACTTGGACACACACCTTCCAAAGAGTTCCACTTTTGTCTCATCGGTCCACAGAATGTTGTCCCAAAAGTCTTGGGGATCATCAAGATGTGTTGTGGAGACATTGAGACGAGCTTTGATGTTCTTTTTGCTCAGCAGTGGTTTTCTCCTTGGAACTCTGCCATGCAGGCCATTTTTGCCCAGTCTTTTCCTGATGGTGGAGGCATGAACGCTGACCTTAACTGAGGCAAGTGAGGCCTGCAGTTCCTTGGACATTGTTGTGGGGTCTTTTGTGACCTCTTGGATGAGTCGTCGCTGCGCTCTTGGGGTAATTTTGGGCGGCCGGCCACTCCTGGGAAGGTTCACCACTGTTCCATGTCTTCGCCATTTGTGGATAATGGCTCTCACTGTGGTTCGCTGGATTCCCAAAGCTTTGGAAATGGCTTTATAACCCTTTCCAGACTGATAGATCTCAATTACTTTCTTTCTCAATTGTTCCTGAATTTCTTTGGGTCTCGGCATGATGTGTAGCTTTTAAGGATCTTCTGGTGGACCTTACTGTGTCAAGCAGCTCCTATTTAAGTGATGCCTTGATTGTGAACAGGTGTGGCAATAATCAGGCCTGGGTGTGGCTAGAGAAATTGAACTCAGGTGTGGACAACCACAGTTATAGTATGTTTTAACAAGGGGGGCAATCACTTTTTCACACAGGGCCATGATGGTTTGGATTTTTTTTCACCTTTAATAATAAACACCTTCATTTACAAATTGCATTTTTTGTGTTTACTTGTGTTGTCCTTGACTATTGTTTAAATTGGTTTGATGTTCCGAAACACTTAAGTGTGACAAACATGCAAAGGAACAGGAAATGAGGAAGGGGGCAAACACTTTTTCACACCACTGTATATGCCAGATTGTGTGGATAAATGTTTGGCAGATAAATTCATGAAGGCTCCGGTGGATAATGATTATAAACAGCCCGCTGTACAATTAATTAATTATGTGAGCCATTAGCATTTAAATATATGTTATACTACGAAAGTGGAGTAACAGATGATGTTCAGAAGGTATAGATAGTGCGTGTATCATGCGATCGGGGACACGAGGTGTGCGCAAGCGCTAACTGTGTACTGTGCATGCGCGGGAGGATTCAACACGCGCATGCGCAGGAGATAGTAGTCGGGAATGGGAGGGTATAAAAGGATGACTGTCGCGCCGCTTAGCCAACCCCATGAGTAAGTCGAATTGATGACGAAACATGTCGGGGGCGTGGCTAAGCGGCAACCATCAGTAAGGAAAATATAGCACAGGGAGCCAAGGAAGGAGCGGGACGGTTTTGAATTTGATGTCCGGTGAATGAGGAGAGGGTGAGACATACACAGGCTGTGCATGATACACCTTGGGTCCGCCGTGACCATAGAACCGACAGTGTGCCATTTGAAGTTGAGCTTACAGTGCAGTGCGGTGCGGATTGCTATTTTCTCTGCTGGTTTTTACTTTGGAAAATGTGAGTGGATCTTTTGGAGTGCTTTATGTGATTTGTAATTAAAGTTTTTAAACTGATTTACACTATTGGAAGCACCCTCTTTTATTCACATGTGGAGTTAACCTGTTACACAACTGATCTGTGGAAAATTCAACTGACCCCCTTGGAGGGACCCTTATGCGCATTAGCCTATTACGAAAGTGTGGGCATATTCATCTGGTGAGTGCGTTTCTTTTGGGAGAGGAGACACGTATCACTGTGGTGTGGTGGAAGATTACAGAAGATTTTGATTTTTCTCACTTCAAAATTCATTTATGGAACTTTTCACCAATACTCACTAGCGGTTTATTTGAACTTTAATTTTCCGCTTATATTTAATTGGCATACTGAATTTATTGATTTGTCAATTTCCTTATTTGTATTGTGTTTATATTTATCACTATGCACTTAGAGGTGTGTTGAGGTATTTTACACATAGATTTTAGTTTATTATATTGATATATTTTTGCACTATATTATTTGCACAGATATATGATACACACATTGTAGCGCCACTATTTGCTGTGAGTCTTTTGAGTTTTAAGATTTGTATGTAAATTCACCTAAACACTTTTCTTTTTTAAGTGGCAGCTTTAGTTTAGATTTTTATTAGCACTTGAGCGCAGTGGGAGGGATCTAAATAGGGGCGGTATATTTTGATTCCTGTGGTATTTGTTATATTTCAATTTTTAACCACTTGCAGCCATGGATGCGTTTAATTATTTGTTGAATAGACAAATGGACCCCGAGTGTATTTTCTCCACGAATCAGGATATGCCTGACTGTGAGGAGGATATATCAGGATTATTGAAAACGTTGGACAATTTGTTTGAAAAACGGATTAAAACGTGGTTGGATGTTTTTACTTTTGAACACTATCAGAAAGAGAATCTTATTTTCAGAAGTCTAAGATGGGAAGTTTCCCCTCAAGACGGTCTGAATGAACAAAAGTATATTGATGAATGGCTAGAATTTTTTAATCGAATGGGTAAAGAATTACAAAATTTGGTTTTAACTAGAAAACGTATTAAATTAGGATTGTTGAATGAAAAAATAAAAAATATAGAGGTCAAATTAGAATCCTTCAAGGATTCTAATGTTATGAAGGAGTTCTAGTGGTGAAATCCCTAGAGAGATTGGATATGAGGACCTGGGTCCACAAGCTTCCTCTAATATGGAACAGCCCAAGAGATTGGCTGGAAAGAATACAGCTCATAAGAGTGAAGTCAAAATATTGGGTCTTGGGAGGCAAAAAGGATCCCAGAGTAATGGAGCTAATCATTATGATAATAACTATTACTCACCCAAACCCCCACAGGATAGAGGGAGATTTCCTCAATCAGATTATGGCTATCAATCCCCTCGTATGTTTAAAGGAAATATACCGTACGGACATGGGGGTCAGCCCAATGTTCCATACGGATATTATCCACCACAGAATTTTCAGCCTAGGCAACAACAATATGACTATCCCCCCCCCCTAATCACTTCTCAGACCCTAGAGGTGATATGGCATCTTACAATCGCTTTACACCTGTGAGAAATGAGGACAATTATAATTGTTCACAAAATTCTTTTTTAGGATCACGGGGGAGAGGGGGGAGGGGTGGGAATACTCCGAGGAAGAATATCCAAGGGGGAAACCAGAGAGGAAAGGGGATGAGTGGCCCCATATATCACCAAAACAAGGCACCCACAATACCCCAAAGAGAAAACGGGGATGTAGGTCAGGGAAGCGAAAATCAGCCAAAAAAACGGATGAGGGATGTGTAAATGTGGGCATATACAATATAAGTAATGTTGAGCTCGATCAAAAAGAACTTAACATGTTAAATTTAGGCCTGAAGTGTGCACAAAAGAAGGTAATGAATAAATTCCAGGTTTATATAGATACTCATAAATTTATTAGAACCATGAATATTAAAAAATATTTTTTGAATCATCCAGGAGATCCTATAATGAGATCTACCACTTCTAACAAAATAGACAGTGGACTAAAGAACAAATCCATCTTTAACCCTCAAAACCCCAGCAACCATTATATAGAGGTTTTCAAAAGTTTAGTTCTGAAGGATCTTGAAGAACTACCCCAGAAGAAAAGGGTCAACCCTGAGTATATCAGGGAAGGCATTAAATCCCTAGAGGGAAGAAAAAATATTATTATCCGCCCAGCGGACAAAGGAGGGGGGGGTGGTTTTTATGGACAAAATATTTTATCAAAATCAATTATGTGAACTGTTGGATGATGAAGTGACTTATAAAAAGTTACCTTCTGACCCAACAGCATCATACACTGAACAACTTATGTCATTGGTTGAATGGGGCTATAGAACCAATGCCCTGAATACAAAAGAAAAAAGATATCTTATGCCCAGTATGTGTAGGATTCCTGTAATTTACACACTGCCCAAAGTCCATAAAAATGCATCTTGCCCACCTCCCCGACCAATTGTTAATGGGATTGGGTCTGTGACTGCGAGGCTGGGTGAATACTTGGATAAGTTTCTCCAGCCAAGCGTCAGAGCCACTAAAGCATACTGTCATGGTTAAGCAATAGAGTTGTCTGCTTACCTGTTTCCATGTGTTCATCTCTAGAGACCAGCCGACCATCACCTGACTGCTTTTATATCCCTCCTCTGGCAGGGCTCCACCCTAGCTCCTATCACAGGACTCTATATTAACCTGTGCACTGCAGGCCAACCCTGCTGATCAACCTTTGTGTGTTTGGCTTTTTGTTACCAGCCGTGTGCTATTCAGTGTCCTGTTAGCGACTTTGGCGTGTCCCTGACTATCCCTGTTTGCCTGTGACCCTGACCCTCTGGCGTGTCCCTGACCATCCCTGTTTGCTTGTGACCCTGAACCTTGGCGTGTACCTTGTTGTCCGTTTCTGCTTGTGGCCCCGACCTTGGCTTATCCCTCACTATCCTTGTCCTCCTGTTGCCTACTGTGGGTGTGAGCTGGGGACCCTGGGGGTCGCGACCTGGAGCCAGTTGCAGCCCAGTCCATCCTCACCACTCGAGGCTCTGGTGAACACCAGCTGGCTCTTAGACTCCGCGCCCCAGGGAATCTTACGCTCTAACCCCGGTGGGATCCGTCTTGGTGTCCAGCGGCCCCGTGTTCCGGATCACCTGGACTCCCGTCCACTGCAGTCAGCCATAGGGTCCACTACCTTGCGGTGCACTCCTGATCCCAATGGTGTGCATCTGTCACCTAGCCTCAGGGTGACCTGACACATACCTTAAAGACAAATCGGACTTATTGTTGGTTACAAGAGATTCAGTTGGATGCATCCCTGGAGTCCTTTTTAGTTACGGCTGACGTGGCCTCCTTATATACTGTTATACAGCATGAGGACGCCTCATTGGCCTTGAATTGGGCTTTAAGTCAACGTGATGACATTCCACATATGCAAAAGTGTTTTTTGGGACAGGCTCTAGACTTTTGCATTTCGCATAACTATTTTTGGTATGGTGAAAAATTATTTTCTCAACAGGTTGGCGTGGCAATGGGGGAAAAGTATGCCCCCAGCCTCGCCAACCTGTTTATGGCCGAGTGGGAGGATAGACGAATCTTCAGTAGACAAATACCCCAACTGAGGTTTTATCGAAGATTCATAGATGACCTCCTGTTCATTTGGGAGGGGTCTAGAGAATCTGTTGAGCTATTCTTAAAGGATTTAAACCAGAATAATAACAACATTAGATTGGACCACCAAATAAGTAAGGAGTCAGTTAATTTCCTGGATCTAACAATAATGAAAAGTAGCTTAAATAAATTAAGCACTAAAGTGTATTTCAAAATGACTGACCGCAATAGTTACATGTCCATCAGGAGTGGTCATCACCCTGCATGGATAAGAAACATACCGAAGGGTCAGCTTTTGTGGGTGCGACGAAACTGCACTGAGATAGAGGATTATCACACACAGGCCAAGGTTCTAAAGGACAAATTTATTCAGAAAGGGTATAAGGATAACATTATAAAACGGACTAATTAATGAAGTAGCTGATATACCTAGGGCTCAATGCCTAAAGAAGAAGGAAAGCCAGATAGCACATACCCAACATCAAGTGGGATTTGTTTCGAACTTCCATTGCCAGTATAGGGAAGTAGAAAATATATATAAAAAACACTGGCATATACTTTGCAGGGATAGACACCTTGGAGGTTACCTACCACAACAACCCAAATTCATTTATAAAAAGGCACCCAGTTTTGGTGATCAGGTGGTAAAAAAGATATTAGATCCCCCTGATGAGAACACTATGAGAATAAATCTGAAAGGGTTTTATTGTTGCAGGAAATGTATCTGCTGTCGGACAGTTAAGGTACAGAACAGGGGTACCACAGAGGTTACAAATGGTGATAGTGAAACATTCGCCATTAGGGAATTTATTACTTGCAATTCTACATTCGTGGTATATCTAATGTGGTGCCCTTGTGGATTATTTTATATTGGAAGGACCAAAAGGCTATTACGAGTACGTATAGCTGAACACCTGGCCAATATAAAAAAGGGGTTCAGATACCATAGTGTATCGTTACACTTTAGGGAAAAACATCAACAGGATCCCACCCTACTACAATTTGTGGGGATAGATTTAGTACAGCAAGCATGGAGGGGCTCTAATCGTGTAAGAGACCTTTCCCAAAGGGAAACCAAATGGATCTTTCTTTTTAAGTGTCTTTTTCCGAGGGGATTAAATATTGAGTTGGACCTCAATTGTTTCATCAATAATTTTTAAGACAATTGTAGGAATTTTCATTAAAATTTTAAATTTTAAAAAAATTTTAAATTTATATTTTTCCTTATTTTTAGATTTATTTTTATTTTTATTTTTATTTTTATTTTTTTTATTTTTTTTTTATTTTTTTTTTTTTTATTTTATTTTTATTTTTTTTCATTTTATTTTTATATTTTCATTTCATTTTATTTTTATTATTTATTTTTATTTTTATTTATTTTTATTTTTATTTTCATGTTTATTTACTGTCATTTTGATTTATTTTTGATTTATGTCCATTGTTTATACTAAGGTCCACCTATAAATAGGGGATAATTGATATGTTAAATTAAGAGTTTTTAATGAGAATTATACCCATATAGTCAATATTCTAGCCATTCATAATATGGGTTTATATGGTTTGCATTTCATGATATAATGTGAGTGTGTGCAGAAGCATACACACACATGGTCAGTGATATATTTATGTGAAGAATCAACCCAGAATATTTTTAGGAATTTTTAATATATATAGTAGGTATGAAATCAGAGCTCACTATACATATATGGTCAGTTCATTGATTCAATTTGTAAATGTTTTGACTCAGTGATTGTTAGCATAATGTATACCAGACCAAAGTAACCGTAGGATTATATAAATATGATCAGTATTGAGGTTAATGACACTATAGAAATATAGGTGTACAGATGATTTCTAATACTAAGATATATGCCAGATTGTGTGGATAAATGTTTGGCAGATAAATTCATGAAGGCTCCGGTGGATAATGATTATAAACAGCCCGCTGTACAATTAATTAATTATGTGAGCCATTAGCATTTAAATATATGTTATACTACGAAAGTGGAGTAACAGATGATGTTCAGAAGGTATAGATAGTGCATGTATCATGCGATCGGGGACACGAGGTGTGCGCAAGCGCTAACTGTGTACCGCGCATGCGCGGGAGGATTCAACACGCGCATGCGCAGGAGATAGTAGTCGGGAATGGGAGGGTATAAAAGGATGACTGTCGCGCCGCTTAGCCAACCCCATGAGTAAGTCGAATTGATGACGAAACATGTCGGGGGCGTGGCTAAGCGGCAACCATCAGTAAGGAAAATATAGCACAGGGAGCCAAGGAAGGAGCGGGACGGTTTTGAATTTGATGTCCGGTGAATGAGGAGAGGGTGAGACATACACAGGCTGTGCATGATACACCTTGGGTCCGCCGTGACCATAGAACAGACAGTGTGCCATTTGAAGTTGAGCTTGCAGTGCAGTGCGGTGTGGATTGCTATTTTCTCTGCTGGTTTTTACTTTGGAAAATGTGAGTGGATCTTTTGGAGTGCTTTATGTGATTTGTAATTAAAGTTTTTAAACTGATTTACACTATTGGAAGCACCCTCTTTTATTCACATGTGGAGTTAACCTGTTACACAACTGATCTGTGGAAAATTCAACTGACCCCCTTGGAGGGACCCTTATGCGCATTAGCCTATTACGAAAGTGTGGGCATATTCATCTGGTGAGTGCGTTTCTTTTGGGAGAGGAGACACGTATCACTGTGGTGTGGTGGAAGATTACAGAAGATTTTGATTTTTCTCACTTCAAAATTAATTTATGGAACTTTTCACCAATACTCACTAGCGGTTTATTTGAACTTTAATTTTCCGCTTATATTTAATTGGCATACTGAATTTATTGATTTGTCAATTTCCTTATTTGTATTGTGTTTATATTTATCACTATGCACTTAAGCCCCATACACACGGTCGGACTTTTTCATGGATTCTGTCCGATCGGACAATGTTGTTGAAAAATCAGACCGTGTGTATGCACCATCGGACAGTGTACGTCGGTTTGTCCGACGGACAAAGTCTTATCTCCTGCTGGAAAGATTTGCCGTCAACACGGTCCGATCACACCAAATCCGATCGTGTGTACGGTTGTCCGACGGACAAAGTGCTACGCATGCTCAGAAGAAATTCTGTGACGGAAGCGCTCGGTCAGGTAAAACTACCTTTCCTAATCGACACAGCACATTCGTCACGCTGCAATGTTAAAATGTCTTTAATGCAGCGCATTCTCTTTTTCTTTACAATGCAACAAGAATGACATGTTTTAGCTGCTCCTATTCACCCGCACTTCTCACAAACTTAGTTCTTTATTACTTTGCAGCATTTATACACTACATGTTTATTTTAACTCAGATCGTAAAAGAATCTTTGTTATATTTTTACCATGATTTGTCTATTTTTTTTTTTTTTTTTTTGGGAATACATATTTGAAGGTTTTTTTTTTTATTTTTGGAGGGGGGTTGTGTGTCTCAACTTAGCAAAACCACATTATTAACATTTGTATTTCTTGCTTAAATTTACTAGGAGTTTGTTTGTTGTTGGTGCCCCTTGTTAATTCTACTTTAGGATTAGTGAAATGTACCTGCCTACTCAAAGAAAAACTGTCATTGTAGAAAAGTAAAACACAATAGTCAATGATTATTTCAAATCAAAAAAACCTTTATTTAGGTCTCAGCAACAAACCAAAGAGGAACGCAGCCATGGTGAAACTTGGGGAATTTGCAAAGCCTTGGCCCCCCACGGCAACCATCATTTTTCAAGCGTAGAAAATTGGGGGCCTGAGGAGTACGTATATTAAGGGGAGTGCCATCTGGTCCTGAAGTCCAAAGCATCCGGAACTGCAGCAGATGCCATCTAGGTCCCCAGGCTCTGGTACTACAAGAGGCTCCATCTTCTCTCAGACCAGACTGATTCCAGGTCGTCACTCTCAGGTCTTCCTTCCACGCTTCCTTGCACGCTGTGGCTGTCGTGCTGGTGGGGTGGCAGAAGGAGGAGGAGGAGGAGGAGGCGGAGCATGGTAACTATGGCAAACATGTGTGACTGGGGTCATCTCCCCAGCCCTACCCTTATTTAGGACATGGAGGATGAGCCCCTCACACATGTTGCGTTGCCTCACCTCCATACCCATCATTTTTGTGACAACCACCAAGCCAAAGGTCTCCTCGTCGGCGGGTGTGGCATGTAGGGAGTCTGAAGCCTCTCTTATCATCCGGAGCGCTGACTCTGCCGCATAACCCCCCCTTCTCGCCCTTTTGTACGGAAGGCGGAGGGGAGAGGTTTGGGTGTCAGTCAGGCTCCGAGGCCTAGCCCCCTCTTGGCTGCCACTACCCACCTCGTGGCTGCCACTAACCCCTGCCTCCTCCTGACTGCCACCTTCCACAGCCACCTCCTGGCTGAGGTCATCCTGTGTATGAAAAAGGGACATAGTTTCAGTTATTTGTTCATCAAACACACACAATTCTCATCTAGTGACTGGTGCAAAATGTTTACAAATAGAAAACCATACAATTCTCAGCCCTGCAGTTTAGATTGTGGCCCCAACTGTCTCCAACACTACTGTCAGTTGATATGTCAAACACGTTAGGAACTAAGCAATTGGGGATCCTGAATTAAGTGAACATCATTCATTATTCACATAAATGGTAACAAAACTACTATACCTGGAACAAGCTGGGCTCCTCCACCTCTTCCAGACTGGAAGGCCCAGGTTGCTCCTCGGAAGCCTCATCAGGGGTGGCCTGCGCGCAAGGAAGCGTGGAAGGAGGAGTCGAGAGTGGCTCCGTGACATCAGCCTGGTCTTTGAGAAAATGTAGACTCTGATAGTACCAGAGCTTGGGCACATAGACCTCATCTGCTGCAGTTGCAGTTTCTTCCGACTTCCGGACCTTCTTGCGCTCCCTGATATACGCACTCCTCAGGCTGCCAATTTTCTTTCTTATATCATCAACAGTTGCCGCGGGGAACCTTGGCTTGACAAATTCCACAAGTTCCTCCAGGGCTGCGTGCCTCTTTGGTTTGTTGCTATAATGGGGGTGTTTACCCTGCCATAAAATGGGAAATTCCCTGTATTTGGCAATGAAGAGGGGGAGAAAACTCATGTCGTTGAATCCCTTCATAATCTCTGCAAGACACAACACCACACAAAACCCTATAAATTATGTCAGGCTAAACTCTCCTAATCTTCTCCATAAAGAAGCCTCAAGTTCGAATCAGTCTAGGCTAGTTATGTACCAACGTCAAATTGTACCTTCGTTTGTAGCGATCGTCTCGTGCGTGAGTTTTCTCTCCCCTCGTCTCCCAGATCGTGGCTACGACACAGGCGTGTGACGTTTTATATACAGTGCGCATGCGTCAAACTCCGCCCGCCCCTGACGATCTTTCTCGTCTATTCCCCACCCCTTCTCTTTACGGCGCAGTGGGGAGAGCACATGGCGTGGACACAGCAGGTGCGCCCCAAATATCCCACCAACGAGGAGGAGGACGAGGAAAGTCCGGAGGCACAAATGTCCCGATCCCGGAGCCTGAAATTCAAGGCCTCCAATATGTCATTTGGAGAAATGTTGGAGATGGTGGACATATTAAAGAGGAGCGACTATGATGGGAAGTATGGGCCTTACCTCAACCCCAATGTCCGCAAGGCCAAGATCATGTCTAAAGTTGTGAGAAGGCTGTACAATCAGTTTGGGGTACAACGATCCAAGGAGCAACTGAGGAAACGCTGGTCAGACCTGAAACTGAGGAAGGCCGATCAGTACAGAAATATCAAGCGAATTCTTCAAAAAAGTAAGTAGTTGGGTTTTGTGTTTTAGTTCTTGCTTGCATACTGCTCCATGTGGTTTGATTTTTACAAAGTTGTACATTCCAAAATGGCCACTTTCAGGTTCGTCTGTGCATTCGATCGTACTCAGCCTCGATCTTTCTGCCACTGTCATGGTCGTGTGTGTGTGTCCATTCGATCGTACGCAACCTCGATCGTTCGGCCACTTATAATACGATGTTTGGTGTTTTTTTTGTGGAAAGGAAGTTTGTTCTCACTAGAAATGTCATCAAGAATGTAAAGCCAATTTATTCAATGTAAAGGAGAGGTCACCCAGTAGCTGTTTACCCATCTGGACTCTAGAGCACTAGTGCTGGGACACCCAAACCCCCTTTTTATTATGCTTTTCCACACATGTGCTCCAGTGGATACTAGAGGGGGGTCTCCATCAGACAAACTTCGACCAAAAAGCTAGTAAGTTTAGCACCTTTACAAAGTGACTACATTCATGTAGTTGGCATTTGTAACTGGCCAAACCAAAATAGTGTCCGACACTTTCAAGCAATGTTTGTCATTTCCTATTTCTGCCCTCAATAGATTGTGTTGCTAAATATTCCTTTTGTACATTCTCATAGGGGAGCGAAAACTTGGGCCGTCTGAGGAAACCCCAAAACCAACACCTCCCAAAAAAGGTGAAAGAGCAGAAGCAGAGGAGGAGGAGGAGGAAGGAGAGATCATCGAACTTGGAGAAATTGTCACCACAACAGGTGAGTGTGGGAGAACACAGCTACTGGTAAGCTAATCAATGTATGGCTGCCTCATTTCCAACACCAGATTTTTTTATGTTTGTGTTTTTTAGGTGACGTGGATGTTGTGGAAGAAAAATCGCACTTTACCACAGAGAGTGCCCACGTACTCATCGGGGAGATAATGGTCTGCAATAGAGATCTAGATTACATAAAGCAAAACATCAATGATGTTCAATTCAAAAAATTGAAGAACATCATTGATGTTTTAGGAAAAATATGAAAACGCACCAAGTAATTAACACACATTTGTGCCAGCTTCAGAACACATTTGCAACTTAAGAACTGTGTGTAATTTGGAACATGCACACATTGTGGCCACATGTGCTAGCTCCCATCATGGTGGATGAATGGCAACGTTTTTTTTGGGGGTGCAACCACTTTACGAACTACGAAAGTGGTTATGGTGAAGGGGTTGCACCCCCAAAAAACGTCCATTCATCCCCATGATGGAAAATGGCACTTTTGAAGCTTCTAGGCATGTGTTTTACCATCTAATGACCATTTTCAGACCCAAAGTGTGTGCATGTTCTAAATTTCAACTTTCCAGGCGTGACCCCCCCATGTGATGAAGGCAAGATCAAACACACTTTGAACATATAGTCATGTCTGATCTTGTCTTCACTTTACAAAGTTGAACTTTCCTAGTTCATAGGTTCTGTTTTGCTCCATGCCTGGTTTTACCAATTGCGGAATGTTTGTAAACAATGTTGTAAATAACCAAGATGTTGTCAGTTTGGGCGTGAAGATTGTAAACGCACTTGTGAATGTTTTCCAAGTAAACTTTTTTATTTTTCTAAATGTGTGGCTTCCTTATTTAAAAAACACAATGCATTATGTATGTCTAATGTAAAGGATATGGGGGGCAATGGGTGTTATTTACTAAAGGCAAATCCACTTTGCACTGCAATTTTCTTTCCCAGGGAACTTTTTCACTGCACTTGTAGAGCATAGCGGATTTGACTTATGTAAATGACACCCACAGTGCTTTGTACGAAAACACGGAGCACAGCATTTTTGAGAATACACACATGTCAGACCTGGTGATGAAAAGGAGTATTTTGGGTGTCAGTTATGCAGTACAAACCTTCTCTAGAGCAAAGATTAGGTAGCAAACACACAACATGAGAATAATCTTTTTGGGAAGAAGAGACTGTTACCTCCTTTTGCCCAGAAAGTGCATTCACACTGTCGAAGGCAAAGGGAAAAAATTTCAAGGTAAAATAAGCTAAAAAGAATACTGAAATGACAAGAAATCATAGGTTGGTTGAAATATCAGATTTATTAAAAAATTCCTCTCACACATCGTCAGGCAGAGCAATGGCCCCCCTACCCACAAAGTAGTCCATATATTGCTCGCGGACCGCGCGGGCATTTAGAGGGGGCAAGCCTGGACGTGCCACTTGAAGGGCTGTGAGGTCCGCATTTGGAGGGCCCTCCACATCTGGGCCAACGGGCACCATATAGTTCCTGTTATGTCTTTTGAGGAAGTTGTGCAATATGCAACAGGCAAGAACTATGTGGTTCAGTTTGTATTCCGCCAAGTTAAATGCCGTCAAGAACAGGCGGAAGCGGCTGGCCAGGATGCCAAAAGTGTTCTCCACCACTCTTCTGGCTCTGGACAGCCTGTAGTTGAAGACCCTCTTGTCTGGGGTGAGGGTCCTCATCGGGAACGGCCTCATCACATGGGGAGTCAACGCAAACGCTTCATCTGCGACAAAGACGAAGGGGAGTCCTTCTGCATTCTCCTCTGGAGGTGGCAAGCACAGACTGCCACTTTGGAGACGCCAGTAGAACTCCGTGTGCGTAATGGCACCACCATCCGAGATCCGGGCGTTCATCCCCACGTCCACATACATAAACTCGTATGTTGCCGACACCACCGCCAACATCACTACACTATTAAACCCTTTATAATTATAATAGTAGGACCCCGAGTTGGGCGGTGGGACGATGCGGACGTGTTTCCCATCAATTGCCCCTCCGCAGTTAGGAAAGTCCCAACGGCTGGCAAAGTTGGAGGCCACCGTCTGCCATTCCTGTGGCGTGGAAGGGAACTGTGGAGTGAAACAAGAAAAAATAATTAGTCACTTTGCACATAAACATTGCAAGCAGATTAGACAATCAACATCTTGGAACAAGAGCATTGTTTAAAATTGGAGGCTGGAAAGTATTTGCACAGAAAAGTAGAGGCTCCCCTTCACAGATTACTCACCCCCCATCAATCCCACCACTTCTGATGGGCCATTGGCAATAACTAGGGTTTTGGGGGGGGGGGTGGTGGACAGGTAACCCTCTGCACTTCATTGATTGGCAAATGGCTCAATAATGTGTGCTAGTTTGGCCAGACCCTCTGTACTTAACACTATTGGCAGCCCCCAGGAAAGATAAAATAACATTTCAACCCCCCCCCCCCCAAAAAAAAAAAAAGGCAAGCACATTGTGACATTATGAAATTACCAAGCAAGCTAATAGGAGGGAAAGAACACAAAAAAAGAGGAAATGGAAAGTATGGAGGCAGCCCCTTGCACTACATGCTTTGCTGAATTCATCCCTAAAGATGCCCACTATAAAGAGGTAGGTATATAGTGTGTATGGACCTTGGGAAAGCCAGCAGATAAAGGATTGGTACCATCTGACAGAGCAGTTGGGGGAGGGGGTTCCTAATGAGTTGGCCCCCCCCCCCCCCCCACCAAAAAACAAAAAAAAAAAGGGGGCTCTACATGAAGTAAACCACACAGCAAACATTTGTGCATATTTTAGGGGGTGTTTGGGGGCAAACAATACTATGCAGCAGACAAAAGACATTGCTTAAGTGACTAGGCCATAGGTGTCTATTGGGGCAGAAGAGCATGCTGGGGAGGTAAGTGAAGGGAAAAATGCATGAAGGAGAAAAGGGGCACAGCATATTAGAGCATATTGCAATCATGGTATTTAGGGAAGGAGGTCAAAAATAGTAGACATTAGCAAACAGAGCATACATAGAAGGGAATAGTAAAGGAGAAATGTTACCTTAATATAGTCCTCCTGCAGGACCTCGATGATGGCAGAACAGGTCTCTGGAATAATGATTCCCAGGGCCTGGGGAGAGATACCTGAAGAGAACTTCAAATCCTGAAGACTTCTCCCTGTCGCCAAGTACCTCAACGTGGCAACAAGCCTCTGCTCCGGAGTAATGGCTTGTCTCATGCAGGTATCCTGCCGGCTGATAAAGGGGGTCAGCAAAGCCAAAAGACGGTGAAAATCGGGGTCCGTCATCCTGAGAAAGTTCCTGAAATCATCAGGATTATTCTCCCGGATCTCACGAAGCAAAGGCATGTGCGAGAATTGGTCACGCTGAAGCAACCAATTCTTGGTCCACATACTCCTCGTCACTCTGTTCATGGACGGGTCTTGGCTCAAAGCTAAAAGCCCGACACCAATTCCGCGTACAGCACGAACTCGGCGACGAGTACGCACGGGAAACATCGCTCACAAGGTCACAAAAGGTCGGCTGGTCAGAACGGACAAACAGAAAGCACCGATAAACAGCAAGGCCTGAAAGAACGAAATGAATACCAGAAATGAGCAGACAATAAGCAGTGCAAATCAAAGCGTCCTATATCAAGATATAGGCCGCAATGACCAACAAATGCGAACTGACTACACGCACTAATAAACAGATACGCACGACAAGCACAAACTGAAGAGCAGTAACGATCTGAGTCAGAAAACTGAGAAGCGCGAATCTTAAGTCACCAAACTTCGACTAAATCTCGATAAACACGGGATCAGCAGAAGGAGCCCAACGGGTGCCTGACGTGGTGCTGAACTTCCCTTTTCTAATCTCGTGGACGACGACTTACGTCACGACGTTCTTGCAGACCAGATATTCCGACAACGTTGTCCGACCGTGTGTACGCAACAACAACATCGGACAAAGTACGACGGACAGAATCCGACCGACCTGGTCCGCGGATTGTCCGACCGTGTGTATGGGGCTTTAGAGGTGTGTTGAGGTATTTTACACATAGATTTTAGTTTATTATATTGATATATTTTTGCACTATATTATTTGCACAGATATATGATACACATTGTAGCGCCACTATTTGCTGTGAGTCTTTTGAGTTTTAAGATTTGTATGTAAATTCACCTAAACACTTTTCTTTTTTAAGTGGCAGCTTTAGTTTAGATTTTTATTAGCACTTGAGCGCAGTGGGAGGGATCTAAATAGGGGCGGTATATTTTGATTCCTGTGGTATTTGTTAAAATTCCGATGGAGCCTACACATGGCCGCATTTTCCGATGAAAATCTCTCATCGGTCTTTTTCTGTCCGGAATTCCGATCGTGTGTACGCGGCATTAGGGTGCCCAGACACGAGTCTCTACGGAAACCGCCCTTCCAAGTGCAATTACACCATTGGATTTGCATCTGCCCTCCCCACACTTGGGAGTAGCATAGCGCCTCCTCTGACAACTGATAAGAACAGATACTACACTTGATCTTAGCCAAAAGATTGCTGTATAAATACTCATGCTGCCATCTGCATAGCTCCACACTTATATCCAGAGACTTCTCAAGCTCTCTGGAGACAGCTGAGCACACTGAGCAGACCTAACTAGTAGAGTACAGCTGCACTGATTACAGCGATCAAACTCAATTTACCTAACAAATAATCACAACCACACTTGGTACAGTGGGGCAACTAAATTTCACAACATAGCTCCACAAAATACAGCGAGCTAACACAAAATCTTTCTATCTAATCCTACCGCCTACCTAGGAGGGTGCTACATACAAATGCAAGTCTTGGTGATTTGGAGAGTTTAGTAGTAGACATGTGCACAACAAAAAAATTTGTTTATTTTCGTTTCGTTTTTTTCGTTTCCGAAAAAAATTTGTTTATTTTCGTTTCGTTTTTTTTTTTCGTTTCCGTTGATTCGTAACGATTCGTAAATTCGTAAGTCGTCGGTGTTCGTATTCGTAACGATTCGTACATTCGTAAGTCATACATTCGTAAGAGTTATTTTTTCGTTGATTCGTTTTTTCGTTAGTTTAATTTTCGTTTATTTGAAATTCGGACGCATTCGTATTTATTCATACATTCGTAACATTCGTAGAATCGTAATCGGAGCATAATTCATAATTTTATGTAATGTGTATGCTATTATTACATTTTAAGAGACACGGAAAATTACGAATCGAAAAAAAAGTTACGAATGTACGAATTTTTTCGTTCAATCCATTCAAAGCACATTAAGCAACGCCATTGTAAGAGACATGGAAAATTACGATTCAAAAAAAATATATAAAGTTACGAATGTACAAATTTTTTCGTTCAATCTATTCGAAGCACGTTTAAACAGCACCATTGTAAGGGACACGGAAAATTACCAATTCAATAAAAAAAAAAAAAAGTTACGAATGTACGAATTTTTTCATTAATTTTCATTTTCGTTGTTCCTGTTTTCGTTTTTCGGATTTTCTTCATTCTTACATTCGTTGTTTCTAATTAGTTTTTTTCGGATTTTCGTTGTTTTTCGGATTCGTTCGATTCGAACGATTCGTTAATCGGATTAGTTAGATTCGAACGATTCGTTATTCGTTAAAATTTTTACCGAATCGTTCGTTCATTCATACGAAAACCAAAGAACGAAAATAACGCCTACTCTCAAGAGTATAAATAGTTGATAGAATTAAACATAATAAAATTGATTTTAAACAAAAAGAAAACTTGCCATAAAGCAAAGACTAATCAACACAAAGGGCACAGTACGGGGGGAGTCAGGAGGGCAGAATACTGGGATCAGGAGGGCACAGTACACTATATGGGAAGCTGGCCAGGACATGGCCATCACGGGCCAGCTTAGTAGAAAGCCTGACTGTCCCAGCAAATCCAGGACAGTTTGCAAGTATGATGTAATGCAAGATCATGGGGCCCCTGGGCAGTGCCCAGTGGCCCAATGCATTAAGACAGCCCTGCTGAGCTTTGTAGTTCCTCTGCAATAGCCTGCTGATCTTAAAGAAAAAACATTACTGTCCAGTGATTTCCTGTTTGTAAGACCGCTGGCTGCTATTCCTCCTGTACTCCCAACCAGCGGTCTTGTGACTGCTCACCAGTAGTTCCGGAAAAAGCAAGCAGGGACTTGTACTTCCGTCCCCACTTGCTGTAGTGGACCGAGGGTTCTCATAACCCCCAGTCTGTACAGCCCATTGAGGTGGTTTCCTCTCCTCTTCCCTCCTCTTTTTTTTTAAAATATTTTTTTATTGATTTTTTTTCCAACAAAACAATACAGGATATTACATAGACGAATGTACATTGAAATCTTGTAACCAATGTCATCATACATGTATTTTATGATTAATCATCTTATTAACCACTTTCAGACCGGACCAATTTGCAGCCAAAGGACCAGGCCCCTTTTTGCGATTCGGCACTGCGTCGCTTTAACTGACAATTGCGCGGTCGTGCGACGTGGCTCCCAAACAAAATTGACGTCCTTTTTTTCCCACAAATAGAGCTTTCTTTTGGTGGTATTTGATCGCCCCTGCGGTTTTTATTTTTTGCGCTATAAACAAAAATAGAGCGACAATTTTGAAAAAAATGCATTATTTTTTATTTTTTGCTATAATAAATATCCCCCAAAAATATATAAAAAAACATTTTTTTTCCTCAGTTTAGGCCGATACGTATTCTTCTACATATTTTTGGTAAAAAAAATCGCAATAAGCGATTATTGATCGGTTTGCGCAGAAGTTATAGCGTTTACAAGATAGGGGATAGTTTTATAGCATTTTTATTAATAATTTTTTTTTATTATTAATGGCGGAGATCTGCGATTTTTTTTTTTGTGACTGCGACATTATGGCGGACACATCGGACATTTTTGACACATTTTTGGGACCATTGTAATTTTTACAGCAATTAATGCATTTAAATGCATTGATTTCTGTATAAATGACACTGGCAGTTTAGGGGTTAACCACAAGGTGGCAGTGTAGGGGTTAAGTATGCCTAGGGGTGTTTTTTTTACTGTGGGAGGGCGTGGCTGTCAGCTAGTGAATGCTGATCTCTGCTCCAATCACAGGGAGCAGAGATCGGCGTCACTAGTTGCTAGGCAGAACGGGGAGATGCTGTTTATCTCGGCATCTCCCCGTTCAGCCGCTCCGTGAGATGATCGCGGGAGTCTCCGTGGCGATCGAGTCCGCGGGTACCGCGGCCGGACTCACGGGGGTCCCGACCGCGCGGGAGCGCGCCGCTCCCGGCGCACTCCCGATGGCACGGACAGGCTAAAGGAGGGACGTATATATACGCCCTCCTGCCTGTATGTGCCATTCTGTCGATGTATATCGTCGTGCGCCGGTCGGCAAGTGGTTAAACGCATGCATTTTTAGAAAACAACTTTAGCCAACAAGGCTTACTTCTTGTGACCATAGGTCTTTATTCCCACATTCCTCAACGGAGGAACAAACTGTTGTCTGAAAATTCAAACAGAGTACTGGTTGTGAGCCACGCAGGGTTCACTTAGCAAATCTCCTTATGTAATATCTCAGTCCTGCACACATCATACACAACAGTCATACCCATTCATCCATTCACATCCATCCATTCCCCCAGCCGAATAGTCAGCTGGGAGGCACTCCTCCCACTCCCCCCTCTCCTCATTTTTAAGCGGATTACCATGCTCCCACTGTTCACCACTAGAGTATCTATGTTCCACAGTCTTCCCATGCCTAGCATGAGGTGGGGGATAAGGGTTGAGATAGCGGGGTATCTTTCCAGAAAGAGTCCTCAATATCAAGCCAAGGCTGCCAGATCTTCTTGAACTTTTTTAAGCAGGCCCTTCCCTTGTAAATGAGTTTAAAGATTGGTAAAACCTTATTAATCATACGAAACAACAGTTGAACACTTGGGCGGATATATTCTTCCACTGTAACAATATTACTTTCCTAGCATAGAAGAGTATTATTCGAGCAAGGGTTCGTCTGTGGGTTCTAAGTATAAAGTCATTCAGAACACCCAGAAGCCCCACCTCCAGAGTGGGGGGGACCACCAGGTGCAGGGTGTTTTCGAAAAAAGGAGAACAGATCCGTCCAGAACTCCGATAGAACTGGACAAGACCAGAACATATGTACTGTATATATCCAGCATTAGTACAATTACATCTAGGGCAGGAGACCCCAGAGTCGTATCCCATACGGGCAAGGCGGGCTGGAGTATAATGGAGCTGGTGTATCCTCCTCCTCTTCCTACTCTGCTCCCTGCCAGCACCGCCCAATGCCCCTTCCTGCCGCCGGCCGCCATCTCTCTCGATGCAGAGCGGGGATCATTACGAGATACCGGCTGGGTGACAGAGCGGGGGATCTAAGGCCTGTGACACATCTTGTATCTTCTATATGAAATACTGATCGCCGTAACGTCCCGCCTCCTAGACCGGCTTTGTGTTTGACAGCACACTGGTCCAATGCCGGTCTAGGAGGTAGCGCGTTACGACGATCAGTATTTCATATACAAGATCTGTCACAGCCTGAGATCTCCCGCTCTGTCACCCAGCGTCTCGTAATGATCCCCGCTCTCTGTACATATGGGCACTGATGATGAGACCGCACATATGGGCTCTGATGATGAGACCGCACATATGGGCTCTGATGATGAGACCGCACCTATTGGCACTGATGATGAGACCGCACATATGGGCTCTGGTGATGAGACCGCACTCATGGGCTCTGATGATGAGACTGCACATATGGACTCTCATTAAGAGACCGCACATATGGGCTCTCATGATGAGACCACACATATGGGCTCTCATGATGAGAACGCACATATGGGCACTGATGATAACGCACATATGGGCTCTGATGATGAGACCGCACATATGGGCTCTGATGATGAGACTGCACATATGGACTCTCATGATGAGACCGCACATATGGGCTCTCATGATGAGACCACACATATGGGCTCTGATGATGAGACCGCACATATGGGCTCTGATGATGAGACCGCACATATGGACTCTGATGATGAGACCGCACATATGGGCTCTGATGATGAGACCGCACATATGGGCTCGGACATACCTCTCAACTTTTTGAGATAGGAATGAGGGACACCTATCAGCAAAAGTATGCAGGCATAGGACACATATGCACATATGCCCCCTTAAGGAGAATTGTACAAAAAAACAAGATTAGTTAAACCCCCAAGTGCTTTTTATACCACTACTATTCCTTTATATTGGCTTTTGGAATTTACAAATGGAGCAATTTAGAATTCAGATGAAAGGTTTAGCACTGGGAAACACTTTTTGATAAAAAGTGCATTTTATATACAACTATATAGATCAGACCAAAATGATCGACAGAGGAACATTGCTCCAAATCAGGCACAGTCCCTCGAAATCAGGGACAGTTGGGAGCTATGCTCTGATGAAGAGACCTCACATATGGGCACTGATGATGAGACCTCACATATGGGCTCTGATGTTGAGACCGCACATATGGGCTCCGATGTTGAGACCGCACATATGGGCTCCGATGTTGAGACCGCACATATGGCCTCTGAGGAGACTGCACTTATGGGCACTGAGGAGACTGCACTTATGGGCACTGAGGAGACCGCACTTATGGGCACTGAGGAGACTGCACTTATGGACACTGAGGAGACCGCACTTATGGTCACTGAGGAGACTGCACTTATGGGCACTGAGGAGACTGCACTTATGGTCACTGAGGAGACTGCACTTATGGGCACTGAGGAGACCGTACTTATAGGCACTGATGATGTTGAGACCGCACTTATGGGCACTGAGGAGACCGCACTCATGGGCACTGAGGAGACCGCACTTATGGGCACTCTTGATGTTGAGACCGCACTTTTGGGCACTGAGGAGACCGCACTTTTGGGCACTGAGGAGACCGCACTTTTGGGCACTGAGGAGACCGCACTTTTGGGCACTGAGGAGACCACACTTATGGGCACTGATGATGTTGAGACCGCACTTACAGGCACTGATGACACTGCACTTATGGGCTCTGATGACACTGCACATTAAAGGGTTCCACCATTATTGTGTTATTGATTAGTAAGTTAGCGCTGCACTTTTTTGTTTTTTTCTCATGCCGACATTTACTTGTGCCACATGCTGATGTAAAGCATCATGGCCCGGCTCTTTCTTTCTGTGTTGGGGCTAGGGATGTTCTCATACACCATACAAGCACTGATTGCTGTTAGAAGGGGGAGGACTATTTCTAATACTGAAGTACAGCAGAGTACATGTGTATAATAGATAATTATGGGCATGCGTCTACAGTTCAGTAATGATTACATAAAGCAAGGAAGGGTAATAAGTCTATCTCCTGTTGTGGCTGGAGGGGGAGAGCACAGACATCCTTTGCATTTATAAGGCTGTAATCTCCCTGTCCTGCTGTGTGCTACTCTTCACAAATGAATCCTGGTTTTCACTGTACAGGGCAGATGGCAGACAGCATGTATGGTGTTGTATGGGTGAGCGGTTTGCTGATGTCAGCGTTCTGGATCGAGTAGCCCATGGTGGCGGTGGGGTTATGGTACAGGCAGGCATATGCTATGGACAACTAACACAGGTGCATTTTATTGATGGCATTTTGAATGCACAGAGAAACTGTGACGAGATCTTGAGGCCCATTGATGTGCCATTCATCCACGACCATCACCTCATGTTGCAGCATGATAATGCACGCCCCCATGTTGCAAGGATCTGTACACAATTTTTGGAAGCTGAAAACATCCCAGTTCTTGCATGGCCAGCATACTCACCCATTGAGCATGTTTGGCATGCTCTGGATTGACGTATACAACAGCGTGTTCCAGTTCCTGACAATGTCGTAGAGACAATAATATAATTGTCTCTACGACAAAATCTCATCCTTGTCCTGCCCCAACTTGGCCACTTCCATATACAACAGTTCATTGTCATCCACCCTGGATACCTTGGCCCCCCTCACTACACACAGAATCAGGCCCCGGCCGCTACAACCCTGGCAGACAGACAACACCAGAAGCCTCAAAAAGCAGAGCCGTGCTCTTGAGCGTCTGTGGCGTAAGACTAAGTCACAGCAAGATTTCAGCCAATATAAATCTGCCCTCCAAAAATACCATTCCTGCCTGCGCACTGCCAAACAGACCTACTTTACCACTCTCATTAACACCCTCTCACGCAGTCCCCGTCAACTCTTTTCTACATTTACTTCTCTACTTCGTCCTCCATTACCTCCACCCACTAACTTACTCACTGCCCAGGAGATTGCTAATCACTTCAAAAACAAGATTGAGACAATTCGTCTTGAGTTCTCTACTCTACACATATCTCCCTCACTTTACACTCCTTGTCCTCCTGCACAATCAATACTTTCCTCTTTTAATCCAGCTACTATAGAGGAAGTCACTAAAATTTTTTCTAATGCCCACCTAACCTCCTGCCCCCTGGACCCTGTTCCTTCTCAAATACTACGGTCACCATCTGACTCTATCCTACAGTCTTTAACTCATATCTTCAACCTCTCCCTCTCTACTGGCATCTTCCCCAACCCTCTAAAACATGCACTAGTCACTCCCATACCAAAAAAGGCCTCACTAGACCCAACCAATCTTAACAATCTAAGACCCATCTCTCTACTCCCTTTTGCCTCCAAACTCCTTGAACGTTTAGTCTACAGCCGACTGAGCGACTACCTCATTGAGAATAACCTTCTGGATCCCCTTCAGTCTGGATTTCGCCCACAGCACTCCACAGAAACTGCCCTCCTAAAACTCACAAATGACTTACTAACAGCCAAAACCAATGGTCATTATTCCGTACTCTTACTCTTAGACCTTTCTGCTGCCTTTGATACAGTTGACCACCCCCTCCTCCTCAAAAAACTAAATTTGCTTGGTCTCCATGGCTGTGCTCTCCGTTGGTTCGAATCTTACCTATCTCATCGCACCTTCAGTGTCACTTACAACTCCACTTCCTCCTCTCCAACTCCTCTTACTGTTGGGGTCCCCCAAGGTTCTGTCCTTGGACCTCTACTATTCTCAATCTACACATCCTCCCTGGGTAAGCTGATAGCCTCACATGGCTTCCACTACCATTTATATGCTGATGACACCCAGATCTATCTCTCTGCCCCTCAACTCACCCCATCAATCTCCTCACGCATCACTGATTTACTAGCAGACATATCAGTCTGGATGTCAAACCACTTTCTCAAACTTAATCTGTCTAAAACTGAGCTCTTAATATTTCCTCCCCCACGTGCCCCTTCCCCTGACTTCTCAGTCAAGATCAATGGCACATCTATCAGTCCGTCCCCACATGCCAGGGTGCTAGGGGTAATCCTAGACTCTGAACTGTCCTTTCGGACCCACATACAATCCCTGTCCAAATCATGCCGCCTTAGCCTCCGCAACATTTCCAGAATACGCCCCTTTTTAACGAATGACACCACCAAGCTTCTAACTCACTCCCTGGTTATCTCTCGCCTCGACTACTGCAACTCCCTCCTCATTGGATTACCTTTACATAGACTATCCCCCCTTCAGTCCATAATGAATGCTGCTGCAAGACTTATCCACCTTACCAACCATTCAGCGTCCTCCACCCCTCTCTGCCAATCCCTCCACTGGCTTCCACTCACACAACGAATAAAATTCAAAGTACTAACAATAGTTTACAAAGCCATCCATAACTCTGCCCCCAGCTACATCACTAACCTAGTACCAAAATACCAACCAAGCCGCTCTCTTCGGTCCTCCCAAGACCTCCTGCTCTCTAGCTCCCTTGTCACCTCCTCCCATGCTCGCCTCCAGGATTTCTCCAGAGTTTCTCCCATCCTTTGGAACTCTCTACCCCAATCTGTCCGACTGTCCCCTAATCTATCCATCTTTAGACGATCCCTGAAAACCTTTCTCTTTAAAGAAGCCTATCCTGCTTCTAACTAACACTGTTTTACTTTTTCCATCAACTCATCCCCCACAGCTATTACCTCTTGTATCAATTGACCCTTTCTTTTTAGATTGTAAGCTCTAGCGAGCAGGGCCCTCTGATTCCTCTTGTACCAAATTGATATGTAATTGTAATGTCTGCCTTTTATTTTGTTAAGCGCTGCGCAAACTGTTGGCGCTATATAAATCCTGTATAATAATAATAATAATAATATCCAGCAACTTTGCACAGCCATTGAAGAGGAATGGACCAACATTCCACAGGCCACAATCAACAACCTGATCAACTCTATGCGAAGGAGATTTGCTGCACTACGTGAGGC
Source organism: Lithobates sylvaticus (assembly GCA_028564925.1). Taxonomy (NCBI): domain Eukaryota; kingdom Metazoa; phylum Chordata; class Amphibia; order Anura; family Ranidae; genus Lithobates; species Lithobates sylvaticus. The sequence goes on along the minus strand of CM053034.1, from coordinate 119,671,613 downwards.
AAATGGTGGTCACACCAGATACTGACTGGTTTTCAGACTCCCCCAATACAGTAAAACTGCACATTTTAGAGTGGCCTTTTATTGTGGCCAGCTTAAGGCACACCTGTGCAATAATAATGCTGTCTGATCATCATTTTGATATGCCACACCTGTGAGGTGGATGGATTATTTTGGCAAAGAAGTGCTCAATAACACAGATTTAGACAGATTTGTAAACAATATTTGAGAGAAATAGGCCTTTTGTGTACATAGAAAAAGCCATAGATCTTCGAGTTCAGCTCATGATAAATAGGGGCAAACACTAAAGTGTTGCATTTATAATTCTGTTCAGTGTATATTTGTAAATAGTTTATGCCAAATGTGTTTGCAGTGTAACTTGTGCTTATCACTGTATTCTCTGCAAGAGCTGTTGGGCTACTACACTTTAAAGTTTTACTTCACCTTTACAGAAAAAATGTAACAGTGAATTACCACTTTACAGCCCCCCTGGTCCCTGCTGTACTTACCTTCAGTGATGCTGAGCTGTCAGGGCTCCTGCAGCCAGTTCAGCGGTCCATGGATTTAAATACCCGCTCTTTAGCGCTGAATGAATGAATGAATGATTTGTATAGCGCTGCAACTGCGAACTGAATCGCCTCGAGGCGCTTGATCCGACCTGCGTTGATTCCTTCTTAGAAGAGGTAGGTCTTGAGTTTTTTCCTGAAGGCCCGATGGTCTTTTTCCAAGCGGATGTTCGTAGGTAGAGCGTTCCAGCGCTAATGGAATGGACCAGAAAGATTCACTGTGACAGTTCTGACCTATCAGAATCGATCTGGTCCATCTCGGAAGTGAAGCACAGAACAGAGAGAGGATAATAGGGATTATAAATCCCCAGACTGCTGGACCGGCTATGGGGCCACTGACAGCTCAGCAGCGTTGGAGGGAATATGGTATTAGTTCACCATTACATGTTTTCTGCAAAGGTGAACTAACACTTTAAATGGACTGTATAGTTAAAAATAAAGTCTACAGTTTAAACAAATACATAATATAAATAATTACATAATGAAAATCATTTTAATAATGAGCATTTCCTTTTGACTGTGTTTCTGACCTTTAGATAAATCTTCCTGTATATGCAGATTTTTTTCAAAATTTTGCTAACTATGTTGGACCTAAAAGACCCCATGGTGTGTGTGCACATTTACAGGGGTCTTGTGAGATTTCACACATGCACAGACATGCTTTGGGAACAATTTACATGCCCACAAAAAATGTCTAAGGGAAGGTGGAGTTCATTTTTAAGCTTTTCTCTTCTTTTTTATGTAGTTTTATGTGGACACTCCCTGCCCTAGGGTAACAATGCTCTCTCAAAGTATGGTATCTATGAAATAGATAAAAAAAGATTTGCTCGAGAGATTGATAAATGTGTTATTGCTACCAACATCCTAATAACATTATACAAAAGCATACACAGAGGTGCATTAGGGGACACCCCTTTGGACTTTGTATGGCAACAATGTAGTATTAAGATGAAAATTCAATTGACAAAATGTAAGTAAAAAAGGGGGCACAATGGTGCCAACTTTATTTATATATAGTTATGAAAAAAGAGATATATATATCATGTAAACATAAGTGGATAAAAAATCCTAAAATCATACATCGATGAACATTATAGATATATAGAATAATACTCTACAATAACCCAAATTCATTTGTCGAGAAGAAGCATAGACCAGACCATTCACATGCTGGTAGGCTAGTTCAAATGACATAAACCCGACATGTTTTGGAATTTTATTTCACATCGTTATATTCCTTCTTCAGAGGTCATATGAGGTTAGGTAATTATATTCAAATCTGTGAGAGATATAGAGATACATAGTAAGATTCATCTCACAACAACAGAGGAATATACATCTGCTGTCGGTGATTTTTGTTTTCACTTGTATACAAAATTAGTATATGGACAGAGCCAAAACATACTTGCATATCATAGATTCACTGGCTGAAGGCCAAAATAAATGCAAAAAGACAGTACAAAGGAATGATACACGCTGGCTATGCATATGTCCATACATGGGGCAGATGGTTGTGACTTGTGTCTACGGCTCAGTGGCTGGTGATCACACACAAAAGACGCCTGAGTATTGCTGCCACAGCAACAAAGCTATGTGCTGTGGAGATAATGGAAAAAAGGAAACGAGTGAGTCCTTTGTGCCAGTAAAGGCGCACATGTAAAATCAATATGGTAAGATGGTATAGGAATTGTATATTATATAAACAAACTAGATAATGCTCAAACAGAGTGAATAGCATGGAACTGGTCCGTGCCTCACTCATATAGTTTGAGAGAAGGAAATTATATGTATATTATACCAAGTAGATAAAAAACAGTTGCATTAGTATTACCTTGTTTGCAGGGTCAGTGTGTGTACAACATCCACAGGAGACACAGCCGGTGAGCTGACTGAATCTTTGAGATGTCAGCATTCAAATACCATGCTGTGTCTCAGGCTGGCCAATCATGATGCGCCTGGTCTCATTAGATCAGCTGTGTGAATACAGCTGACTATGAGAACCAGGCGTCTTCCTGATGCATCGGTGCGTGGCATAGCCCCGCTCATATGGGTGCGGCAACGTCACGCATCGCCGCATTACCGGCGGGGAGGATTCTGGTCCCGCGGCTCTAGGCAACGGGGGAATATAGTAATTGCTCCACCCAGTGGACAAATGGAAAATTCCATTGCCCAGACAGCCTGAACTGGCGTTGCTTACCCGCGGGGTGTGCATGCACCAGCACATGTAAGCGAGGACAAAGCCACCCGGTGGATGGAAGCAGAGGTGTACAGCCAGAGTGCTAACAATAATAATGGGAAATAAAGATAATAACAGACAATGGGGAACAGTTACAGAGTTACAGGCAAGAAAAAAATAATATATATATACATTACCAGGCAAACAAATATCAAACAATATATGCTGAAAATTACAAACAAGGAAAAAGTGAATGAAAAATTAAAAAATACATACATAAGGACATAAAAAAAAATAAAAATAAAAAATGTGTTTATAATAAAAATGAAAATAATAAAGACAAAATAAAGATGGACATAAGTGTGAATAATGAATAATAAATAGTGAATATAAAAATAATGATAAAAAATTGTGAAGGAAGGGATGAATAAAAACTATAAAAGAAGCAAGTCGTAATCAAAGAGTGATGGTGAAAAAATATATATATAGGAAAAGGATAATAAAGAGGTGGGTTGTCACATATAAATAAAGAACATATATATGAGATATATGGTATATGTACTCTAAAGAAGAATTATTTGGAATATGGAGGCATATGAGCATGCATGTAGATAGCCAGGCAAAATTAACCAAATTGGTCTAAAAAAAGGGGGATTAATTGTGTATCGGTATGTGTGAAAAGAAAAAGTGAGAAGAGTGTGTAGAGTGATGTCAGAAAGTGTTTAAGAAGGAATGTGAGAATTGTAAAAGAATGATAAATATAAGTGAATAGACAATGAAAATAATTGATTAGGAATGATAAAAATGAGTGTAAGGTTGTGAACGGATGGTGAATGTGAATGGGTGAATGACAAAAGAAATTATGAGAATGGAGTGATGGTGAAAGTGCAATGGATGGGGTGAAGAGGAACAAAAATAATTATCTTTTTAGATATCAACTGTCTACATACATGCATGCACACATACTTGGAATAGAGTTTAGAAAATATATAATAGGGTTCTACAGATTTAGCTCACAAACCCCGGATGTAAAACCCGGGAGAAATGATCTGAAGTTAAATGCTTCATTTAACCCCGTGGTTGGGTGGCTCGAAGGTTGAAGATCCACGAGATTCGCACTGTAGAAGGCGTTTGTTGAAATCGCCTCCCCTAGGGCGAAAATGTATTCGGTCTAGTGCCAAAAAGTAAACTTTTGGGAGTGAATTGGGGTGGATCATGGCCATGTGTCTGCCAATGACTGTATCTGGATCGCGTTTTCGGATGGTTACACTGTGTTGATAAATCCTTCTCCAAAACTCATTAATGGTTTTCCCTACATAGTAGCAACCACATTCACAAGTGAACATGTACACCACGCCAGAAGTTTGACAATTGACGTAGTGTTTTGGGTGGAAGTGTTGTCCATTGGGTAGATTAATATTTTGTCATCTATCCATATACTGGCAATATGCGCAGCCACCGCAGGAGAAGGTGCCAAGCATTTTGCATGCATCCCCTCTATGCAGTTGATATTCACTGGAGACCACTTTGTCGGCTATAGATGACGCTCTTCTGAATGTGACCACCGGTCTGTTGGGTACAAATTGGGATAATGAGGGGTCCATAACCAGTAAATGCCAGTATCTGTTGAGGATACGCCTAAATTGTTTTTGTTGTATTGAGTAAGTGGTAATAATTCTAGTTGTGTCATTTGTAGGTGTTTTTTTTGTGTTTGTTCAGTAATTTGCTGCGGGACAGCCTGCTAACTTTGTTGTATGCCCTTTTTAAGCAGGCATGGGAGTAACCTCTTTCGAGGAATCTTCTCCTTAAAGTGGTGTTGCTACCAAAAAAAAAAAAAATTTGCTTAAAAATCATAAATAAATAAATAAATAAATAATTGAAAAAAAAACATTTTTTTACTCACCTCTAAATGCCTGTTGCTAGGGGGTCCCTCGTAGTCTGCCACCTTCAGTGCCCGGGCACTGACATCACTTCCCCTCGGCGCTGCACAGTCATCTGGGACCTGTCACGTGTCCCAGATGACTGAGCGCCGTTTTACGGCGCACGGTGCCGCTCGCACAAGCGCAGTGGGTGCCCGGCTGTGAAGTACAATACGGTACTCCGGCATCCACAGTAAGGATGCCAGCGCCGTGAGCGGAGCGGGGGAACAAGGGGGGGCTTCGTTCCACCGCATCACTGGACCCTGGGACAGGTAAGTGTCCGATTATTAAAAGTCAGCAGCTGCAGTATTTGTAGCTGCTGACTTTTAAAAAAAAAATTTTAGTGGGCACTTCTCTTTAAGCTGTCGGCTTCACTTTTGAATGTATTCTCGTCTGAACAATTTCTGCGGACCCTCAAATACTGGCTATAGGGTATGGACATGATTAGGGGTTTAGGATGAGAACTTAATGCGTGCAGCAACGAGTTTCCCGCTGTAGGTATTCGATAGATTTGGCTACATAGACTGCCGTCATCTTGTTTCTTGACGAGTACGTCTAAGAATGTGATTTCACTAGTGCTATGTGACATGGTAAAACTGAGATTGAACTAGTTCGAATTGATGGAAGCTAGGACTTCATGTAGTAATTCAGTTGTGCCGTCCCATATCATGAACACATCATCAATATATCGTTTCAATTGTCAATACATGGTCCATATATATATATATAGTGATTTGTTGGTAAGCAGTGAGTGTTCCCACTCCCCCAGGTACAGATTGGTGTACGATGGGGCACAACATGTCCCCATTGCAACACCCTGTACCTGGAGGTAGTGGGAACCGTCAAAACAAAAGGCATTGTAGTGGAGTATAAATTCAAGAGAATTCATGATAAACTCTGTATAGATGGGTACACCATCATCAAATTGCGACAACACGCAACGTATATTTGCAAGGCCTTTCTAATAAGGAATAGTGCAATAGAGTGCCTCGACATCTATCGTAACTAATTGCACACCCTCCTCAATATGCAGGTCCTGAAGAGTCTGCAAAAAATGGGTTGTCACATATATAGGATGACCAGGGGTTTTAGGTGCCTATCCACTAGCCGACTAAGATTTTCAGTTACATTTCCACAACCGGAGATAATTGGTCTACCGAGAGTTTTTTTTTTGTTGTTTGTGCAGTTTGGGCAGGGCATAGAAAGTGGCGAACTAGCCACGAGGGTGGCTAGTTCTGACAAATTCCCATTTCTGTTTGGTAATGGCATTCTGTTGGAGTGCCATATCAACCATTGAGTAGAATTCTTCACTGAACTTGTCAAGAAGTGACCGCTGGATGGGTCGGTACCACTCGCTGTTAGATAGTATACTCATGCACATCTCAACGTAATCAGCACTGTCCATGACCACAACGTTGCCCCCCTTGTCGAAGGGTTTGATGACAACGCTGTGGTCACGGGCCAGGGACTCAAGCGCATCTCGCTCGGCATGATTGAGATTGCCATGAGGTTGGGGAAATGTGTGCATCTTTCTAATGTCTGCCGTGACAAGTTTGAGAAAAGCAGAAGCATTTGGATTTGAGCTTGGTGATGGGTATACAGTAGATTTCTTTTTTAAGGGAGGATCAGAATTGTGTATTTTAGTGTGTCCAATAAGGGAATTCATCTACTGCTGCAAGGAGGGCCTCCAGATCAATGGAGTCAGTGAGATTCTCTGGTTCGTTATCTTCTAACAAACTAATGAGATTGTTGAGTGCATGGGTGTCTTCATGTGTATATCCTGGTTCAAGATTCAGTTTTTTGGCATACAAGCTTTTTAACAGAATTTGACGGATGAAAAGATGGCCCCAAATTTGTCCAGATTAAAATCTGGGCAGAAAGTGAGGCCCCGTGCAAGGATGCTCATTTGATGTATGGTGAGTGGATGGGATGACAGATTGACCACGTTTAACTTGGTCTTTTGTTGACTTTGTGGGTCTTGAGTGGACGCGTTTGAAGTGTTTCTCGGGTCTGCATGCGACCCCTCATTTGATCTAAAAAAGTACACTTTGATTGTGGGGTAGGAGCTTTAACAGCTGTATGCTGAACAGATTCAGAGCTGTTAGCTGGAATAGATGGGTCAGGTGTTTCGCGGTTTACATTGGATTGAGAATGGCTATCGTTACTGGTCCCTGAAGGGGAACCCTCTGTGTATGATGATTCATCATATAGTTCCTCATTGTGGCGGTGACGTGGAGGTCATCTCCGATTTTTGGATTTAGTAAGAGACTATGAGGGAGGAGTAACAGCTGAATATGTAGAGGGCTCCTGATAGCTATTCTGTTTAAAGATGTATATTCCTCTGATGTTGTGAGATGAATCTTACTATGTATCTCTATATCTCGCACAGATTTGAATATAATTACCTAACCTCATATCACCCCTGAAGAAGGAATATAACGATGTAAAATCAAATTCCGAAACATGTCGGGTTTATGTCATTTGAACTAGCCTAACAGCCTGTGAATGGTCTGGTCTTGTCAGAGCTGTACTTACCGAGGCCGAGATGCCGAGAGCGGTTCACCCTTGCGACCCGGCGCAGGAAGCCCCTGGAGATGGAACAGGGAGCCAACGGCACCAGGAGGCACAGGCCACCTCCGATATGTAGGCAGGAACTGGCGGGGCACCTGGAGGTGATGGGGACCTGGCCCGGGTGGCCCGCAGATGGCAGAGCAGGGAGGCAAGGACCAAATGCCCGGCTGGGGTGCTGACACTGGGGAATCTGGTAGAGGTCCGGTAGGCAAGCCAGAGGGTCAAGTACAGGAGATATCAAGGAAGTCCGTAAGGCAAGCCAGGGGGTCAAACACAGGAGATTATCAAGGAAGTCCGTGAGGCAAGCCAGGGGGGTCAAACACAGGAGATTTATCAAGGAAGTCCGTAAGGCAAGCCAGGGGGTCAAACACAGGAGATTTATCAAGGAAGTCCGTAAGGCAAGCCAGGGGGTCAAACACAGGAGATTATCAAGGAGAAGTCAGGCAATCCGGGTTGGCAACAGTAGTTCAAAGTCAGGGAGTTTCAAGAACACAGGACGCACAGGCACTTAGCTGGAGAGACAGACCAGCAAGGTGCCTGTGCGTCAGGGCGCTTTAAATAGGCGCCCGAGTGACGCTAATTGCGCGTCACCGCCGCCAGGTGGGCGCTAGTGCGCATGCGCCGGCGCCGGACCGCCGAGCCGCGAGTGCGCATGCGCCGGAGCGCCGAGCCCCCGCGCATGCGCACCAGAGAGCGGGCCGTCCGTCCGGCGCCGCTCTCCTGATAGTGCCCCCCCCCGAGGGGTGGCCTCTGGACACCCAAGCTGGCCATCAGTTCTGGGTGAGCTTGGTGGAAGGCCCGAATTAAGCGCGGGGCGTGCAGATTCCTAGAAGGTTCCCACGAATTGTCCTCAGGGGGGTAACCCTTCCACCGAATTAAGTACTGTAGTTGTCTGCCCATTTTCCTGCAGTTCAAGATTTCCTCCACCTCAAATTCCCTTTCGCCTTCAACTAGGATAGGTGGTGGCGGTGGTACTTCCCTGCCAGGGAAAGGACTGGGAGTAACGGGTTTCAGTAGGGAGACGTGGAAGACCGGATGAATCCTATAGCTCTGGGGAAGCTCGAGTTCAAAGGCCACAGGGTTCACGACCCTTTTTATCTTGAATGGACCGATGAACTTCGGCCCCAATTTGTGGGAAGGAACAGGTAACTTCAAATTGGAAGAAGACAGCCAAACCTTCTCGCCGACCTTGAAAACCGGATTCGACTTCCTCCCCTTGTTGTAATATTTACTGTACCCCTCCTGGGCCTTTTGCATTAGTTCCTGAAGTTTTTTAAAGTTGCTTTGTAGAGAATTCACCCGGTCCTGGGCTGCCGGGACTGAGGTTTCCGGGGGTGATGCAGGGAGAAACGAGGGATGGAAGCCGAAGTTTGCCCAGAAAGGTGTCTGTTGGGTGGCGGAGTGGATGGAGTTATTGTACGCAAACTCGGCGTAAGGCAGCAAGGTTGACCAGTCGCTTTGAGAGTCAGAGCAGAAGCATCGGAGGTATTGTTCTAAGGTCTGGTTGGTCCTTTCTGTCTGCCCGTTGCTTTGGGGGTGATACGCGGAAGAGAGGCAAACCTTAATTTCCAAGGATTTGCACAATTCCTTCCAGAACTTTGATGTGAACTGCGTGCCTCTGTCTGAGGTGATGCTTTTAGGTACCCCGTGCAGCCTTACAATCTCCTTAAAAAACACATCGGCCGTGGTGGAAGCGGAAGGAGTACCCACCAAAGGTATGAAGTGGGCCATCTTAGAGAGCCGGTCGATGACAACAAAGATGGTGGTGAATTCCTTTGAAGGGGGTAACTCTACAATGAAATCCATGGAGATTTCTGCCCATGGACGTTCAGGGACAGGTAGTGGTCTTAATAGCCCCCAAGACTTGGCCTTTGGGCCCTTACTGCGCTGGCACGTAATACAGGAAGCAACATAGTCCTTGCAATCCCGTCTCCAACCTGGCCACCAGAACGAACGGGAGACGAGTTCAGTAGTCTTCGTGGACCCGAAGTGGCCTGCCAGTTTGTGGTCGTGGAAGGTTTTGAGAACCAATGCCCTTGTCTCTTGAGGGACAAAAATTTTCTCCTTGGACCAAAATAGGTCGTTGTGTTCAACCAGGGAGAGGTCGGTGGGCACCGGACGGCGCCTGGTAGCTGACTTGATGGCAGTTACGAGATCCACTTCTGTGATTAGGCAAAAGTTCTGGGGGGATAAAATGGTGCTAGGTTCCGTTTCCCGTGGGGTGTCCAGAAACATGCGGGAGAGCGCATCTGCCTTCCCATTCTTGGAACCCGGCCGATATGCAATAAGGAAGTTAAACCTTGAGAAGAAGAGGGCCCACCTGGCCTGCCTGGGCCGAAGGCGTTTGGCTGTTCTCAAATATTCCAGGTTCCTATGGTCGGTCCAGACCATGACAGGGTGAGATGCCCCTTCCAAGAGGTACCGCCATTCTTCAAGGGCAAATTTAATAGCCAACAGCTCCCTGTCTCCCACATCATAGTTCCTCTCTGGAGGGCTCAATTTCCGAGAAGCAAAGGCGACTGGATGAAGGAGGGCCTTGGCGCCCTGCCGCTGAGAGAGGATAGCCCCGAGAGCTGTCTCAGAGGCATCTACCTCCAGCACGAAGGGTAGTCCAGGGTCCGGATGCCGTAGGATTGGGGCAGATGAGAACAGGGTCTTTAACTGGGTAAAGGCCGCCTGGGCCTCAGGGGACCAATGGAACTGATTATGTTGGTGGGTTAATTGAGTGATTGGAGCTACTATGGAGGAGAAACCAACGATGAAGCGTCTGTAAAAGTTGGCAAACCCAATGAACCTCTGGACTCCCTTCTTGTCCTTGGGGGCCGGCCAGTCCTGAATGGCTTGAACCTTTTGTGGGTCCATTGCGACTCCGTGGGTGGAAATGATAAATCCCAAGAATTGTACGGTGGTCTTCTCAAACTCGCACTTTTCTGCTTTGAGGTAGAGCTTGTGTTGCCTAAGGATGGTGAGGACCAGTCTGACGTGTGTCTGGTGGAGCTCGGGAGTGGCGGAGAAGATGAGAATGTCATCAAGATAGACCACTAAGAAGTCATCTAGGTACCTACGGAATATATCATTGACTAGATGCTGAAACGTGGCTGGGGCATTGCAAAGTCCAAACGGCATACTAGATACTCGTAGTGCCCGAATCTCGATCTGAAAGCGGTCTTCCACTCGTCACCCGCTCTGATCCTGATAAGGTTGTACGCCCCACGGAGGTCAAGTTTGGAGAAGACCCGTGCTGACCGGAAGCGTTGGAACAACTCAGGAATGAGAGGAAGCGGGTCCAAACGGCATAACTAGATACTCGTAGTGCCCGAATCTCCCGGTAATCGACACAGGGCCTCAGTGAACCATCTTTCTTTTCGACAAAGAAAATGCCCGCACCAGCCGGTGAAGAGGAGGGACGGATGAACCCCTTAGCCAAGTTTTCGTCGATGTAGGCCTTAAGAGTTTTTAACTCGGTTTCAGATAGGGGAAAGATACGGCCAAAGGGAACCGCGGCCCCGGGTAAGAGGTCTATGGGGCAATCGTAGGGCCGGTGAGGTGGTAGACAGTCGGCCTGCTGTTTGTCAAAGACGTCCTTGAACTCGAGGTAGACTGGTGGGACGTGTTCCAGGTGCTCGGGCACTGGTACTAGAGCTGAACAAGTAGCAGGGCGAAGAGCAAGGCAATTCTGGGTGCAGTAGTGAGAGGGGAAGGAGACCTCCTTCGTCCGCCAGTTAATGAGGGGTTCATGCGTTTGTAGCCAGGGGAGCCCCAAGATAATGGGGAACATGGGAGAAGGAATAACATCCAGACAAATGAGCTCTTGATGACCCGAATCGGTGGTAACCGAGATGAGGCCAGATTCGTGAGTAATTAAGCCGGAACGGGGCAGGGAACCATCGGCTAGGTGAACCTGTAGGCATTGCTTCTTGGGGACAAGGGGAAGCTGAAGCCTGGTGGCAAGGGCAGAATCCAAGAAGCAGCTGCAGGCCCCAGAATCAATTATGGCCGGGAGGCGGACCGCCCTTTCCGTCAACTGTAGGGAGATAAAAAGGACAATGTAAGTTTGGGAGAACCCGGAGACTTGGAGGCTGAAATTAGGGATATGTGAGAACTTACTGGGTCTAATGGGGCAGGACCGGAGGAAGTGACCAGAGCTTCCGCAATAAAGGCACAAGTTGCCTTGTCGCCTACGTAAGCGCTCTTCTGGGGTCAGAGGAGCGCGGACAAGACCGAGCTGCATGGGCTCGACTCCGGAGGTGTTCCCAGGTGGAGCGCGAAAAGAGGGTTGGGCAGGACCAGGACCTGGTTTGGGTGGCATCCAACTGGGGCGAGAGGTCTGAAAGCGTTCAGCGCGACGTTCCCGTAAGCGCCGGTCAATCTTGATGACGGCTTGTATAAGGTCCTCGAAGGTGTCCGGGACGTCAATCCGGGCAAGCTCGTCCTTAAGGGTGTCGGATAGCCCTTGCCGGAATTGGTACTTGAGGGCTGGCTCGTTCCAGCCGGTGTCGGCTGACCATTTTCGGAATTCCGCTGTATAGTCCTCAACCGGCCTCCGGCCTTGAGAAAGGTTATGTAGGGTGGTCTCAGCCGTGGCCCCCTTTTGAGGGTCATCGTAGAGCTGGCCCATGCTTTCAAAGAAGGTGTCCACAGCGTTCAGTATAGGGCTCCTTTGCTCCATTAGGCTATGGGCCCAGGCCTGGGGTTCTTCAGCCAGCAGAGAAATAATGAACCCCACTTTCACTACTTCGGAAGAGAAGGTTCTGGGTTGAAGGGCTAGGTACAGAGAGCAGGCGTTCTTGAATGCTCTGAATTTTTTGCGATCACCGGTGAACCGTTCCGGTATAGGGACCCTGGGTTCCGGAGTGGCCATGACTACTGTGGGGTTCGTAGGTGCTGCAGATGAGGGTAGCCCACTGGGTGCGGCAAGGTTACCCGCTGAGGAGAGAGACGGCCCTGTCAGTTGTTGCAGGCGGCTGTCTATTTGGGTGTACCCCACTTGCAGCTTTTGGACAGCCTCAGTAAGTGCTGCCATCTGCTGGCACAGGATCTCAAGGGGAGAACACGCTCTGTCGGCCTCGGACATGGCTAGTCTGTTCTGTCAGAGCTGTACTTACCGAGGCCGAGATGCCGAGAGCGGTTCACCCTTGCGACCCGGCGCAGGAAGCCCCTGGAGATGGAACAGGGAGCCAACGGCACCAGGAGGCACAGGCCACCTCCGATATGTAGGCAGGAACTGGCGGGGCACCTGGAGGTGATGGGGACCTGGCCCGGGTGGCCCGCAGATGGCAGAGCAGGGAGGCAAGGACCAAATGCCCGGCTGGGGTGCTGACACTGGGGAATCTGGTAGAGGTCCGGTAGGCAAGCCAGAGGGTCAAGTACAGGAGATATCAAGGAAGTCCGTAAGGCAAGCCAGGGGGTCAAACACAGGAGATTATCAAGGAAGTCCGTGAGGCAAGCCAGGGGGGTCAAACACAGGAGATTTATCAAGGAAGTCCGTAAGGCAAGCCAGGGGGTCAAACACAGGAGATTATCAAAGGAAGTCCGTAAGGCAAGCCAGGGGGTCAAACACAGGAGATTTATCAAGGAAGTCCGTAAGGCAAGCCAGGGGGTCAAACACAGGAGATTATCAAGGAGAAGTCAGGCAATCCGGGTTGGCAACAGTAGTTCAAAGTCAGGGAGTTTCAAGAACACAGGACGCACAGGCACTTAGCTGGAGAGACAGACCAGCAAGGTGCCTGTGCGTCAGGGCGCTTTAAATAGGCGCCCGAGTGACGCTAATTGCGCGTCACCGCCGCCAGGTGGGCGCTAGTGCGCATGCGCCGGCGCCGGACCGCCGAGCCGCGAGTGCGCATGCGCCGGAGCGCCGAGCCCCCGCGCATGCGCACCAGAGAGCAGGCCGTCCGTCCGGCGCCGCTCTCCTGATAGGTCTATGCTTCTTATCGACAAATGAGTTTGGGTTATTGTAGAGTATTATTCTATATATCTAATGTAAACAAGCATCTCCCAGTTCTGCCTAGTGACAGTGTCACTGATCTCTGCTCCCTGTGATCGGAGCAGAGATCAGTGACATGTCATACACAGCCACGCCCCCCCCCCCACAGTTAGAAACACTCCCTAGGGCTCACTTAACCCCTACACTGCCACCTGTGTGCGCCGGTCAGGAAGTGGTTAAACCGTGTCTAAACCCAAGAGCAAAAACTGAATATATTGCAGTTTGCCAATCCTTGATGATGAGGTTCTTGCATCGTTTTTTATTTTTTGCAAGCTTTCTGCTCTTTATTTTCATCTGGTAATAATTGCATATAGTTGATAAGGTTGAATAAAAACACCAGTCCATCCAGTTCAACCTGTGTGGGTATGGGTGTGTTCACGTCAAAAATAATTTCCCTGTATACTGTGTTCGCTAAGATACCTGTCCAAGAGATTTTAAAGCTATCAATACTTCCAATACAAGGGATCATAATATTATAAAAATAAATGTGATATGTGTACCAACATCATAAATACAAATAACAAAATTAAAATTCAGAGGGTGACACCACTATTTTCAAAGTGACAGAAAAAAAAAAATACCAACTGATACATCATAAAACATAAATCCTGATGGAAGTCCACCACCTATATGCAAATGTCCAAATGAAACAAGTAGTTATGTGTAGGAGGGTTCCACCACTATTGCAAATCTTGTCCTATGTGTACACTTGTGAATGACAATAAGCAGCCTTGTGAATTCAACACCACCACCAATTGCCTCTTACCAAGCGATAAGACCCCAAATTATAGGTGGTTTTATAACAGCATGTTATCAGTAATCATCCATGCACAGCCTTGGAACCATATGGGATATCAGAGAAACAGGTTGTTCAATGAGATTCACTGTTTGCACCTTTGCTTTGCCATGTAAGCGATAAGCAAGCATTCCATAGTGCAACCCGCAGATTTATTGTAATAAGTATTTGTGCATCTACTTGTACATAGGTACAAGGATAAATTGCATGTAAACACAACCACCACCACTGCTAGCTCCAGCTGGTGTAATAACATCAGCACCAGCTTCCACCCAATGCATTTCAACCAATAGACCCTTGCAAGCGGCCTATTGGTTGAAATGCATTGAGATTCCTTTAGAATGGCCTATTGGTTGAAATGCATTGGGATCCCTTCAGAACGGCCTATTGGTTTTAATGCATTGGGAGTGAACCTGTCTCCAGAGACACCTGTCAGTTTTAGCTTGGTTTGCAGCCTACTTTTCTTGAAATACTATCTGCTGCCCAGCCAACACTTGTCAAAATCTTCTCCACTATTGAGTCTCATTTTATTCACAGGATGTTTAACAGAATTTCAGCAGGTATTGAGATCTTGTCCACTCCCAAAATCTTCCTATCTCCTAACTCAGTCAGCTTCTACCCACATCTTATCCATTGCCTAGCCTAACTTGTATGAATGTCAGCGGCCCATCGTGACTCCACTTCAACAACATGTGGTGCCCGATATATATTGTCAAAATTGTCTTCATCTATTGCCCATACTGGTTTTGATGAGTCTGTATGCTGTCTAGCATCTTTCTCCATCTAGCCTTAGCCCAGCAATCTCAGTCAGTAGCACCTGTCTGCATTGAGTTTCTATTTCTTGACATGCCTATCTACAATCTCCAAGTTGGTTCTGGTTGAAGAACATAATTCCTTGGTACTGCAACCAACTTAAGAAAAGCTTCCACCCTTTTATCACTTGGTTCATTTCTTTAACCATTTTATACTGTGTCAGCAGATCTGGTTCCCGAATTGCCCAAAACTGTGCAAGTCTTGCTTTTTAGGGCCAGTTCACACCAGATGCAGTTCTGTGCACTTTTTTTCTGCACAAAATGCATGCATTTTCCGGTCAGTTTCTGCATCAGAAACTGACTGCATGGTGTGAACTAGAGCCATTGGAATACATGGAAAATTTAGAGCAAAAAAAAAAGCACGCTGAACTGCACGGAACTGCATCTGGTGTGAATTGGCCCTTAACCAAATTAATTCCAGTCCAGCCTTTACTTATATTGACTGTTGGCTGCCTTGCCAGCTGTTTCAGCTCCAGATATGTTAATGTAACTGCCAATACAGATTTTAACCCATGCCAACTGATTATGTTGTAAACCTCTTTCCATGAATGCTGGCTAATCCGATTCCAAACCTATATTGACTGTTAAGCCTCTGTTGACAGCTGAACCAGATCTAGTCCTAATTTTATATGTGCCAGCTGATCCTACTTTAGACCTGCTACCTCCTATGCCAGCTGATCTTTCTTCTATGCCCTAGCCCCTTACAGCAGCTCCCAGTCCAAGTATCTACACAACTAAGGTCCATCTTATCCATGCATGCCATATAAAGGTGATCAGTCTTATGACAACCACTTAATTTGGCCCAAAATTATTTATATAAAATTGCTGGCTACCATTTTAGTTTTATGAATATAATGCTTATACTTTGTCTTCCATACTTTCTAAGTATGGTTACTGACCTGTAACAACTATGTAGGTTATAAAATAAAGCTTTAAGTCCTTATCTACATACACAATACAGGCCAGTGACTCAAAATACTGAAACCAGAGGCTTTACATGAAAAGCAACCAGCATTTGTCAAAATTAGGGTTAAGCAATGGCCACTATACTACAGTTTATAGTTAATTCTCATATATATGCTGCCCTGCACTAGCAGAACTACAGCTATGGCAGCCCACAGAGTGGCTATGGAGGTGAGATGGGCAACAGTGTCCAGTACAGCTTTCCTTGCCCAATGTCCATTTGGCAGACAGTTCATAAGTAGGATGATCTACAGCCTGACTGGAGCTAGAATTGTGTGGAATGTCATTGGTCAGAGTGAGCAGACTAGCATTGTATCCCTAATGTCATGCAAGCACTGACAACAATAAAAAAAACACAGCAATTTTCTGATATATGGACAGGTCCTTAAAGTGGGCATTCAAGTATTCTCATATTCTTTAGCAAGCCCTTACTTGCCTGTGTTGCTGTGTGCATTTGTAAGGGACATCAGCCTCAACATTCAAAGTAGAAGCACTGAAGTCCTTCCAAGTTGTCTCTCTCAATGGGAATTACTTTTTTCAGCTGATGCACTTGCAGTGTTCTAATGAGGAAAGTTGCAGTGTCTGAAACCCTTTAAAAACAATTAACCCTTTGGGAGTATCTCACCAAAACTGAAGTTTGTGTTGCAGAGGATGCCCAAAATCTGACTTGTATCTTAGTGTAGACTTCTGGGAAAATCAGTGCGCTATTCACACAACCAGGAAATTACATCTCTGGGGAAGTTCTGTACACCCAACTGTGTGCAGAAGGCCTCCAGGTTGCCATATTGCATTGAATTTTACAGAAAATGTCAGCACTGTAAATTAAAAAGGTAATTTTTTTTTTTTAAATCAAATAGTTTTTATTAAGTTTTAAGAACATACAACAAAACAGAAAAACACAGACATTCCTGTGCACATAGTTACACAATATGTAAGGTATACAAACATGTGAAAACAACTGTTGACCACTTTACGTTTCTAATGTTTCCGAGATGTGTTTCAGTCTAAGGCACTTGTGGTTGACTATACATTCAAAATTAAATAGTGTGGACATTTAGCTTAGTCATTCGCATTACTGTAGATGCTACCAGTCTATCCAGGATATAGCATTGTCTATCAGGTATCATGTCCTTAATGTCCTAGAGCATATCCTATTTGGTATTTGTATTTATGCACACATGTGTAATGTTAGTTATACGCCTTCCCCGCCTCCCCCGTCCAACCTGTGGCCGGAAAGTGGTGAGGTCGGACTTCCCCTCCTGACCCAATAGGAGAGGAGCATTACCTATGCGCAACACGAAGAAAAGAAAAAGAGGGAGAGAGAAGAAAACTATATACAACCTATTTTGTAAAAGACCTCCGCAGGCCTAAAGTGCTTTTATGTTTTAATATTTTAATGTCTCTCAAAAATAATAAAGCAATTGGGAAGTGGATCGTGAGTTTTGTTTTGAGTTCTTACTTCTGTTTCGTCTCCTTTTCATTTTGTGCATAATGACATGTTCGAGGGTGTGACACAGAAATTACCTTTATGTATTATTTTAGGTGTTCCTCCCACCCAGGATTCTGTTGTGAACCAAGCTAAGTGGTGCTAGTCCCGGTGTGTCCAACCATGGGTCCCATATGCGTTCGAATTTATGGGGGCTTCCTCTATGCTTATATGTGAGCTGTTCTCTGATAAGAGAGTCATTTACAGATTGTAACCATTCCTTGTGTGTAGGAGGGGTTGTGGATATCCATTTTCTGGCAATGAGTTTTCTGGCTAAGAATAGTGCTCTAAGAATTGCTGCGTGTGTAAAGGGAGTGTAATCTTCTTCGTCTAACAGGCCTAGTAAACAAAGTTTAGGTTCAGTACTAAGTTTGAGATTCCATATGTTATTAATGGTGTTCATCACTGCTGCCCAAAAAAAGGTAATTTTTAATAACATTCATTTACAATATGATGTGTATCGCAATTGTATATAATGTATTTTTATTTGCTATATTTTATCCTACGAAAGTGGAGTTACTTTTTAAAGAGTAGAAGGGAAGGGAGCAAAGTTACTAAATGTCTTGCAGGACAATTTCATGGGTCAGATGGTAGACGCACCAACTAGAAATAAAGCGTTTCTAGATCTACCGATTACCAACAATACAGACCTGATCACGGATGTGGAAATACTGGGCAATTTAGGAAACAGCGATCACAGGTCAATTGGCTTCAGTATAAATCACACAAATAGGAAATATAAGGGAAATACAAAGACACTGAATTTCAAAAGAGCCAACTTCCCTAAACTACGAACCTTGCTAGAAGATATAAATTGGGATAAAATCTTAGGAACAAAGAACATGGAGGAGAGATGGGTTCTTTAAGAGCATATTAAATAAAGGCATTAGCCAGTTCTTCCCATTGAGTAATACATTTAAAAGAGCGAACAAAAGTCCTGGATGGCTTAACGCCAATGTAAAAATGCATATAAAAGCAAAAGAGAAGGCCTTCAAAAAATACAATTGAGGGATCACCATCAGCATTCAAACTTTATAAAGAATGCAACAAGAAATGTAAGGGTGCAATTAGGGCGGCTAAGATAGAACACCAAAGACACATAGCGGAGGAGAGCAAAATAAATCCCAAGAAATTCTTTAAGTGTGTAAACAGTAAAAAAGAGACCATATTGGTTCCTTAAAGAATGAGGAAGGACATCTGGTTAAAAGGATGGAGAGATGGCGAAGGTATTGAATTTATTCTTCTCCTAAGTCTTCACAAGGGAATCAGGCGGCTTCAGTAACCAAAACTGCAGTGTTTATCCTCGTGACACATTACAAAAAGCACCTCCATGGTTAACAGAGGACAGAATTAGAATTAAACTTGGGGAACTTAAAGTGGTGGGACACCCTGAAAAAAAAAACTTTGAAAAAATGTTAATAACAATTTAAAATGAAAAAAAAAAAAATATATATATATTTTTTTACTTACCAGAAATGGCTGTTGTAGGCAGATCGTCCTAATCTGCCTCTTCCAGCGCCGCAGTGATCTTCTCTCCTTCCGTCTCCTAGTGAATGGGGCGCGGTGTGTTATGGGAACTGTGTCCCACAACACATCGCGTTCCCCATTCACAAATTAGACTCGTACAGAGATTGAACTGTTTACCCCATCCTCCAGGTCATTTATGAACAAATTAAATAGGATTTGTCCCAGAACTCCCTTACATCAGGGTCCCCAGAAAGCCCCCCTTACATCAGGGTCCTCAGAGAGCCCCCCCTTACATCAGGGTCTCCAGAGACCCCCCCCCCATAAATCTGGGCCCTCAGAGAGTCCCCCATACATCAGTGTCCCCAGAGAGCCCCCCATATATTAGGTCCCCAAGAGAGCCCCCCATACATCAGTGTCCCCAGACAGCCCTCCATAGATTTGGGTCCCCAGGGAGCAGCCCCATACATCAGGGTCCCCAGAGAGCCCCCCCATACATCAGGGTCCCCAGAGAGCCCCCCTTACATCAGGGTCCCCAGAGAGCTTACCCCTTACATCAGGGTCCCCAGAGGTTCCCCTGTACCTGACTGTGCACCTCCAACCCCCAGCACTGGGGGGGTGTCGATCGGCAGCTCTATGGTGCCTGTGGACCGTGGGATCTCCCTGGGGCTTGTAGTTCTGTTCCTGATTCTGTACAGTGGAGAGCGGAGGGGCCTCTGACCCAGGCAGCAGTCGACAACAGTGTACAAGCAGAGCAACTCACTTGTACACTAAAGAGTGAAACTTGTAGCTGCCCGGGTCAGAGGTCCCTCTCCACTCCATACACTCTGGAGGAGAAATACTAGCCCCATTTAGATGCCGTGAGCACCATAGAGCTGCCGATCGCTGCCTCCCATCTCCCCCCACTGCACTGAAAGCCAGAGGTGCAGGGGGAGATGCTTTGTCTTGCCCCCCCCCCTCCACAGTGGCAGAACGGCTCCACACAGCAGCATACCCCGATCCGACGAGCATCCCTTAGGAGCTTCTCACGGGCCCCCTACTGGCCGCGGGCCCTCAGACGGCGTCCAAACATCCGAATGTTCATTCCGCCCCTGGTCATGAAGAAAGGTTGCGAGCACTGAACTTATTCTCTCTGGAGAAGAAAGAGGATATGAAAGAGGATATCATTTCAATTTACAGATACCTTACTGGTGACCCCGCAATAGTAATAAAACTTTTTTGTGGAAAACATGTGGCCACTCATTAAAATTAAAAGAAAAGAGGTTTAACCTTAAACTACGTAAAGGGTTCTTTACTGTAAGAGCGGCAAGGATGTGGAATTCCCTTCCACAGGCGGTGGTCTCATCGGGGGGCATCGATAGTTTAAAAAAACTATTAGATAAGCACCTGAACGACTGCAACATACAGGGATATACAATGTAATACTGACACATAATCACACACACTTGATGTGTTTTTTTTTTTTTTTTCAATTTAACCTACTATGTAACTATATGTAACTATGTAACAGAAGGATTTCAATGCTTCTGCTGAAAATGTTATGAATGAATTGCTTCACAGTGCCTGAAGCTACAGACATGAATGAGGGCTTCTTAAAACTGTGTAATGTATTGTATCTTAGATTTAAATATCCAAAGTCAGCAGCAAGCAGGCAGCAAGGTACAGAGGCATAAGCAGGATCAGAGCTAAGAATGGAGAAAAGGTTAGGAATGGGTAAGCACTAAGCAGAAGTATGAGCACAATCCAAGATCAGGTCAGAGGCAAGCCAGGTCAGTAATATACAGGACACAATCAGAGCACAGGCTACAGCTGAAGACCAAAAGACCAAAATTGACTGTGGATGCGCTCGTGTATGCACTCATCTGATCACAGTTCTATGTTAAGGTGATCAGATTTTTAAAATTGAGCATGTGCTCTTCATGCTGACAGAAGCTGTTCCTCTCTCTTTAGACCAAGTGTAGGGAAAACTCACTCACTGCAGCCAGGAGCTGGAGAATCTCTCTGTTTTATTCCATCCCCTGAAGTGTAGCAGGCTGGGCTGAGCTGTGCTCTCTCCTCTCCCTCCAATCTAGCTGCCGATATGTCCTCTCCTCTGTGCATCTCAGAACTCAAAGAAGGTGGTCTGGAGAAGGGGGTGGGTTCAGCACTTTCCTATTGGCTGAGGAGGTAGCAAAGAGGCTGTATATCAATCCACCTCTGACATCTGCTTGCCTGGTCTAGCAAAAGATCAGCGGCTTATGCGGTAGTCCCCAGCTTCCTAACATCGGTACAGGATTTACAGGTAGAATAAAATGTAAAAAAACACTGACACATACAAGAACTGGTATGTGAATTTTGGGGGTGCTGTGTGGGGGTGCCTAAAGAATTTGTGAGCAACCCCAAGCTCCTATCTAGCGCTTCCCGGGAATCCGGAGACAAAACCGGGGACAGACTTGGTCAGGGGACAGTGTCCTCAGTCCGGGGACTGTCCCCGGAAACCAGAGATGTCTGGTCACCCTATTCTATGTACAATACCAAACACATGTCTCTGAACCAGGCAGCTCAAAGGAATATCCTGACAGAACCTGTATGTCTGCAAAAATGAAGAACTGGCAAGATCTACTTGGACACGCAAGAGCTAGCAATTAATCAAGTGCTGTAAAATAGCACATGTGCACTGGCAATACAAATTATGATTAAACAGTTGCCTCACAAATTACCAGATTTGAACATGCATGCCTAAAAGAACAATTTGTGATTAACTGTGCCTCACACATCTTATTTTAAAAGGCTAGTCATGCAAACCCCAACCCCGCCAATCCACATCCCCAATGACAGTGTCATGTAAAATGAAGTGGTATACCGCATAGCTGGAGGACCAAAAAATGGTAGTCACCACTGGACAATAGGAAGAGATGTGTTATTAGGAGAATGTCCTTTTATGTGTATCTCCATGAATACATTTTTGTGCCAGTGTGCACCAATTTATCATCTGTGTGTAAGGCCCCATGCACCCGAGATGCTGTTAAACGCGTGTTCAGAGGCAGTTGGACACTTTTTTCAACTTCACCTGAACGCATGCAATGTTATCCTATGTCTCCATGTACACAGTCTATTTTTTTCCCGTTTTTATGCAGTTGTGTTTAACCTCGTTTTTCCAGAAGCAAAAAAATTAGTTCAGACACTTTGCTTTTCCAGGTTTCAGACACAAAACGCGGCTAAGGCCTCATGCACATGAGACGCTGTTAAACGCGCGTTCAGAGGCAGTTGGACACTTTTTTCAACTGCACCTGAACGCATGCAATGTTATCCTATGTGTCCGTGTACACAGTCTCGTTTTTTCCCATTTTTATGCAGAACGTTTAACCTCGTTTTTCAAGAAGCAAAAAAATGCGTTTAGATACTTTGCTTTTCTACGTTTCAGACGCAAAACGCAGCTAAACGTGGCTAAACGTGGCTAAACGCAGGCACCTGCGTTTAGCCGCGTTTAGCCGCATTTGCGTTTATAAGCCTTTTTAAAGGAACCCAATTTTTTGGACCAGAAAACTCAGAAATATGATGGTAAACCATAAAAAATACTAGAAAAATTGGTTTAAAATGTCATAATTAGTTTAGATAGTTCATAGAGCATATATACTCACTAATGTATACATGTTTGTAAAATATCCAACGGACATTCGCTGTGCCATCAACGGATGGGTCCAATATCGACAAGCTCTGATTCTGGACCTCTCATGCAAATTTGCGACGACATTGCTGCCTCATCAAGAGCAACATCAGGAGCATTTCCTGACATATATTCAATATGGGATTCATTTCCAAAAAAAAAACACAGAAAGAGAGGCAAATGCAAGTGTACAACTGCTCTCTCTGCTGCTGCTGCTCACTCTGATCAAAATGGCAGAAATAGTTAATAATACATGCTTTCTGAGCTTGGGGAGGGTCTATATGATGTTATCTTTACAAATGCTTATAGCTTTTAGGTAGCTTAGACAATGAGGAATGCCTCCACTTCTTTGCCCCAACCCTTCATCCAATTTCTAATCTAATCAGTGACTCCACCTAGTCTGACCAAAGCATAGCAATGTCTTTTTTTCACAAAGAAAAACCTGCATACCAATTTCTAGTCAGCCCCAACCCCCCACCATGTTTGTGAAATATCCAACGGACATTCGCTGTGCCATCAACGGATGGGTCCATATCGACGAGCTCTGACTATGGACCTCTCACGCAAGTTGCGACGACGTTGCTGCCTCATCAAGAGCAACATCAGGAGCATCTTCTGACATATATTCAATATGGGATCCATTTCCAAACCAAAAAAAACACAGAAAGAGAGGCAAATGCAAGTGTACAACTGCTCACTCTGATCAAAATGGCAGAAATAGTTAATAATACATGCTTTTTGAGCTTGGGGAGGGTCTATATGATGTTTTCTTTACAAACGCTTATAGACACAAACGCAGTAAAAAGCAGCTAAACGCAGCGTTAAAACGCGGCAAAACGTGCGTTTTTAAACGCATGTTTCTGCTTTTTAAAACATGCGTTCAGCAGAGTTTGCATCTGCGTCTCGTGTGCATGGGGCCTTACACGTCTCCTTTTATCATAGGAGAAGGTGTACCTTGTTACAATCTGCAAGCAATTGGGTTTTTGGACATCATCAGTGCTCTATTGATAATGTGTGGATATAGTACATCCAGGTGCCTGGCTTATAGATCTGTAGCCACTTCAGCCAGTGTTGCCCCCCTCACCACCAATCACTTTGTCAGTTTTGATAATTACAGCAGTTAATATAAAGGTCTTCTATTTCAACTTGGTTACACACACCAGTTTGTAATGCCACTTTCTGATTGAGAAATATTGTTTTATTATAAGCTGTTATATTCCAGCCTTGGACTGCATAGAGAAAGATGACTTCATTGTTTTCTGTTGCATCTACTGTGTTTAGCCTGATGAGTTTTTAGTTGCATAAGGACCTTTCTGCAAATTGACTTAACAACAAAAGGCTTACAACAAGTAACAAATTCAGTAACTATGTGATTCACAAGCCTCGAAATGTAAATAATGTAAATTGTACTTTCTCCATAATTTTTGGTGTAGAGTACAGGACACAGGCTTCTTTAAATCATTACATAGTTACATAGTCTGGTTTAAAAAAGACACAAGTCCATCAAGTTCAACCAAAAAAAGGGGAAAAAAATTATACATTGTGTGTCAGAGCATGGCTCTATTCCTATGAAAATTGGGGTTAAAGTGGACACAGAGTCTGCATATCGGCAGATTGCAAAGCTACAGAGCATTTTTATGTTGGAAAAACAAAACACCCCTTTCTGAAACGAATTAAGGATCATGTCTCTGTTATCAAAAAACGTAAAATGGAAACCCCAATAAGCCGTCATGTTGGTCTATTTCATGGCTTCAGTTTACATACCATAAAATGTATGGCACTAGAGTATATTCCCACTGATGTGAGAGTAGGAAGCAGCCACCAAAATCTCCTACAGTTAGAATCTAGTTGGATTCGTTTTTTTCCTGGTTTAAATGAAATGTTACGCTACAAACCTTTTCTATAGGAATTATTGTTACCCAAAGGACTCTCTTCCCTGTTTTCCCCTTTCCTCCCTTTCCCCTCAACCCCCCCCCCTTTATTTTCACACCCCCTTCCTCCCCTTCCTTCCCCAAACCTTTCTACCCCCTTCCCTTCCTTTGGTCATTCCCCATTAACATCACAACTCACCCTTTTTGCCCCTCAAGATTTTGGTCATGGAATCTGGTTGGTGATTTTTTTACAAGATTATCTACAATATTAAGACCTTTGATAGTGTATTATCTTGTGATAACTCTGTTGTTGCTATATAGTGAGAATAATGCGCATTTATGATTTTGTATGTTACTTTATGAATCATCATTTATTTAGGTTTATAACTATTTGTTTTGTTGTGAACATTTGAAATTAATTGTAAATACATGTGCGCTCTCTCTCTGACGACATCCTTGTGGTTCTCTGTAGTTTCTCCCCATTTTACCTTCCACCTTTTGAGCCTTGTTCTTTCGCATAGTCTGTTTATTGCTTGGTCTGCCTTTGAGCACATGGGTTGACCATACGGACGCCCAGGGTGTCTGATCCAGGTTCTCCTAGACAGCGCCCAGTTCACCATGCTGTTTGTTGCGCCTCTTGTCTCCTCTCCTCCCTCCCCTTGGTTCGCTTGTTTACAGTATCTATAATTTGTCCTGAAAGTGAGCTTTCCCCTCCGACCACCAGATGGTGTCCATCTGCCCTCTTTTGGACCAGATACTGGGACCCAGCGGCAATGGGATGAGCGGCGCATTTGACGTGGTTCGTTCATGCGCAGCGCAGTCATTTAGTCCGCATACGGCCTGACCAGACCAAATGGGGGGTATTTAAGGCCGCCTGTTTTTTTGTAAAATATCTCCTTAACCGTGTAGGTTAAAGATATTTGTTGGACCTACAGGTAAGACAACCACTTTAAGGGCTACAGCCATTAATTTTGCCTGACACAGTTTGGTCCGTAAGGAAATCCTGCATTAGAGGAAAATCTTCGGTAGTTCCGTTTGACTTGGGTGCAGGTCCAATAATCTCTGCAAGCACCAGAGAGAGGTACAGACTCCATGCTGACAGCTGACACCTACCTGCACCCTCCTAGCCAGACCCTGTCTGGTTTATGGTTCCTGACAGAGACAGATTCTGTCTTTTCTACCATCAATGGGCAAATCTAGTTAAAGGAGAAGCCCAGCCTGAGCTCGTTTGACTGGGCTTCTCCTATGGGTCACAGAAGTGCAATTCGTTTTCAGACCAGTTTTTAGCTGAGAGCGGACTTCAGTCCACTCGCTGCTGATGTCACCAATATCAGTCCAGGCACCGCGTCATCCCGACTCTGGGAGTCTGGATCCGCTAAGTGCCTGGACTGACACCCGTCTCAGCAAGCCACTGAGAGGCTGAGATGGCCGCTCACCGCCCCTCCACAGCTCAGTGCTCCAGTGAGAGTGGAGGAGCAGAGCAATTGATAGTGAGCAGCTCTCTGCTGGGGGATCCGAGAGAGCTGAGCCATCGGTGATGTTCAATGGCTCGGTTCTCAGTGCAGAGACGCAGGGGGACCGATGCTGCATCCACCTAGGTAAGTATAAATGGGGGGGGGGGGGGATAAAAACAAACCCATACTTCTCTTTTAAGGTATTTGTTCAGGAAGTAGCCCTCACCTCTTCATCTGTCAGATTTCCTGTGTCCCCTTGGTATCTCAATCTGCTACACTCGGCTATGCAGATGCTATTCTTTGAAACTTTTAGGGCTATCCCTTTTTGACCTTACCCGAAAGGTGGCCTTTGTTGTTGCAATCACATCTGTGAGGAGAATCTCTGAATTAGTGGCCTTGTCCTGCAAGAAGCCCTTCTGAGTGCTGCACAGGGATAAAGATGTCTTCAGGCCTAAGGCCCCCTTTCTCCCAATGTGGTCTTCAGTGTTGGTCATCTTACTTTAAAAAAGTAATAAGTTAAGTTAAGTACTTCTCCCAAAAAGTAATTGCGTTAGTAACTCAGTTACTACATTAGAAAAGTAATTAGTTACGCAGCAAAGTAACTGTGACTTTTTTTTTTAATATTCTATACGTGTAACTAAGGGGCGGGTCTAGTATTACTGTAAGCAAGGGGCGCATTTATTATTATTGTTATATATCGTGTAACCAAGGGGCTGCTCTAATATTACTCTAACCAAGGGGCAGATCTGTTATAGCATGTAAGCAAGGGGCAGGTCTATTATTATTCTATCGTGTAAGGGGCGGATGGCTACAGAAGAGGGTGAATGTTAAATTAATGGGCAGAGCTCAATATATAACAATAATAATAAATGCGCCCCTTGGTTACAGTAATACTAGACCCGCCCCTTAGTTACACGATAGACGCCCCTTGCAGAGTAGCACGAGCATCGGGAGTGTGCGGTATCGCCTCGTACAATAACATGTTAACTGCGCCTGCGCGATGTAGAGTTCACTCAGAGCTGTTTAGGTTCGGCAATTTTCGTAAGCTCCCCTGCCTGCGCAGTACAGGGGGTCCTTATCCGGCGGGGGAACTTTTTCAGCAGGACACCGGAATTACACTACTGCCATCTAGTGGCGGTAGATGTAATTGCGGTAACGCCGCCCAAGTAATGGGAACTGCATTAC
This sequence comes from Lithobates sylvaticus, assembly GCA_028564925.1. NCBI lineage: Eukaryota > Metazoa > Chordata > Amphibia > Anura > Ranidae > Lithobates > Lithobates sylvaticus. The sequence goes on along the minus strand of CM053034.1, from coordinate 119,644,724 downwards.
CATGAGGGGAAAAGTAATCAGTTAGATTACTCGTTACCCTCTAAAGTAACTGCGTTAAGTAACTCAGTTTATTTTAACTCAGTTACTTACATCACTGGTGGTCTCTGCTTTTCACATTAATCAGGATATTGTACTGTGTTCCTTAAAGCAGTGTTTCAGCTAAAAAAAATTTTTTTTAAAAGTCAGCAGCTAACAAAAAAAGTAGCTGCTGACTTTTAATAAGTACACTTACCCTCCCAGGGCGCCCGCGATGTCGGTCGTGGAGGCCCTCGGCGCTCTGCTCCCAGCACCGCGATCCTCAGTAAGGGAAACGGGCCCGTTTTCTACTGCGCATCCCCGAGTCGTCGCGCGGCGCTTTGTAAATGGGGAACGCGATGTGTTGTGGGACACAGTTCCCATAACACACTGCGCCCCATTCACTAAAAGGCGGCGCTAGGAGCAGAAGACAGAACCGCTCCGAGGAACAGGAAGAGGCAGATTAGGACGATCTGCCTAGCAACAGCCATTTCTGGTAAGTTTTTTTTTTTTTCATTTTCAATTTTTATTAACATTTTTATCAAGTTTTGTTTTTCAGGGTGGCCCTTCACTTTAAATCCTGCCCAAAGCATCCTAGAGAAATTTCCCTGCACTACAGATAGTGCATGCTGTGAGTTTACCTCTCAGCTAAAGCCCCCCTTTCTCTCTAGTTAGGCCTTTGTTTAGGGCACAGCTTTCATCTCTCCTGTCCCATTAGAACCTCAATCTGATGATCCTGAGGCTGCAGCAGACATACGTCAAATTCTATTAGGAGTATTCTCTTGCCTGACTTTAAGGTGTCCTATCTTTGTTACTATCACACCTGCGAGGACAGCCTGTGAATTTGCAGTCTTATCCTGGAAGGGACCCTTCTTATGCGGCGTACACACGCTCGGACTTTCCGGGGGTATTGTCCGCCAGACCTAGTCCAGCAGACAAACCGCCAGACTTTCCAGCGGAGTTCCGCCGGACTTTCCGACCGTTTGGACTTGCCCACACACACCCGGACTTTTCCGGCGGACAATCCGCCGGTGTTTTGGCCAAAGTCCGCGAGACTTTTGAAATGAACAGACTTGCCGACACACGATCGGACAGTCCGTTCATTTAGAACGTGACTCCAGGTAGATGGGACTAGCGAAGGCAGTGAATGCCGCCGCGCTAGCCCCGTAACCTGGTATGGATTTAAAGGGCAATCCCTATGCCGAAAAAACGGCGTGGGGGTCCCCCCCAAATCCATCTCAGACCCTTATCCGAGCACGCAGCCCGGTCGGTCAGGAAAGGGGGTGGGGACGAGCTAATTGGATTGCCTGGCTATCCTTCCTTTGTTAGGAGGTTATGTATGCTGTTGCGCATAGCAGGTGTGTCAGGTAAATGGCCATAGAAGAACTGGCAATGTTGCCCATATCCAGCATGGGTGCATATAGAAAACTTCCATGCATGCATCACAAACCGGGGAACAAGCATATGCGCGCGCATAGCGTGACAGATACTGGCACCCACTGGCCTATTTAAACCTGCACAATACAATCTCCTGCGCTTGGGAGCCCGGTCAACTGAGTAGGTGGCTCAGCCAACCCCCTTAAGCAAGTAAATGGAATGTCGCAGGTCTTGCTGCCCTCCTCAGAACAATTGATATCTTTAGAACTGAAACATACAAAAAGAAAAAAAGGAGGGCACACCGACCTTGTACATTACCAAAGATAAAATTTATTTATAAAATATAACAAGAGTTATATATTTACAAACAAGCTTTAAAACAAGGCTCCTCGATACTCCAGCAATTGCGAGCAGTATCTCTAGACACCTGCAATCTGGACCAGATATTCAGATGAACCAGATTGCGATGCCAACAGCTTACGAGGGAGAACCCTCTTCCTCAGAGCCACAGCAATGGTACATTGACCTCTTTGAGCATCCTCTTAATATACTCACAATCACATGTATGGGTAAACACCCACCAGAACCTGCCACACCTATCCGAGTGGGCTCCGCCTACCATGTCCATCCATCACAGTATGCATCATGTGATGGATGGACATGGTGGGCAGAGCCCACTCGGATAGGTGTGGCAGGCTCTGGTGGGCATTTATCCATACATGCGATTGTGGGTATATTAAGAGGATGCTCGAGGAGTTCAATCTACCATTGCTATTTAAACCTGCTGCTGTGAGCATGATGTTGCTGGATTATCATCAGCTCCCCTGTGCTCCTGATTTCTGGACTCCCTGTTACTGACTGGGCTGGCCTTGACCCCATTACCCTGGTATTGAGCTCTGACTTGAACTTCGGATTTTGCTCCTGCTCATCTCCTAGTGTTGACCCGGGCTTGGTTTACCGACTCTACTCTCCTGTCTCCAGTGTTTGACCCCGGCTTGTTCCAGTACCACTGCCTGACTGATCCACTGTGTATGACCCTTTACCCTGGCTCTCAGTTTCCTCCTAACCAAGCACCTCAGCATACCTACCCTTCTAGTGCTTCCAGCCTGCTACAGCCATCTCCTGGTGATCAGCTCTTCAGAATACAGTGGCACCTGGCAAACCGTGCTTCTTTGGGCACTACACTCCCTGTTCCATCTTCAGGGGTGTGTTGCACTTAGCCACAAGGGGAGCCCTCTCAGCACCTAGGCCTCCAACCAGTACATGACAAGGTGAGCCACGGTGCTTGGCTCCTAATTTCTGGCACAGTCGCCTTCTCTTTAAGGATTATACAATGTTTTATTTCACTACACGTCTTCATTCCTTGGAGTTTTAGTTTATTATTATTGCAAAATTGGAGAACGGTAATTGTTGCATATATAACTTAGACGTTACCTTATCCTCCGTTCTCTGTAGCTTACTAGTGAAAACCTCCCATTTTGTTTTTACTGTTAATGTATTCTGTATAGGGGATGATCAATGGCATTGCAATTGTCCTTTGTTACCACACAATGTTAATTATATTTTCTTTTTGTTTAGGAAAATCTTAACAAACACTATTGAAAAGAAAATTCAGCAGCTACAATTAAATAAAAGGACATGTAGCAGTTCAGTGCTGTCCTCACCTGGCCTGGTTGTTTGCCGGTCTTCAGGTCCCAAACGCTATCATGTCTACTGTGAGACGTCGGCCTTACAGCTAGCTACCTGCTGTGCTACAGTGTTCTGGGACCTGTGACGTGTCCCAGAACACTGTGGGGCGGGCCAAATTTCTGCTAAAGTCACTTAGATACCTGCTCCCACTGCTGCTCGGCTCTCAAAAACTAGGTATCCGCTCCCCGAAAAAAAAGTCCCTAAGTGTTAAAGAAGGGAGGGGGAAGAAGCAAAAAAGCGGAACTTACCCCTTTTGGGGGCGAAGTTCCACTTTAAGTGCCAAAGCACATAATTTATAAAGTAACGACATAATTCTAATAAAAAGGAAGGAGATGGCCAAGATAACATATTACACGACCAGCAGAACACTACAGGATGTAAGCTGTGTTAACTACACTATGAAGTTGAAAGTACTAGATTCTGCTTATCATAGACACTAGGGTTGTCCCGATACCACTTTTTAAGTACTCGCCGATACCGATTACCGATACTTTTTTTTTTTAATGTCATGTGACAGTTTGACTGATGGGCACTGACTGGTGGCTGGCACTGATAGATGGCACTGACAGGCAGCACTTATGGGCACTGATAGATGGCACTCATAGGCGGCACTTATAGATAGCACCAAAGGCTGGCACTGACTGATGAGCACTGATAGATGGTACTGACTGATGGGCTCTGATAGGTTGCATTTATGGGCACTGACAGATGGTACTGATAGGCGACACTGACAGGTGGCTGGCAGTGATGGCTGGCACTGACTGATTGGCACTTATGGGCACTGATAGGCGGCACTGATAGATGGCACAAAAATGCAGCACTGATTGGCAATTGCATAATAAATGACATGAATGATGAGGAGGGGAATGATATATGGCATATAGCATTACAAAATCCTTCCTTGCCTCTCATCATTCATGTCATTTAACATCTAGTAAGTATGCTGCGACGCCCATCTTGGTACACCTTGCACTTGGCTGAAGTAAGCTAGCAGCAGACATCTTGTTACACCCAGCCCGAACTATATGAGCTGGGTGTAACAAGATGTCCGCTGCTGGCTTACTGCAGCTGAGTGCAAGGTGTACCAAGATGGCCTTCGTGATGTTTACCCTCCGACGGAGACACAGTGACGTCACTTTCTGTGCGACGGCTCCGCTCACCGCTTTGGACATTATATGCGGCGGCATCCTGCATCCCTGTCCCGGCCAGCTTACCCCCGTCCGCACTGCTGCCAGATTGATCTCCGCCCACCGACTTCCGGTTACAGGTAATCGGGAGCATTTGTGCGAGTTCAAGTACTCGCACAAATGCTCGGTATCGATACCGATACTAGTATCGGTACAACCCTAATAAACACATCATTAATTAATTTCACTACATTGAATGAATAAAGAGGCTTATGATTTTAAAACATAATTTGTAATGTAAACTCCACTCCTATCAGAAAAAAATAAAAATGAAATATAAATCTCTACATTGCTCCTCTATAGTGCCACCACATTGAATTAATTTGTTTGCTAGGTCTACAGTAGGGATGAGCCCGATGTTCGTATCTGGGGAGTGTCTAGAGTATGCCTGTAAAGTGGAGCATTTTTCCCGTGTTTAGAACAGTCCGAGAGCAAAATAACATTTCTAAAGGAAAGAAAAAGTAATTTAAAAGTACTCGCGGCTATAATGAATTGTCTGTCCCGACAATACAGATAAAAGAAGTAATAGAAAAAGAAAAAAAACGGCATGGGTTCCCCCCAGTCCATTACCAGGCCCTTTGGGTCTGGTGTGAATATTAAGGAGAACCCTTAACCAAAATTAAAAAAATAAAAATAAATGAGTGGGGGTCCCCCCAAATTCCAACCTGGCAGGCCGCAGGAAAAGAGAGGGGGGAGTGAGCGCCCCCCTCCTGAACCGTACCAGGCCACATGCCCTCAACATGGGGAGGGTACTTTGGGGTAGCCCATGTTGATGGGGACAAGGGCCTCATCCCCACAACCCTTGCCCAGTGGTTGTGGGGGTCTGCGGGCAGGGGGGGGGCTTATCGGAATCTGGAAGCCCCCTTTAACAAGGGGACCCCAGATCCCGGCCTCCCCCCCCGTGTGAAATGGTAACGGGTACAAAAGTACCCCTACCATTTCACAAAAAGTGTCAAAAATGGTACAAATGACAAGACACGGCTTGGGACAAGTCCTTTATTAAAAAATAAAAACGTCCCACAAAGTCCATTCATCTTCTTCTCTCGCTCCGCTAACGGACCGAAAAAGAAAACGGGTGGCCCCGGGAAAGCCATAGGGAAATCTCCGTGCACCAGAGGGGGGTGGGGGGGTCACAGTGTGGCCCCGCCCTCAGTTATAAAAGAACTGTCACCTGCGAGGACGTGTTATACGGTAGCGTCTTTTTTTTTTTTTTCCCCGGTCCGTCGACGAAGCAAGAGAAAAAATAAATTAATGGACTTCGTGGGAAATTTTTATTTTTAATAAAAAACTTTTCCCAAGCTGTGTCTTGTCATTTGTACCATTGTGACACTTTTTTTGTGAAATGGTAGGGTTACATCTGTAACCATTACCATTTCACAGGGGGGGTATGGAATTTGGGGGGACATTTTTTTTTTTTGGTTCGGGGCTCCCCTTAATATTCATACCAGACCCAAAAGGCCTGGTAATGGACTGGGGGGATCCCATGCCTTTTTTTCAATGACTTCTTTTATCTGTTTTGCCGGGACCGACAATTCATTATAGCCACAAGTACTTTTAAATTACTTTTTTTCCCTTTAGAAATTTCATTTTGTCTGTTCTAAACACGGGAAAAATGCACCACTTTACAGGCATACTATAGACACCCCCAGGTACGAAATTTAAAGGAATATTTCACTTTTATTTCACTTTAAGCATTATTAAAATCACTGGTCCCGAAAAAATTTGAGTTTTTAAAACTTTTTTTTGCATTGATACATGTCCCCTGGGGCAGGACCCAGGTCCCCAAACACTTTTTATGACAATAACTTGCACATCCTTTAAAATTAGCACTTTGATTATTCATGCTCATGTCCCATAGACTTTAACGGTGTTCGCATGTTCGAAAAAATGTTTTGCCTGTTCGCATGTTCTGCTGCGAACCGAACCGGGGGGTGTTGGACTCATCCCTAGTCTACAGCAGTGGTCCTCAACCCTGTCCTCAAGTAACCCGAACAGGCCACGTTTTGGGAATTTCTTTTAGATAAAATAGCTGTCCAAAATATCAAGCCATTGACTTGGATTTAAAGCACCTGTGCAAGATAAAAGGAAACCTGCAAACCGGGCCTGTTGGGGGTACTTGAGAACCACTGATCTACACGCCCTGCCAGAACTTTGCAGTGTATCTGTGCATGTGAAAGTTGTCTGGCGCATGCACAGATACGCCATGGACCCCTGCCTGTAAACTGGCAAGGATCCTGCTCTCTTTCTGCATATGCGCAAGATCCCGTGATCTGCTTCTTGGGATGAGTGACAGAGATCCCAGGTGGCAGTGCGCAGGACCACGCGCATCTGCAGGAACACCGGAAAAAGATGCCAAAGCAACCTATGGCATTTCTGCGCATGTGCTGAATTCAAGTACATCCTCCTCACCTAAGAATGACGGCCCAGGAAAACTCTGAGGAGGGTGGCATTTAAAAAAAAAAAGTGACGATCCACTTTAAGTAACACTTTAATTTTCTAAAAATATATTACAAATAAAACAGTTGAAGCACAAGTCACATGTAAATTTTAGATTTATAAGGTATTGTTTCCATATTCCACTAGAAATCAAATTTACATAGGATGGCAAATTATATCCAATGTGGAGTAAGCAATTTCAAGGACACAGTAGTACACTTTGGGTGGAGAATGTTTCCAAAATACCTAAAAGAAGATTTCTGATCTTTTTCAATATGAAGCACAAGTTATCTATATGCAGGAATATACAAATGCTTGACTGGTTTCGTGTGCAGCAAAGTAAAAAAAAATAAAAAAAACAAGATTACAGATGCATATATATATATATAAAAAAAAAAAAAAAAATCAGGTGTGTCTCGACACTTTACTAGTACTTGAAGTCACTAGTAAGCAGGCATCTTCAGCCACTATCACCAACTGATTCCCATGAACTATGCACATTTCCAGTATGTTAACTCTCCACAGATGGCCTAGAATGAAATATATGTAGACCTACTAAGGCATCTTGTATTGCAAAAACATTTGTAAACAACTGTAATCTCTGTGGGACTGTACTACAATTGTGCTTTGATGAAATGGGATCAATACTTCTTTCTATTCGCAATGACTTTTTTTTTGGTGGCAACTTCAGATCATGTCTACTCTACAAAGAATTTATGGGGTTTGTGTAATTGTTGATGTCAGAGAGTTACTTGTGTCTTCTTGCGGTATCAATGGGAATTCTAACTTTTCATAAATTGCTTCCATCACAGGTAAATACTGAGCAATCTCATTGGGCTCTGTGAAAAGAGGTGAGGGCACATGACTAAGGTTGCTGATTTTGCTCTCCTTGCATGTGTATTCTCTCAGCATGTACGTTTTGTCACTTTCGTAATAAAGTCGTGTGTCATTCATTCGGATAAGGACACCATCTACTCTCAAGAAGAATCTAAGAAGAAGGAAAAAACCGGAAGGCATTACTCTAATTTTAACACTTAAGCCAGATACTCCATGGTCATGGAGCTCATCTTCAAACAACAAGACCTCCTCGAAAAACATGATTTGTTCTCTCGTCTTCAACTTTTCGGTGTCAATTCGTTCAGTAGTCGAGACAACATTGAATTTTAGGTCATTACCTAGTAATGTTCCTTTGTAGTCAGTTGTGTAAGTCCAGTCATAGGGCTTTACAATTTCTTTGCTATGATCGTTGTCCGACCTGCTCTCTTGCCACTCTTCAGCACAAGCTACCTTTAAAGCTCCTTGATTCTTATTGACTCTTATAAGAGCATCTTTAGCATTGAATTCTATACCAAAGCCAGAAGAGTGTTGAATTCTTAGGACATTGTCTCCAAACATCATCTCAGGAAGACAGGGCATGTGCATTTCTTCAGCTAGTTTTTCCACATCAGCTGACTTCATAATATGAGTCTTGATAGCAGTGAGCTTCCATGGTCCAAAGTTAAAGTCTTGATTACTGCTTTTAAAGCCGTGAATCATCATAGCTAGCACCAATAAAATCCTGAAAACAAAAACTAAAATAAGTCAGTAGACTACATCATTAATACAATAAAGTATATAAGAAACATCCAGTGATCATTTACTAACTTTGGGGTTGATTTACTAAAACTGGACAGTGCAAAATCTGGTGCAGAGGTGCATGGTAGCCAATTAGCTTTTAACTTCAGCTTGTTAAATTAAGCTTTGACAAACAAATGGAAGATTATTGGTTTCTATGCAGAGCTGCACCAGATTTCTCCAATTTTAATGAATCAACCCCTTTATGTCTATAATCTCAACACAGGTGCACTTAAAATACCGTATTTAATCGGTGTATAACACGCACATTTTTCCCCTTAAAATATATCCCCCGCTGATTGTGAGGAAAGGAGCGAGCGAGCGGAGCCAAGATACACAAAGCCGAGTGTACTTAGGCTATACTCGGCTCCTCTAGCAGTCCCGCCCACCTCCACTGATTGCAAGAGGACCGAGCGGAGCCGAGATACACAAACCGAGTGTACTTCGGCTAGACTCGGCTCCTCTCGCAGTCCCGCCCGACTGCGAGCAGAGCCTAGCCGAAGTACACTCGGCTTTGTGTATCTCGGCTCCGCTCGGTCCTCTCCACTCACAGTCAGCCGAGATCGGCGCCAATTTTAAAATCAGGGCAATGCTGCAAAGGCACTGGGCAAGGCTGCAATGATGGACAAGGCTGCAGATGGACGCTGATAAGGCTGTATTGATGGGCATTTAAAGGCAAGTTTTTTTCCTTAAACTTCCCTCCTAAACTTGGGGTGTGTGTTATACGCCAATAAATACGGTAAGTAATATAAATAATAGAAATTTAATTTTAAGAGAGTGTTAAAAATGTAGTTGAAAGTTTAGCTCGGTTTATGCTCTTGATCCCTCCTACTGCAATACACAGATTAAACAGAGACAAAATGAGAAAATTCTATTTTCCCAACCCCAAAGCTTTCTCTCATCCTAGTTTACAGATCTTGTTTCTCTCCACCCACATTACACAGAGATTACGCTATCTGACAACCTCTCCAGCTGGAGACACTATAGACCAGTGATGGCAAACCTTGGCACCCCAGATGTTTTGGAACTACATTTCCCATGATGCTCAACTACACTGCAGAGTGCATGAGCATCATGGGAAATGTAGTTCTAAAACATCTGGGGTGCCAAGGTTCACCTTCACTGCTCTAGACTAATGCCTAGTCAGGTCATACTAAAAAAATGTTCTAGGAAACTGAATTAGTGGTGGTTAAGCAAAGGATAGTTATAAGTTCTATGGCGCACACACTGAAAAGCAAGTCAGCTACCATTGGTTACAATTTGTGTTCACAAGGTTTTAGTGACGACCCAAATATGATTTGTTTTTAAAGTGGTTGTAGACCTTTACATATACCCAGTGAAGTGACTAGCCTCGGGTGATACATAGACATCAAACAAATCCTCCTACAGCTATACCTGTTTTTCTGCAGTCTTCACTTCAGCTGTTCAAAGTGCAAAATTTATACAGCTTGTCTGAGCCTTAAAAAAGCAGGGGGGGGGGGGGGGGGGAGCTAAAAATATCACACTCTGCAAATCTCAGTATGAAGAGCTCTGAAAGCTGATTGGAGAGGAGGGACATACACCCCCCACCCCTTTCACACAGCTCATAGGAATAGAGCTGAGGCTGTCAATCCAGTGTGCTGGAGGTCCCACCCCTGCCAGGAAAACATGTCAGAGGTGACTCATGCAGATAGAAGGCAACCGACAGATATGCCACTCAGTGCTCTGGATTGAGACAGGTACACACTATAGAGGGATATGCTTTGTGTATATTTCAGGTCTGAGGTTTATAACCAAGGTAAAAATGCATAAGACACTGTACATGTGGTCACTAAGAACTGCATAGGTCAGATTAAATGGAATTGGGCTCCTACATTTTGTGTGAAGATCTGTCTAGGCCTTCCTTAGCTAACCCTATTAGAAGAGAAGTATGGCTTCTTTTCTAGGTCACAGAAGTGCACTTACTTTTGCTCTCCTGTGACTCGAGTCAGCCAACAGCAGGCTAAAGGCCACTGTCAGCTTACATCAGACTCGCTCCGGGCTCTGGAATGATCCTGACTATATTGTAGGGATTCACCGAGCTGCCTGAGTGACAGCTGGCTTTGGCTCTCAGCGCGTAGCTCAGAGCCGAAGCCAGGTGCACCGACCCCTCTTCAGTGAGCGCTGCTCCCAGCAGGCCGAGAGCTGAGCAATCCGCAGTCATGTGGTTGCTCAGGTCTCCATTTTAGAGCTGTCAGGGACAGCTTCAGCATCACAAAGATCCTGCCACATTGAGGTATGCATGTTTTTTTTTTTTTGTTTTTTTTTTAAACTACCCCAAACTTCTGCTTTAAAGAGGAGATGGTAATGTTATATGTACTTTGAGTCAAACTAGTCTGTGAACAGGCAATACTAGGTTTATAAATGTGAGGCTGTTTTGCTCAGCTCTGTTTATTAGGTGTATGTCCTTTTCACCCCTTGTGTTCCCTGTAAATACTACGATAAAATATGACATTTTCAGTCAATGAAACGATTATGCTGCAAACAAAAATATGTCCTTGATCTGTTGACCCCTAGATTTAAATGCAGATTTTTTTTTCAGCCTATTGGATTTCACATCCAAAAAAATTCTGTCTGACCGTATTCACACTTCACTTTTTTTTTTGCTAGCTTTTTTTTCTTTTTACACGTTTTTCATGCAACAGCATGACATACACTATATTACCAAAAGCATTGGGACACCTGCCTTTACATGCACATGCTTTAATGGCATCCCAGTCTTAGTCCATATGTTTCAATATTGAGTTGGTCCACCCTTTGCAGCTATAACAGCTTCAACTCTTCTGGGAAGTCTGTCCACAAGGTTTAGGAGTGTGTCTATGGGAATGTTTGACCATTCTTCCAGAAGCGCATTTGTGAGGTCAGGCACTGATGTTGGACGAGAAGGCCTGGCTCACAGTCTCCACTCTAACTCATCCCAAAGGTCTTCTACGGGTTGAGGTCAGGACTCTGTGCAGGCCAGACAAATTCCTCCACCCAAACTTGCTCATCCATGTTTTTATGGACCTTGTTAGTGCACTGGTGCGCAGTCATGTTGGAACAGGAAGAGGCCATCCCCAAACTGTTGCCACAAAGTTGGGAGCATTAAATTTTCCAAAATGTTTTAGTATGCTGACACCTTAAGTGCTAGTTCACACCAGACGCAGTTCCGTGTGCTTTTTTTCTGCACTAAAAATGCATGCACAGTGTTTTACATGTATTCTAATGGCTCTAGTTCACACCATGCAGTCAGTGTCCGGTGCAGAAACTGACTGCATGGTGTGAACTAGAGCCATTGGAATACATGGAAAACACTGTGCATGCATTTTGTGCAGAAAAAAAGCACACGGAACTGAAAGGAACTGCGTCTGGTGTGAACTGGCCCTAACAGTTCCCTTCACTGGAACTAAGGGACCAAGCCCAACCCCTGAAAAACAACCCCACACCATAATCCCCCCTCCACAAAAGGATTTGGACCAGTGCACAAAGCAAGGTCCATAAAGACATAGATGAGCGAATTTGGGGTGGAAGAACTTGACTAGCCTGCACAGAGTCCTGACCTCAACCCAATAGAACACCTTTTGAAGGAATTAGAGCGGAGACTGCAAGCCAGGCCTTCTCGCCAACATCAGCGCCTGACCTCACAAACGGGCTTCTCGCCAACATCAGCGCCTGACCTCACAAACGGGCTTCTGGAAGAATGGTCAAACATTCCCATAGACGCACTTCTAAACCTTGTGGACAGCCTTCCCAGAAGAGTTGAAGATGTTATGGACCATTAAAGTTCATGTGTAAAGGCAGGTGTCCCAATACTTTTAGTAATATAGTGCATGTGCCAAAGAAAATCCCGCACTCTTTTCAGGTGCAGAGCTGGGCACATTTTTACCACTTTTTTCCAAGTGCTCTAAGAATAATACGCATTTTTTGAGCGTTCTGGAAATGTGAATGCAGCTTCATTCTTGTAGTATTTTAACATTTTCATTCTTAAATTCTCTAGGCAGGGTTCACACTTTTCTGGTGTGGTGCACATAAACCTGCTTTGTATTAAAGGTCGCCTTTTCAATGAATGGGCTGGAAACGCACCAGAACACCCCAAACCTCCAATTCCACAACATTTTTGGCAACACAGTGCATGGGAGTGGTTTACCATGCATTGGAGCTTCATTGCCTTAGGACTTCCATTCAGAATGCACCACAGTAGAAAACTGTACACTGCTAAAAGACACTTCTACATCTTGGTCACACATCTATGGCTGATATAAGATCGTACCAACACTTAGTAAGGAATGCCATTTACAGTAAATATTCATGAGGATAGACATCACAAACAACCCTAGAGCAAAAGAATTCACAAGCTATTACCATACCTATAGGACCAGATTTCTGAAGAGCCAACAGACTATGGCCTAGGGTGGCAGAGCTGCAAACATGATGCCAGGTTGTCTATAATAAAAGGGTCCAAATGTTTCCCTACATGCTGGGTGTTAACTGTTGCCAGCCTACGTCAGTGGGCCTTGGGTAGCTATGACTATTTGTTTTGATACTCTCTGCGTTCAGGGCAATGCAACAGGTCCTACACAGCTGTCAAATTTTGACATGTGGATGTGCCCATGCAGCTGTCTGCATCCAAATCTATAGGCTGCCAGCACACAGATTGGCGATGGATAGAGGCACAAAGACATTGTATACTCCCTGCGATCAAGTGTGGTGCTGGGGATCTAACAGACTCACTGCTCTCTCAAGACAGTAGAAATGCCCCCCAAATTACCCCTTTTTGGAAAGTAGACAGTCCAAGGTATTTAGTAAAAGTTTAAGTGAGTTTAAAAAAAAAAATTCTTACAATTTTTGGGAAAATAAGAAAAAAAAAATTGTCACATACTGTCACCAGTGCAGTGACACCATATGACCCATGATGTGAGTATGTAAAAATAAAAATGTATTCAAGAATTTTTACAACTTTTTTTTTTTACTACTTCTTGTTTACATCCTGTCATCAGAGCAGCTCACTGTCACCATTGTGACACTGTACTACTCTAGGGGATGATCAGGAAATGTTTTACACTGTTATTGCTTATACAGTGAAGATCACTGTATAAGCAATAGTTTTAGCTGTAATAAATGGGTTAACCATTCATGAACAGCTTGCTTTTGGTTGTGATCTGATTGGCTACAGCAAACCACATGGTACAAGTAGCCAGGTACAATGCGATTGCTGTGGACCAATCACAAATCACAACAGTAAGCAAGCTGTTTACGAATGGTAAACTTTCATGACAGGTTTACATTGGTATCATGTGATTGTTATGACCAATCATAGCGATCGTATTATATCCACAATCAACGGGGCACGCTGCACGCTCCTAACCCGGGAACGGCACAATGATGTACATGTATGTTATTGTGCTTGCGTATGCTGCCCCACTGCAGTATATTTACTGTGGCGGGTCAGCAAGTGGTTAAATGATTGGCGTCGGCGCCTCCCAGCCTTTATAGGGTTTAGGATGCCGGGAGGAGGGGTTTATGACTATGTGATCGCCGTGATTGGCTGTCACGCAAGTAGCGATGAGGAGCTGTTAACCTCCGGTAACTGTGCTAGTAGCACGCAATCTCGGCACAGCTGTATTTACACTAATTCACGCAAATATGTGGCCACTCGGTGCCAAGGCCCACCCGCTGAGAGGCGACATATCTGTGTGCAGCCAGTACCTTAAGGGGTTAAAGTTACACCCAAGCACTTAAAACCAGCTCCAAAGTAAGGTTGGTTAGGAAGTAAGGTTGGGCCTCTCTACATAAGTACGAATGTTAATGTACTTGTCAGGGAGGCCTACACACAAAAACGTTGATTGCGCTACACGTTACCTATTGCCATGCACACCAGAGTGAGAGCAATAATTCTAAGTCCATTATTCACGGTCATCTCTAAACTGATGACATGCAGGAGCGTTTATAGTTTCACCAATAGAAGAGAAGGTACGGAAGTTTGTCACCATTTCACAAGCACATGGAATTGTAAGGTTTGAAGCGTTGGGTATCTATTCACCCGAAACTAATCTTTTTTTTATTGTACCTAAAAATTAGCTAATAGATTGCGTATTTGTGCCCCAAAATAACTTAAAGCTGAACTCCAGCTTTTGATACACTTTACAGAGTTTGTTTGGGCTAAGCTGGCCCAAACTATGTCCGTCACTAACAGTAACATGTGTGTGGTATAAACTGTGCGTAGCTGAGCCTATATACAGCATGGTGTTCTGTAGAGGTCGACCGATATTTGGCGTTTTTTATTTAATCGGCATCGGCCGATTATGCTGATAAAAAAGTCCGGTAATAACTTCAGCCGCGACTTGCAAAAGACGTCTGTAATAGAAGTCAATGCAAGTTGCCTCAGTCTTCCCCTGAAGCGACTTCTCCTCTGTGGGCATTCTGCCAAGAAAAGACCAAAAAGATACAATGTTTCTTATCAATAGAGTGAACTCAAGGCTGTGTGGAGAAGTTCTCAGTTTAACCATTTAAAGACCTTTTCTGACACTTGTTGCTTACAAGTAAAAATTCAGAATTTTCTGCTAGAAAATCACTTGGAACCCCCCAAAAATTATATATATATATTTTTTTAGCATAGACCCTAGGGAATAAAATAGCGGTTGTTGCAATATTTTATGTCACACGGTATTTGCGCAGCAGTCTTTCAAACGCAATTTTTTGGGGAAAAATACACTAATTTAATAAAAAAAAAAAAAAAAAAAAAAAATGTAAAATAAGCCAATTTTTTTTTGTCCAAAAGTTTTGATTACCAGTTTTTGTGTATTTATTATATAAGATATCGTTTTTTTTTTTTTTTTTAATCTAAATTATACATACTAGTGAACTGATTGGAGGTTTGTTTTGTTTAATAAAATGTAAGAAATTTTCTGTATCACTTATTACTTAAGGCTGCTTACACACTGGAGCGGGCAGGAATTGACGGTAAAACACTGCTAGTTTTAGTGGCGATTTACCGTCATTTTAGCGGCGCTATTCAGCCGCTAGCAGGGTGCTTATAACCCAGCTAGCGGCCATGGAAGGGGTTAAATGCGCCCATGAAGCGCATTTAAAATCGCATTGCAGGCGCTTCGGCAGTGGTGCCTATTCATTTCAATGTGCAGGAGTGGCGCAGGAGCGGTATACACCGCTCCAAAGATGCTGCTTGCAGGACTTTTTTTTTTTTAACGTCCTGCCAGCGCATCGCCTCAGTGTGAAAGCCCGAGTGCTTTCACACAGACTGCAGCGGAGCCATTTTGCAGGCACTTTACAGGCGCTATTTTTAGCCCAAAAGCGCCTGAAAAACGCCCAGTGTGAAAGGTTTTAAAACTGTTAGATTTTATGAGATGAAGACAAAAAAAAAAAAAAATTGGCCTAACATATCGGCATCATATATCGGCCGCCCCAATTTCTAAATATTGGCATCGGCATCAGCCAGAGAAAAACCCACATTGCTTTCTCTGAATGGCTAAGCGCTAAGCCATGCAAAGAAAGGAATGTATTCTAGCAATAAATACAAAGCTTCTTCTGATTGGCTGAGTCAGAGGTTGTGATATCAGCCCGCCACTACGACTCTGCCAATCAGAAGAAGCATTGAATTGCTAGACTACATACCCGGAACACAGTGTGGTATGCTGTAGGTCAGGCCGCAGGTATGCTGTAGGTGGCCGCAGCTACATACAGTTTATACTGCACATCCAGCAGCCTCACATGTTAGTGAGGGATATAGTTTGTTTGGACCAGCTTGGCCCAAATGGACTATGTCAACTCCCCAGCATGTTATCCAATGTACCCATAGGCTGTTATCAGTGTTTTCTTGGTAGGGGCGTTTACTGGCTGGAAAAAAACCCCAGAACTTGTGTGTTTTAGGCCTCCTGCACACTTGACTTTATAAAAACGGCAGTAACATTAGCTGTAGAATGTTTTTTTAGCAAAACTATACTCCCGCAAAAGCCTATGGCTCAAAAACGCTGATAAAATGCTGAATAGCCACGTTTTTAAGCTTTTATAGTTAGAGCGTTTTTAAGGCTCCATGCACACTGAAGCTCATAAACTGCAGTTTATTGGAGTTTGGCTGTTTTTTTTAAAAGCCCATAAACTCCACTTTATGTTAGATGTTGTTTAGCTTTAATGAGCAGTGGAGTTTATGGGCTTTTTTCTGAACGCCAGAAATTTGCGTTCAAAGTGCCGTTTTCACTGCCAAAAAAAGCAAAACGCTGATAAACGCTCATGAACGCGCGTTAATTAGCGTTCTATTTTTTTCAATGCATTGTGGGAGTTTGGAATACATTGTGGGATTTTTGGAGTGTCCTCTGTGTATTTTTTATTAAAAACGCCCATAAACGCTAGTACAAAATGCTGTTAAAAGCACATTTTTCAACCAGCTTTTTCTGCCAGCAATCTGGCGTCCAGAAAAAGCTTTGTGCTTCAGTGTGCATGGAGCCTAAAGCTGAAAAACTCCTCTACAAACCTATTTTAGGCTTACCTAGGAGGTACAACTTCCCCGTGGAGGTTTACAACCTCTTTAAAGTGGTTGTAAAGCCACTTTGTTCTCTTCATATAATCCCCAGTGTTATATTACATTATGTGCTCCAGTGTATACGATTTGTTAAAAAAAAATAAAATGCAATTTTATAGCTTATTTTTAGAGCGCCTCTCGGTGCTCACGTGACTGCCCGCTGCTCTCCTCTCCCTATCTGAGAAGTACAGCGGGGGGACTGAGAATCCCCCACTGAGCGAGGAGGAGAGCAGCAGGAGCGGTCAAGTGAGCACCCAGAGGCACTCTGACATTAAGTATAAAACCACTTTTTTTTTTTTTTTTTTTTTTTTTTTTTATGTATAAAGCGCACACACACACACACACACACACACACACACTGGGGCATATAATGTTATCCAACACTGGGGATTGTATTAAAATAACCAAGTTATTCTAGCAGCAGGAGAGGAGGGACAGGCACTGACACTAGCTGACATGGGAGGGGGCAGAGAGAATGATGGAGGCACGTAAACTAACCACAGAATCATGGATCAGCAGCCACTATAAACATGGTCAGTTTACAGAGGGGAGGGCAGCAGCAGGCAGGATCAGTCAGGTATTTTAGATGAGAGCACAAGCACTGTGCAATTCATGCAAAGAGCAGGAACAATTTTTTTTTTTTTAGGAGTAACAAGTGTATATTTAACTAAAATATTGTGCTTGGTAAACCATTGTGCTAATACTGTGTGACATAAAAAAACTGGCACTATTTGATACTCCAGGGTGTTGTCTTGCAGAACATTAATGTATAATTTTAGGGTTTATGGTAATAATACAGAGTCCAGATGGGGTGGCTGGGCTGCACAGATGGGGCCCCTGGCCTGGGCTGCACAGATGGGGCCCCTGGGCTGCACAGATGGGGCCCCTGGGCTGGGCTGCACAGATGGGGCCCCTGGGCTGGGCTGCACAGATGGGGCCCCTGGGCTGGGCTGCACAGATGGGGCCCCTGGGCTGGGCTGCACAGATGGGGCCCCTGGGCTGGGCTGCACAGATGGGGCCCCTGTCCTGGGCTGCACAGATGGGGCCCCTGTCCTGGGCTGCACAGATGGGGCCCCTGTCCTGGGCTGCACAGATGGGGCCCCTGGCCTGGGCTGCACAGATGGGGCCCCTGGTCTGGACAGATGGGGCCCCTGGGCTGCACATAACTGGGCTTTGAATCACACCCACATATGGAAACACGGGGAGAGTTCAAGCCATCCCCAGCTGTATACCCCGAGATGTACCTTCTAGCACAGAAATAACCGACTACAGAAAATACAAGTCCTTCCTACCTATAATTCCCCACATTGCCCGCCAACACAAGCCCTTCTAGACCCTTTTGTCTACCTCAAGGCCTGCACAGCCCCAGCACCATACTCACCAAGCAAGGCGCCGTTCTCCTGTCCTGATACATTATCCACGCCAGACAAAAACCAGCCAAACGCTGAGCTGCTTCGGATGATTGGCTCCTACCTGCTCCAATCACGGCTCTGACGCTATTCCCGCCCCCCGAGCGTCATCATCTACTACAACTGAATGAAGAGGTCAGGTGGGAGGGGGCTGGGTATTGGCAGCGAATCAGAGTGCGCGAACTTAGGTTGTCTGCCAATCGTAGCCAGCGTTACATAGGAACGTGTGGAGGTGGAAGCTGAGCAGGAAGTAAGGTGAAGTAAACAGAGCAGGTAGAGATGAATTCTCTGGAGCAGGCTGAAGGTGCGCTATAAGGGAAGGGGATGTTATTATGTCTGGGGGTATCGTCTGTGTTACAATATGATAGTTGTACGGTGGAACGTTGTGTAGTGTGTTCTGACTAGTCCAGACTTCCCATTGACTCTGACCTCACGTGTGTGCGCTGAGTAGGTGCTCATGGTGACACTTCTCTTCTTTTACAAGCAGCACTTGTTTTTGCTTCTTATTTTTTTTGGTTTGGCTTGAGAAGTTTGTATTGGGAGGAGAGCACACAGGATTCTTGGTTAGCCAAATATTATTATATTTAAAAAAAAATAACAGAATCAACAAGTTGTTTTCCGTTATTGTTCTAGAAGATCAAAACCAAAAGCTGTTCCGTTAGCATAGCCAACAAATAATTCCAAACTGGAAAGTGTTGTTGTTTTGTTTGAAAACAGAACTTTACCCATAACAACTGGATAAAAAATGCAGGGAATATATATTCCACATTAATTATGCTACCAAAATTAGTGTGTGCTGTAAATTGCCTCCAACATTGTTATTGCTTCTTCTTGCTGGAGGCTGCCATTTTACTGAAGCCCAGAGCCCCTGAGCAGCCGTAAATCATAAAGTGGAACTAAACCACTTGATTTAATGGTTTAAAAAAACTGTTCCATTCCTGGAATTGCTAACTATGACATTTACTTGTGTCCTCAACCAAACTGTCAGACCATCAAATAGCTGGTGTCATAACTGATTACATGTGCAGCACCATGGCTGTTGCAGATCAAACAGAAACAGCTTCCTTAGCTGTAAAAGGATAGGAGGGTTTCATTCCACTTTAAATTGGATCTAAACCTGAAAAACACTTTTTAATATAGACTTCTACCTGGTACAGTAGAGGATGTCAAGTCATCTGTGCCCAGTCTTGCCACAAAGAGTTAATTGAGCTCTGAGCAATCCTCTTCACTTTTTTTGGTGAGATACAAAATGACACACAGGTACATTTTGCCACATCCCCCACTGCTGTGACTGACATCTGATTTCTTTATCTTGTGAACGAGCAGAGAGTGCGTTTAAGATTCCAGCTTCATATCACTCCTTCTTTCTTCTTCAGCTCTCCCAGGATTGGCTGCTCCACACCTCTGCATGATTTGGCATGCTAAAGTCATGTGGTGCCTTTCCTGAGTTTTGACCGGATGTCACTCAAAATTCAGGAGTAGGAGAGTGTAGGCGTGGGCAGGGAGACTTGTGACATCACAACTCTGCCCACAAGCTCTGGCAAAGAGACCCACCCACCAATTTCAGAGTTTTGTGGGGCTCCTGCTGCTGAAGGGGGTGACATTTGCAAGGTAGGGATACATGCAGGAGGCTTTCGTGTGTGTGTGTGTGTGTGTGTGTATCTACCTGTCTTATATAAATACATATCTAAAATGTGCCATTAGTTTATACTGGGTGAGTGGTGGGTTACATCCACTTTAACTACTTCAATACAGGGCAGAGAGAGAGATCTCACCACTCCACTCCAGGTAGGTCAAGCAACAGTGGAAAACCTTCTCATCCAGCTTGGAAGCCCAGGTGCCGGCAATGCATATAGCAATCAAAAACAGGAAGAAGATCTGGACAGCCGCACTCCAAAAACGTTTTTTTGCCTTTTATTCAAAAATTCTTGTGAAAAAAATACAAGCCACAGCAGCAACAGACAGGAGCTAACGCGTTTCGCACTTCAATGTAGTGTTTAGTCAGCTCTTGTCTGTTCCTGCGGCTTGTATTTTTGTTCACAAGAATTTTTGAATAAAAGGCAAAAAAACGTTTTTTTGAGTGCGGCTGTCCAGATCTTCCTGTTTTTGATTTCAATACAGGGCACTTATAAACCTTCCCGGACAGACCAATTTTCGGCTTTCAGCGCTCTCACATTTTGAATTACAATTGCGCAGTCATGCGACGTTGTACCCAAATAAAACTTTTATCTTTATCTTATTTTTTTTTCTACAAATGGAGCTTTCTTTTGGTGGTATTTGATCACCTTCTGGGGTTTTTATTTTTTGCACTACAAATAAACAGCGGAAACTAAACAAAGAAAAAAAAATGTTACAAACCTTTGTAAATTAGTACGTTTTCTCCTTCACTGATGAGGCAGGACTGATTGGTACGGATGTGGTAGCACTGATAGGCATTTAGTGGGCATCCCTGGTGGTCATGGGTGGGCATCCCTGGTGGCCATGGGGGGGCTGCACTGATAATCAGTGCAGATCCCCCCCCCCCAGCGCCAACAGTTTACGCAGCTTGCGCAGTTTCTTTTGGTGGTATTTGATCACCTCTGTGGTTTTTTTTTTTTTTTGCGCTATAAACAAAAGAAGAGCCACAATTTTGAAAAAAACACAATATTTTTTACTTTTTGCTATAATAAATATCCCATTTAAAATAATAAAAAACTATTTTTTTTCCTCAGTTTAGGCCGATACGTATTCTTCTACATATTTTTGGTAAAAAAAAAAATCACAAAAAGCGTTTATTGATTGGTTTGCGCAAAAGTTATAGCGTCTACAAAATAGGGCATAGATTTATGGCATTTTTATTTTTTTTCGTGACTGTGACATTATGACGGACCCATCGGACACTTTTGACACATTTTTGGGATCATTTACACAGCGATCGGTGCTATAAAATTGCATTGATTACTGTGTAAATGTGACTGTCAGGGAAGGGGTTAACACTAGGGGCGCTGCAGGGGTTAATTATGTTCCCTGGGAGTGATTCTAACTGTGGGGGAGGGGACTCACAAGGGGAGGAGACCGATCTGTCTTTCTCTGTACTGGGAGCACACCATCGGTCTCTCCACTGACAGGATGTGGATCTGTGTGTTAACACACACAGATCCATGGTCCTGCTGTGTTCGCGGGCTAGCACACCGGGTCCCGAGCGACGCCGCGGGTGCCCCTTAGACGGCCGGGTATGGGAGGACTTCATATGACACCCGCCCAGGATGGGAGATCCCATCTGCGGGTGTCATATGACTATACGCGGGTATTGAAGTGGTTAAAGAGAAGGGTTTTCAGGGATTATCTAAAGATGGATAGATTAGTGGACAGTCAGACAGATTGGGGTAGGGAGTTCCAAAGGATGGAAGAAGCTTTGGAGAAATCCTGGAGGCGAGCATGGGAAGAGGTGACAAGGGATCTAGAGAGCAGGAGGTCTTGGTAGAACCGAAGAGAGCGGCTTGGTTGGTATTTTGGGACTAGGTTAGTGATGTAGCTGGGGGCAGAGTTATGGATGACTTTGTAAATTATTGCTAGTACAGTGGAACCACGGTTTGCGAGTAATTCTGTTAACAAGCTTTTCGCAAAACGAGCACTGTATTTCTAAAGATCCTAACTCGGTTTTCTAGTGTTGGCTCGTAAAACGAGCAGGATTCAGGCCAAAAGCTGTGTGCAGTACCGCTTTTGGCCTGAGGTGGCGGGCACCAGAGCCAAACAGCGCCGAAAAAAATGTTTTCGGGTTTACATCCACTTTAACTAAAGTGCATTTTGTAGGAAGGTTCTGGGCATAGATCTGCTGTGTAGCAGGGCTATAAACATATTTTTCCAGATAAAACCGTTCACAAACTTAAAGCAGAGTTCCACCCACCTTTTGAGAGGTGGTCTTAAACGAAAGACCACCTCTCCACCCCTAATTTTTGGATATTGAAATTGTAATTATTTTTTTTCCTTTTTAGTACCTTTTTTGGAAATACAAGTATACTTCGGATTCAGCCAGGCCGCGGCCCAGGACGAGCTTTGGCGAGCATTCCGTTGTCTTCTGGGCCCTGTATGTGTCCCAGAAGACAAGTTGGCCGTTCACAAAGTGCCGCGGGACTCGCGCATGCGGAGTCGGAAACTGTCAGTGAAGCCGCAAGACTCCACTCCCGGTTTCCCTTAGTTGAAATGGCGGCCTCGGGGGGCCGACATTGCGGGCTCCCTGGACAGGTAAGCGTCCTAATTCAAAGTCAGCAGCTACAGTGTTTGTAGCTGCTGACTTTAAAAAAAAATAAAAAATTTGCGGCTGGAACACTGCTTTTAACAGACTTAAAATTTAGAAAGCAACTATTTTTGGTTTTCATTTGTTCTTAACCATTTGTGTAACATAACAAATTGTATGCTTCCCTGTTTATGTGCTTACTATAATATTATTTTATTTTTTTTTTTTCTTTAGATCTGAAAGCCTTTGAGAGAAGACTTACTGAATATGTTTCATGTTTACAGCCAGCAACTGGACGCTGGAGAAGTACGCTGCTTTATTTTCAATGTTTATTTTTAACCACTTGTCTACAGGGGCAATTTTTAAAAAGATTTCCCCCATACACATTAAAATCTGCATAATTTGCTAGAAATTACTTTAAACCTCCAAACAATCCATATATTTTCTGAAAGCAGAGACCTTAGAGAATAAAATAGTGGCAGTTGCAAATTTTTATACTGCACAATATTTGCGCAACTATTTGTTAAACACATATTTTAAGATCAGACTTTTGCTGACACGCCCCCTCTGCACAGCCATTCACTGGGAGATTCAGTGTGCTGTAGTTTTCTCCTCCTCAGCTCCCTGTTTATCAGCTACATAAGGAGTTTAGAGGGTATGTGATCATTTTATAAAACTGGGAAAAATATATTCATTTATCATACATCACGGGACACAGAGCCACAGTTATTACTGTCTGGGTTACCGTATATACTCGAGTATAAGCTGAGATTTTTAGCCCTTTTTTTTTTTTTTTTGTTGGGCTGAAAGTACCCCCCTCGGCTTATACTTGAGTCGCCGTCGTCTGCCTACCTGATCAGTGTGTCATGCAGACAGACGGCGACTATTGCAGTGTTCAAAAGCCGCGCCTCCTCGTCGTCTGTGATAGGCGGAACACTCTATTTCCCAGCAGTCAGTGTTCCGCCTATCACAGACAAGGAGGAGGCGTGGCTTTTGAATACTAGAATGGCCGCCGTATGTTTTTACGCACTGATCGGTGCAAATGCACAGAGGCTGCAGAAGGGCACACAGGGGCATGCACAGGACACAGGTAGGCTGCAATGGACACAGGGAGGTACACAGGACACAGGGAGGTAGGCAGATCTGCACAGGTAGGCATGCACAGGACACAGGGAGGTATGCAGCTGTAGATGGGCATTGTTGACCCTCTTTTTCACTTACAGTAGCTGCTGCATTTCTCACCCTCAGCTTATACACGGGTCAATAGGTTTTCCCAGTTTTTTTGTGGTAAATTAGGGGCCTCGGCTTATATTCGGGTCAACCTATACTCGAGTATATATGGTATATGACACCTTCAGGTGATGGACACTGGCACACCCTAAACAGGAAGTTCAATTTCCCATATAACCCCTCCCCTTACCGGTAGTACCTCCCAGTTTTTTTGCCAGTGTCTTAGGTGTTGGTCACAAGTAAAGATGTGCTGTGCTGATAAAAAATTGGAATTCCTGTTAAACATTTTTTTCCCTGGCAGGTTCAGTGGCTCAACCTGCAGTGGCGGCATTTGGGGTATGTCAGTCATGGAGAGACCAGTTGAAACAGGTATTCAAGGTGGTCCATGAACAGCAGGCCCAGGAATTAGCTGAGCTGCCAGCGGCTTTGTGCTTTGCAATTGACACAATTAGAGATTCTATTCTTCAAACCTCTCGCCTTACGCTTGTGTTGGTGCATATGCATAGAATCTTATGGTTGAAAGGTTGGTCAGCCGAAGCGCCATGCAAAAAGCTCCTGGCTGGTTTTCCCTTCCGTGGTGAAAAGCTGTTTGGGGAGGATTTGGACAAATATATCCAAAAAATATCAAGTGGGAAAGGTACCCCTTTTTTGCCAGTTAAAAAAAAGAGTAAACGTCCCTCATTTAAACAGGCCCTTTGTCCAGGACTAGGGGCATCAGCCTCCAGGCAGTCTTGACGGCCTCCACTGTCAGGCTCAATCCCAGGGAAAAAAGAGGTCCTGGGGGAGGAAACCCGCAATACGAACGCTAAAGCCTCTTTATAAAGGGGCGCCCCCGCTCGCTCGAGTGGGGGGGAAGACTTCTGCAGTTCTCAAAGGTCTGGCAGGAAGAATTTCGGGACAGATGGGTGGTCTCCACAAAAGCTTTAGGTTACAAACTAGAGTTCTGAGAATTCCCGTTTCCTCAGATCAAATGTCCCCAAAGATCCAGAGAAAAAGAAGTCTCTCTTTCTAGCGTTAGACCGACTTTTGTCACAAAAAGTGATCATGGTGGTCCCCGTGGAAGACCAGGGGTCAGGGTTTTATTCAAACCGTTTCCTGAAGATTTGCTCTTTTCGCATGGAATCCATTCGGACTCAAGGGAAGAGCTTCTGGCATCAATCGACATCAAGAATGCATTCCTTCATGTCACTATTTTCCTCGCTCACCAGAAGTATCTGCGTTTCGAAGTAGAAAAACGCAATTTTTAGTTTGTAGCTTTGCCTTTCGTTCTAGCTACTGCACCTTGCGTGTTTGAAAAACTCCTGGCCCTTCCTCTGGCCGAATTAAGGACTCAAGGTATAACAATAATAGCATACCTGGATGACCTGCTCTTAATAGACCGGTCGGTAGTCCGCTTGAATCAAAGTGTAGTCACCACAATCAACTACCTGGAATACCTAGGTTGGGTCATCAACCTAGAGAAATCTTCTTTAAAGCCTGTAAGAAGATTAGAGTACTTGGGTCTGGTCATAGATGCAGCCCAAAAGAAGGTGTTTTTACCCCAGGCAAAGATCAGCGCCATAAAGGAGCTGGTCCAAGGGGTCAGGGCAAAGAAAGGTCCTTCCATTCGCCTTTGTATGAGGTTATTGGGGAAGATGGTGGCTTCATTCAAAGCAGTTCCCTATGGTCAATTTTATTCCAGACTGCTGCAAAACAGTATCTTATCGGCCTGAAACAAAAAGATTCAGGCACTAGATTTTCCAATGCGTTTCTCGCCAAAAGTGCGCCAGAGCCTCAGTTGGTGTAGGATGTCCGAGAATCTGCAGAAGGGGAAATGCTTCTTACCAGTTACCTGGAAGGTGGTAATAACAGATGCCTGCCTTTTCAGGTTGGGGAGCAGTCCTGGAAGAAGCGTCTGTCCAAGGGAAATGGTCCAGAACCGAAAGGACCTTGCCCATCAACATTCTAGAGATTCGGGCAGCGCGTCTAGCCCTAAAGGCCTGGACATTCAGGTTGCAGAATTCTCCTGTCAGGATTCAATCCCACAATGCCACAGCATTGGCTTATAGCAATCACCAAGGGGGCACTAAAAGTCAGGCAGCCCAGACAGAGTTAAACCATATCCTAACCTGGGCAGAAGAACATGTGCCGTGCATTTCGGCAATCTTCATTCCAGGGGTAGAGAACTGGCAGGCAGACTACCTAAGTCGCCAGCAGTTGTTCCCAGGGGAATGGTCCCTTCACCCCGACATCTTCCTGGCTATGTGCCAAAGATGGGGGATCCTGGATGTAGATCTGTTTGCGCCCAGGTTCAACAACAAAGTCGACAACTTTGTGTCAAGAACAAGGGATCCACTCGCATGCGGAACAGATGCGTTGGTGACCCCGTGGGATCAGTTCTCACTGATTTATGCATTCCCTCTTATTCTGCTGCTACCTCGACTTCTTTGCAGGATCAAGCGGGAAAGGAAGTTGGTAGTTCTTGTGGCCCAGAATATCTTGGTATGCAGAAATAGTAAAGATGGCGGTAGGAAACCCATGGACCCTACCACCACGCCCAGACCTGCTATCGCAGGGACCTGTGTTCCATCCTACTTTACAAACGCTAAATTTAATGGTTTAGCTATTTAAACCCACATTCTAAAGAATCGTGGGCTTTCAAGCTCAGTGATACCTACCTTGATTAATGCAAGGAAGCCAGCTTCCAGAGTCATTTATTATAGAGTCTGGAAGGCATATGTTTCTTGGTGTGAATTCAGGGGTTGGCATCCTAGGAAGTTTGTCATAGGTAGAATTCTTGCCTTTCTGCAAATGGGGCTAGAGATTAAGCTGGACTTGAGTACTATCAAGGGCCAGGTCTCGGCTGGCTTTGCATTCGTTGATCCAAAGCTTTATACGGGGCGGCTTAATCCTCCGGTTAAAGCACCCCTGAACCCTTGCGACTTGAATTTAGTTCTGTCGGCATTACAGAAACAGCCTTTTGAGCCGATACGACATGTTCCTTTTGACAAGGAAACTAGTTTTTATGGTAGCCATTTCTTCTGCAAGAAGGGTATCAGAGCTGGTGGCTCTTTCTTGTAAGGAGCCATATTTAATCGTTCACAAGGATAGAGTAGTATATTTGTCCTCATTCTAGCTTTCTGCCAAAGGTGGTATTAGGTTTTCACCTAAACCAGGATATTGTTTTACCTTCATTTTTTCCAGAACCCTGTTCTGAGGAAGATAAGTCAATACACTCTTTGGATGTAGTGAGAGCGGTCAAGATCTATTTGAAGGCGACTGCTCAGATTCGGAAAACAGATGTTTTGTTCGTGTTGCCAGAAGGTCCTAGAAAATGACAGGCAGCATCGAAATCCACTATTGCCAAATGGATTCGGCAGGTAATTATTCAAGCTTATGGCTTGAAGAGGAAGGTTCCACCTTTTCAGGTCAAAGCGCACTCCACCAGGGCAGTTAGTGCTTCGTGGGCAGTGCATCACTAAGCCTCCATGGCTCAAATCTGCAAGGCCGCAACCTGGTCCTCAGTCCATAGATTCACCAGATGCTATCAGGTGGATGTAACAAGGCATGCTGATGTCGCCTTTGGGGCGCAGTGTACTGCAGGCTGCAGTGTAGGTCCTCAGGTCTGATTGCACCCTACTTTTGTTGTGTCCCCCTCCCCTCAGGTGGCATTGCTCTGGGACATCCCAGACAGTAATTACTGTGGCTCTGTGTCCCGTTATGTACGATAAAGAAAATAGGATTTTTATAAGAGCTTAAATGTAAAATCCTTTTCTTGGAGTACATCACGGGACACAGAGGTCCCTCCCCTCTTTCTGGTTACACGTGTATTGCTTTGCTACAAAACTGAGGTACTCCTGGTAAGGGGAGGGGTTATATGGGGAATTTAACTTCATGTTTAGGGTGTGCCAGTGTGCATCACCTGAAGGTGCCATATAATACAGACAGTAATTGCTGTGGCTCTGTGTCCCGTGATGTAAGCCAAGAAAAGGATTTTACAGGCAAGCTGTTATAAAAATCCTGTTATTGTGTGTGTGTGTGTGTGTGTGTGTGTGTGTGTGTGTGTGTGTGTATGTATAATATATATTGTGTATAGTGCCTTGAAAAAGTATTTATACCGCTTGAAATTTTCCATATTTTGCCATGTTACAACCAAAAACGTGAATGTATTTTATTAGGATTTTATGTGATAGACCAACACAAAGTGTCACATAATTGTGAAGTGGAAGGAAAATGATAAATGGTTTTCAATTTGTTTACAAATATCTGAAAAGTGCATTTGTATTCAGCCCCCTTTACTCTGATGCAACAAACTAAAATCTAGTGGAACCAATTGCCTTCAGAAGTCATCTAATTTAGTAAATATAGTCCACCTGTGTGTAATTTAATCTCAGTATAAATTCAGCTGTTCTGTGAAGCCCTCAGAGGTTTGTTAGAGAACCTTAGTGAACAAACAGCATCAAGGGCCAAGGAACACACCAGAAAGTTGTGAAGAAGTTTAAAGCAGACTTGGGTTATAAAAAATATCCCAAGCTTTGAACATCTCACGGGGCACTGTTTAATGCATCATCTGAAAAAGGAGTATGGCACAGTGGCAAACCTATCAAGATATGGCCATCCACCTTAACTGACAGGCTGGGCAAGGTGAACATTTATCAGAGAAGCAGCTAAGAGGCCCATGGTAACTCTGGAGGAATGGCAGAGATCCACAGCTCAGGTGGGAGAATCTGTCCACAGCACAACTATTAGTCATACACTCCACAAATCTGGCCTTTATGGAAGAGTGGCAAGAAGAAAGCCATTGTTGAAAGAGAGCCATAAAAAGTCCCCTTTGTAGCTTGCGAGAAGCCATGTGGGGAACACAGCAAACATGTGGAAGAAGGTGCTCTGGTTAGATAAGACCAAAATTGAACTTTCTGGCCTAATAGCAAAACGCTATGTGTGGAGGAAAACTAACACTGCACATTACCCTGAACACACCATCCCCACCGTGAAACATAGTGGTGGCCGCATTATGTTGTGGGGATGCTTTTCTTCAGCAGGGACAGGGAAGCTTGTCAGAGTTGATGGGAAGCTGGATGGAGCCAAATACAGGGCAATCTTATAAGAAAACCTGTTAGTCTGCAAAAAACTTGAGACTGGGGCGGAGGTTCACCTTCCGGCAGCACAACGACCCTAAACGCACAGCTAGAGCTACAATGGAATAGTTAGATGAAAGCATATTCATGTGTTAGAATGGCCCAGTCAAAGTCCAGACCTAAATTCAATTAAGAATCTGTGGCAAAATTGCTGTTCAGACGCTCTTCATCTAATCTGACAGAGCTTGAGCTTTTTTTGCAAAGAAGCATGGGCAAAAATTTCACTCTAGATGTGCAAAGCTGGTAGAGACATCCCAAAAAGACTTGCAGCTGTATTTAAAACTAAAGGTGGTTCTACAAAGTATTGACTCGGGGGGGCTGAATACAAATGCACGCCACACTTTGCAGATTGTTATTTATATAAAAAAAAATTGAAAACAATTTAGCATTTTCCTTCCACTTTACAATTATGTGCCACTTTGTGTGGGTTTTTCGCATAAAATACATTAAAATTTTTGGGGTATGAATGCCTTTTCAAGGCTGTGTGTGTGTGTGTGTGTGTGTGTGTGTGTGTGTGTGTGTGTGTGTGTGTGTGTGTGTGTGTAATATAATATATAATTTTACGATCAAGGTGATTAGGTTCAAGTGGCGCATGCGATTTTAGGAACACGCATCAGTCCAGACTGCACTTTAAGGGCATGGCAGCCCACTTTTATTTAAAGGAAACGAAAAATTTCAAACAAACAGTAATCTTCCCTCGCAGGGGGGTTCCATCATTATTGCATATTAAGTGCTCTAGAATTTCCTGGTAGAGGGCTGCACTGACTTTGGACTTGATAAAACACAGTGGACCAACAGCAGCAGATGACATGGCTCCCCAAATCATCACTGACCGTGGAAACCTCACACTGGACCTCATGCAACAAAGATTCTGTGCTTCTCCACTCTTCTTCCAGACTCTGGGGCTCTTTATTTCCAAATAAGATGCAAAATTTTACACAGTCAGTGATGATTTGGGGAGCCATGTCATCTGCTGGTGTTGGTCCACTGTGTTTTATCAAGTCCAAAGTCAGCGCAGCCCTCTACCAGGAAATTCTAGTGCACTACACAAACACACATGCACTGTATATACACTATAATTGTTTTATGTAAGTTTTTAATGTCTGTTTTTTATGTATGTAGTTGGTTGCAAGTTACAATCAGCATTCATGGGGAGTTTGTAACGTGTGTCTGAAGCACTATAGGATCGGTTTTTAGTGAGCTAACTGGCTGGGTAAATTTTATATGAATTTTTTGCTCTTTATGTAATTTTTTTTTTTAAGAGTCAAAATTGTTCCTTTATTTAACAGAATATCATACAGGTTACAACAAAGGTCCCACATGTACTGAATCAAGTATATATTACAGGTATTTGGTGTGAAGATACGTACAACAATTTCTGAGCATGTGCAGTGAAAATCAAAGTAACGACAATGTATACATTATTAAAGGATGTAATGTACATTTGGTGATATACCATCTCCCTCCCACCCAACTCTCGCAGCTTCCTCACATTCTCCCAGGGATATGCCCGTCATCCCGACCAAGGTTGCCACACCCTGTTAAATTTATTGGGACAGTTCCTGTTAATGTACGTCAACTTGTACAGGGGGAGGACATCATCAATGGACTTTTCCCACGCTGTGATCGTGGGGGGGGAGGGGGAGTTCCAGCGAAGTACGATCTCCCTTTTGGCGTAGAAGAATAGGTAAGTCAGTAATAGTTTGGTGTATCTAGGCCTTTGCTCGTCGTCCTGAATGCCTAACAGTAGCAGCTCAGGTGACTTAGGGAGGTTCAGTTGGAGGCGGCCATTGACAGACTCCAATACTGTATCCCAGTATCCAGCTATTTTGGGACAGCTCCAGAACATATGAAGGTATGTTCCCGCGTTGTCCCGGCAACGGGGACAGTCTGGGGATCGCTGTGGGAATACCCTGTGGAGCCTCTGGGGGGTGAAATAGACCCTGTGCAGGAACTTTACTTGTATGAGGCGCTCTCTGGAGGAAATCAGTAGGGAGGCGCTGTCCGCAAGGCAGTCATTCCAGTCCTCCCTGTCCAGTCCAGGGATGTCTGTCTTCCAATAGTCAAAAAGTCTGTCCACTTTGGCAGAGTCAGTCCTGAGGAGCTCAATATATAGGGTCGAGAGGGGTTTGTCCAGTTGTTCTTGTGATATCACCTGCTCGACAGGGTCCACAGTCAGTCTGATGGGAGTAGGAAATTCGGCCCTAATAGCGTGGCGTAGCTGGAAGTACCGAAACAGCATCCAGTCCGGCAGCTGGAGGGTTGCCTGGAGTACCGAGAATGGCTTCATAGTGCCATTTGTTAGAATGTCGCTAAGGGTCTTTATCCCAAACCCAGCCCATACCACCGGGTCAGGGACCGTCCTGATGTGGGGAAAATTAGGATTCCCCCATAAAGGGCTTCGAGGGGACCAGTTCCGGGGGTCTATCTTTCCTTTCCTGGCCGCCACCCAGACCTTAAGTGTAGTCTGAGTGGGCACCGGGAGTTCGGCGTACGCCCTGCGTCCCCTGTAGATCAGGTTTCCCAGCTCCTGTAATGACCCAAGGATGGCTGCTTCCAGGCATACTGCAGCATTGCCTCTGGAGAGGACGTGCCACCATCTAATTGTTACTAGTACTGCTGCCCAAAAGTATGTCCGGTAATCTGGCATTGCTAGGCCCCCACACTGGACAGGGAGGACCAGGGTGGATTTGGCCAGTCTCGGGGCCTTCCCCCCCCACACGAAGGAGCCCACACATTTATCCACCTCTGCAAACATGGATTTGGGTATCCAGGTGGGACTGTTGCGGAAAACATACAAAAATTTAGGGAGAAATATCATTTTTAAGAGGTTTATACGGCCCATGAGATTCAAGGGCAAGGTATCCCATGAAGTGCATTTGGATCGTAGCTGTGCCACAACCGGGCGTACGTTAAGTTCCCTGTATTCTGCCACTTGTCTCCTAACCTGGATACCCAAATATTTAAATTGGTCAACCCAAATAAGGGGTACATTAGGACTGGCTTCACGTGCCTGGGGGTCAAGGGGAAAAATGTTGGACTTGGTCCAATTAATGCGCACCCCAGAGAACCTCCCAAATGTGTCAAAGATCTCGAGAGCCGCAGCCAACGAGTCCCCTGCGTCTTGCAGATACAGGAGGGCGTCGTCCGCGTACAGCGAGATCTTCTCCACTAGGGTCCCTACCCTGAGACCCATCACCCTTTCCGACTGTCTGACCTGGGTGGCAAGGGGCTCAAGAGCCAGGGCAAATAGGGCCGGGGACATAGGGCACCCCTGTCGTGTTCCCCTTTGTAGCGGGAATGAGGCAGAGATCCTATCACTGGTGCGGATGCGGGCCCTAGGTGCCCGATAGAGCATACGAATCCACCGCAGGAATCGGGGCCCGATCCCATACCTCCCCAAAGTCTCCCAGAGGAACGTCCACTCCACCGAGTCAAATGCCTTTTCAGCATCAAGTGAGGCAATGACTCTCCTACCACTGTTATCATGAGTAATAGACATGTTGAGGAAGAGCCGGCGGAGGTTGATATCGGTGCCCTTACCCGGCATAAACCCGGTTTGATCCGGGTGAACAACTTCCTCGAGGGCTATGGATAGCCTATTGGCCAAAATTTTGGCCAATATCTTGGCGTCCACATTTAGGAGAGATATTGGCCGATATGAGGAGCATTCCTCCGGATCTTTCCCGCTCTTTATGTAATTTAATAAACTTTTTGGATTTAATCTTATTTCCTATTTCTTAGTTTGCCCACTACAGCTACAGTAGCCATCTTTTTCTTCTTGGGGTATCCCTTCTTTTAGGGACGTCTTAAAGCGGAACTTTTTTATATGCATATGGTCTGGTTATGGCATTCCCCTCCTACACTTTGGAAGAGTGGCATAACGCGGTTTTATTTAATTCATTTTCATATTGGTTTACCACAACAATTGGAGTGTAAGGATGAGCTCAGGCGTGTTCGCATGCTCCACGTGCAGAGCCCGCCAGGAAGTCGGTGCAGCGCTGCGCTAATCACAGGCAGTGAGACATTGCCTCGATGTGCGGCTGCAGAGATCGGGAAATGTCTCACTGCCTGTGATTAGCGCAGCGCTGCGCCGACTTCCTGGCGGGCTCTGCACGTGGAGCATGCGAACACGCCTGAGCTCATCCTTATTGGAGTGGTGCATAAGACGTGGTCTGTTTTTTGTTTTGTTCTAACTAATTTAGCAGGAAGCTGAAATTCCGTGATTAGTTAATTCATACAATTTTGTGTATATGAAAATCATTTTTCTAGGTATTTGCCAGAAGAATGCACAAATGGGAGTAATCATTTTCCTACCAGTATTGGACAGAAAATTTAAAGGCCAACTCAAAGCAAAGTCAGATTTATAATGCATGTTCCTTTTGGTTTTCGATTTCAATATTTATTGAAAATGTTTCCACAAAAGAAGATTTCAAAAAGTATGCAGTAGTTGCGGATTCTCTGCTGTTTGGAGTACATACTTTTTTATTTTTCATTCATTATGTATTTTGTAAGACAGAAGGTGTAAACCAGTAAGATTTACAATCACAATAAGTTGCATTGTCCATAGTAGGAAAAAAGGTGGGGGGGGGGGGGGGGTCTGGAGACTTCACACTCTGATCCTTACAGTCCAGAAAGCACCTACAGTCCAGAGAAGGGAAACAAAAGCTAATAAAGGGACTAGAGGACCACAGCTATGGGGAAAGACTACAAGCATTGAACTTATTCTCCCTGGAGAGGTGACGCTTAAGAGGGGATATGATGGCGCTGTACAAATTCCGTACTGGTGACCCTATCATAGGGATTTTTTTTTGCGAGTGCCTTTCATCTAGCTGAAGAGTTTCCTGGAGATCCTGCTCCCGTTTCTTTTGGGTTTAGGGTTTTTGTTTGCATTTGGATGCTGTAGTTTGACAAGGGAAGGGCATTGCACCAGTAGTTTTTGATGCATACTAATGTTATGTTGGTTTATATACTATTCTCTTAACAACAGATATACTTTAAACAACAGATCTACTTGCCTATCGAGATGGCATAGACATCTCAGGTCTGTACTGTCATGTCTTTTTCTGGAATGGAAGTTTTGGTATGAATAACTTTAAACTTTTTTTTCCCCTTTTTTTAGTGATTCTTATTGTGGTTTCCGTTTGTACTGCTACTGGCGCATGGAATTGGTTAATAGACCCAGAAACACAGAAGGTATTGCTGTTTTCTTTTAAAATGCTATTTGTATTTTTTGTACTAGAACTTCACTTGTGTTCCCAAAAATTAAAAATCAGCAGCTACAAACAGGTACTTACCAGGCCATGGAATCCAGACGCTGTCTTCACGGAAGCTGATTCTTCACCAGGCTTTGGATCCCCAGCGAGGCCATTTTGAATGTAAGAGCCAGCTGTGACTTCCTGATGTCTCACAGCCTGCTGCACATGTGCAAGATCGTGTGGTGCTTTGAGACTGTTCCTGCAACCTTCTGTGACGTGTCCCAGGAGGCTAAAGGCTCAGGGGAGGGAGGGCTAAACTGATGTCATCCTTGCCTAGGCCAGAATTGAGGAAGTGGAAGCAGGTACTTGTTAAACAAAAAATCTAAAATGTGTAATCTTAATCTTTGGGAGTCTTATGTTAATACAAATTTTGCTAGAGTTTAAAGAAAATGTGGGTCACAGGAGTTCACTTATTTTTGCACTACTATGACCCAGAATCAGTCAACAGTGGGCTAAATCCCACTGGCAGCTGACTTCACATAGCCGATCCAGGGTCTGCAGGCAGAGCTGGTTCAACCTCTCAGTGGACTGCTGAGAGCCTGAGCCAGCTGCTCCCATACCCTCCTCAGTTCCCTGTTTAATTTAACACAATATTGAATACCAGGATTCTACTCTGCAGTTATTACAGGCAAGAAAGTGTTTTCTTAGAGCTTTCGTCCAACACTGTACATTAGTGCAAACAGACATGAGAGCTGTCCCTGCTAACCTTTAGACTTCAGATATTTTAAGAAATGTATTGGAGGACAACATGCCTAATCTCCTATATCAGTCACCTAAACCCCCAATGCATATATACAAAATATACAGTACCTCAGGGCTCGTCAAACCCCGGTCGCCAGGTCGCATCTGCGACTAGAAATGGGGTCCTGGGGCGATACAGCTGCGGTATCCTGTCTGCCTGTGGACCCCGACCCCCGCCGTGCGATAGCATCCGGCCGCGCCGGCCAGTAATTTAGGCCGCGGCTTTGCGGCCTTCTGAAGTCCTTCTGTAATATGGCGCCATCTTGTAGCTGCCGTTGGTATTGCAACACCTCTAACAATGCTAATGCAATGTTAACCAGACCAATTTTTAGCTTTTGGTGCTCTCACACTTTGAATGACAATTACTCAGTCATGCAACACTGTACCCAAATTAATTTTTTGTCCTTTTTTTCACACAAATAGAGCTTTCTTTTGGTGGTATTTAATCAACGCTGGGTTTTTTATTTTTTGCGCTATAAATCAAAAAATACAGAAAATTCGGTAAAAAAAAAATAATAAAAAAAACTTCTTTTGTTTTTGTTAAAATTTATTGCAGAGTATTGGTCAGTGTGGTTTTTTTTTTTTTTTTATAATCGCTTTGATTTTTATTTCGTTTTTAAAAGTAAAAAACTGTTACATTTTTTTATTTTTTTTTCCTTTAATTAAAATTATTTGTATTCTCCCTGCTTGGTCCCTTTCACACGGGCTGTCTGATCAGGTTCGCCTGTCAGTTTTTCAGGCGGACCTGATCGGACCCTTAGCGTGGATATGGCGGTAAATAAGCAGGGATATGGCGGAACTAAAAGCAGTCACATTCTTTAGTTAACCACTTCGCGCCCGCGCTATAGATGAAAGACGTCTACAGCGTGGACGCTAATTGCCAGGAGGGCGTCCCTGGACGTCCTCCTGTTTACTTCCCCTCTGCCCCCCGCCACAAGCGCGCATCGGGGAAGTTCTGTGTTGGCCGTGTCCCTTGGACACAGCCAATCACAGATAGTGCTAAATGGCCAATCACAGTGGCCATTTAGCACTCGACCAGCTTGTCCAACGAGAGGTGATCTCATATGTAAACATATGAGATCATCCCTCATCGCCGGCTCTCCCTCCTCACACAGACAGCGTGTGAGGAGGGAGAGCTTTCGTGCTGCAGCTGCAGCGTCAGTGAAACGTGAGTGAACAGTGAAACACACACAACACACACAACACACATGCCCACCTGTCCCCAGTGCCACCTGTCAGTCGTTGTCGTCGTTAAAAAAAAAAAAAAAAAATAAAACCTGGCTCCTAACTTTTTTAGCTGGCTCCTAGATTCCAAGCAAATTTGTCAAGCCCTGCAGTACCTTGACATTGGGTTAAGATGTCTTGCTAAAGCATGTGGGTAGTTTTATATGACGGCACATCCTGACTTTGCCAGTGGCTTCATACCAGTTGTTTGAACCATATATGGTTTTACAGGTGAAAATGTTTTTATTGTTGCAATATACCAAATATGGTTAAATGCCCCATATTTTTACTATATGGGAGGATTTATTTTTTATTTTTTTGTGTATTTTAATATAAATTTCTGAATGTATTATTTTTTTTTCCCCCACTAGAATCGATATGTATTCTCTAACTCCTGTATCTACCTACCTGGCCCAGATTGTTGGCAGTAGTGTATTCAGAAAGCTTATTTGTATTAATGCACCCCTGGGCAAACCACTATATAACCATCCTAAATGGGATGCATATGATGTATTATCCATAACATTATTTGTAATCTTTCTTATATACTTATACTGCTGTATCCTTTGTTTAACAGGTTTCATTCTTCACATCGCTGTGGAACCACCCCTTCTTTACAATTAGCTGCATAACTTTAATAGGACTCTTTTTTGCTGGGATCCACAAAAGAGTTGTGGCACCATCAATGTATCCTTTTATTATTCTGTTTGCCGCTGCGATTAAAATATTTTGCTTGGCAAACCGCTATTGCAAATAATGAAGGTAAATGACATTCACTAGCATTATTAAAGGATAACTAAATCCAAACTGAAGTTTTCCCATCCTTGCGTTAGTTTACATTTTACAGACTAAGAACATATTCAGCAAGTACAGAAAATACCTGTTAATCTTGCCAGAAATGCAGTGTCCTTTTTTATGTCAAGTGAGCTAAGCAGACAGCAAAAAGAATATTATTTTTCTTAAAAAACTTGTCTCATTAGCCTCTACATGTAATGAAAACCAGCAAAGACCGACATGTTTGAAGTCTGCTGTGGGTGGCAGCCATGGCTCCCTCCATAGATACAGTGGAGAAGTGAGCGTAGCTATCCATGGACAGGAAATGTGTTATTCACAGTATTACTGAGTGAAAATAAAGAGGAGAAGCCTGCAAAAAATGTGCCACCTCATTTGAGAACTGCCAGGTTGCGATATACTTCAAATTACAGTGACAGAGGCATGCGTATAGTGATAATTTTGTGAAACAGCTGCAAAATATACTGTAAGTAATTATTTGACTTGATTTTATTTTTTTCCTCTTAAAGTAAGCATGTGCTGCAACGTTCAAAGTGTTCCCAGGGCTGTGCAAAGCATTTTTTAGGTTCCTTTTTACTACATGGAATAAAAATATTGAAGCAGAACTTTCAAGCACAGGTGGTTTAGCATTGTAACAAGGTTACATCCCTCTCAATATAGGTAAGGATGGTCTCTCCTCTCCTGGCAGGTCATTTAGGAAATTGAGCTGAGCCACTCCCTCTTTTTAAGCTATCGATTATTGAAGTATGCTAGAAGCAGCCAGTCACTCAAGTTATCAGCAGTTCACTAACCTCATTCAGTGCTGCCTCTGAGTTAAAGTGTATGTACACCTAACAGTAAACATTTCTTGTTCCCTTTTGTCTTATTAAATAGACGATTCATTGATAGTTTAAAAAAATAACTGTTGGTCCTGCCAGAAATGAAGTGCTGTCCTGTGCGTTCTGTAGTGCCCTCTCAAGCAATGTTGTCGTCCTTCCCAGTTCACTGCTGTTCACTACAAAACATGAAAAGAAGGGGAGATATTCTGTGGGGTTATCGCTACCTGTGCTATGGTGACAATGCTGCCCCCCCCCACCTCGGTACAGTTCAGTGAGTAAGCATTGTCACTCCAGGAAACTAAATGTGCTACTGGCTGGATTTTCTCAGGTTGAAGGGCCATGTGAAATGAGTCCTTCACACTGTTCTTTTTTTTTTTTTTTTTTTTTTTTTTCCCCAAAAAATGCAGCTATGGTAAGCTATGTAAATAGATTTTTTTTCCCATGAGAAAAGATTGGGTTGTGTATGGCCATTATCTAATGATAAGGACAAAAACCAAATCTCAATGGCCATCTAAACTTCTTCACTCTAAGGCTTAATGCATACCCTGCCTACATTTAATGCAACGGCGGGAAAAACTGCAAAATCGATTTTGCTGTATTTAGCGTTTTCGCGCGACTGTCGGTCAAAACTTTTTTATCTTGAACGCGATTCTTCCTCATTCAGGAGAGGCAGGTTGAAGCTCAGCTAACTGCGGCAGCTCCTAAACTCTGCTAAAAGCCTATGTGTACATTGACACACAGGTTTTTATGGAGTTGAGTTTAACAGCTTTGGCAAAAAAAACGCCACAAGCTGAAGTTTAGGAGCTGCTAGTGTACATGAAGCCTAAGGTTCATATAAGTCGCAGTCTAGGCTTTGAGAGATCCCAAAATGCCATATATATGTTTTTTTTTTTTTTTATTTACATTTCAATTTTGTTCTTAACCTAGTGGTTCAGAATAGCAGCAAGATGTCGTACTGTGCTAGCAGAGTATAACATGTCATGTGATGATGTAAGTATTACATGCTCTGCCTAGGATTTTAGTTGGTGGTATTTTATTTACCCTTTAAAGAAGTTTTTTGTCTCTAGAAGTAACTGTTGCCTTTTAGATGCTTGCATTTCATACCTACATGTTTAACCACTTCAGCCCGGATGGATTTACCCCCTTAATGACCAGAGCACTTTTTACAATTTGGCACTGCGCTGCTTTAACTGTTAATTGTGCAGTCACGCAATGCTGTACCAAAACAAAATGTGCATCCCCCCCCCCACACACACACACATGCACAAATAGAGCTTTCTTTTGGTGTTTTTTGATCACCCCTGGGATTTGTTTTTTTTTCTTTTTTTTTTTATAAACAAAGACCAAAAAAATAAAAGATGAAAAATGTATTTTCTACTTTTTTGTTTTAAAAAAAAAAAAAAAATCCAATAAACTAAATTTTAGTCATACATTTAGTCCGAAATGTATTCAGCCACATATGTGTTGGGTAAAAAAAAACGTATATTGGTTTGCGCAGAATTTCTAGCATCTACATTCTAGGGTACATTTACTGGAATTTACGCAGCTTTTAGTTTGGCTGCCTATCTCATTTCTTGAGGTGCTAAAATGGCAGGGCAGTACTTTTTGGAAAGTAGACAGCCCAAGGATTTTGCTGAGAGGCATGTTGAGCCCATTCAATATTTCAATTTTTTTGTCACAAGTGATTGAAAAAAAACATAACTGCCTACAGGACCCCGAAAACCAATCGCTGCCTTTCAGGATTTCTAAGGGCGTAAATTTTTGATTTCACTCCTCGCTATCAGTCTCGGGGCCATAAAATGCCAAGACGGCACAAACCCCCCCCTCCCCAAATTACCCAATTTTAGAAAGTAGTCACCCCAAGCTATTTGCTGAGAGGCATGTTGAGTATTTTGCAGATCTTGCTTTTTGTCACAAAGTTTTGAAAATAAAAAAAAAAGGGAAAACATTTATTTATTTTTTCACTTTCTTAATTTTCCCCAAAAATTAGAGCTGCAAAATACTCGCCATGCCTCTTAGCAAATACCTTGGGGCAGGGCTCAAAATTTTAAGTCCTGAGCTACTAGACAGGCCTCAAGAGTTGCTCGCCACCAGTTGCCACGCTCCT
This sequence comes from Lithobates sylvaticus, assembly GCA_028564925.1. Lineage (NCBI taxonomy): Eukaryota > Metazoa > Chordata > Amphibia > Anura > Ranidae > Lithobates > Lithobates sylvaticus. Next base: position 119,604,964 of record CM053034.1, on the reverse strand, counting down.
GAACACGCTCTCATAATTCTACACTTGTGCAGAATTAAGTTATAAAAATAAATATTAACAACAACTTTATCCATGCCCAACAATGCAGCCTGCCCGTGTCCACCAAAGCAGCCTGTGCCCACCAATGCCACCTACCTGTGCAAGGGAAGAGCGAGGAGAGCCGCCACCAGGATGATCAAAGCGTGAGGGAACATTACAGCTTTCATTTCAATAGCTGTGTATTCCACGCTGCACGCCGTCACATACAGCCCCTCCGCCTTGTCCAGGGAACTTTGAGGATTGGACGGGTGATCTGTGTATCAAAGTGCCAGACAAAGAGGAGAGGCTGTATGTGACGGCATGTGGCAGGGAATACATAGCTATTGAAATGAAAGCCGTTATGTTCCCTGCGCTTTGATCATCTGGGCGGTGGCTCTCCTCTCTCTTCCCCTCCGATCACTGGGAGAATGGCTACCTGCCGGCGGTACTTGCCCCCCCTCACAGGCAGCCCTTCCTCGCCAGCCCTCAAAATCCACTCGCAAAATGTGAGCAGGTGAGTGGAATTTTTGAGGGCTGCCTTGAGGTGTCTTATATTTATTTTTTACCAACAGTATATAATAAATTTATATACTTTTTCTACAAAACGGCCCTCTATTTTCTACCCCCACTGCGCCAAAAATTTGTGAGAATTAAATATTCAATATACCAGTGAAAGAATAAATAAATACGTGAAAAACAGCTGCTACTTATGTGAATATAAAAATGTAAAGCCTGCAATTCAACCTAAAAAATTTAATATTAATAGGAAAAACTAGTAGCGCTAGTGTAGAAAAAATCTTATACAAATTTCAAAGTACAAAAAGTGATATATAAATAACTCAATAAAATTACCTAATAAAAAAAATGTGTATAAGTGACCCAGTGACAAGTGATACAAAAATAGTCCAAAATGTAAATAAAATTAGGTGATTCCAAATATATCTTAAAATAAAATCTTCAATTAGGATCTTCAAAGACACTTGAATCAGCACCACACCACGTGTTTGTGACACCACTCCATCTGAAGAGCACACTCACCAGCTCAAACTTATTTGGTTCAGATGGTGTCAAACGTGTGTGGCCGTGGGGGAAGAGGAACAAAAAATTGCGTCATGTGCGGACGATATCCTGATGTACGTAAACAACCTAGGGGTGACATGGCCAAACATAAGTAAAGAAATAAGAAAAAAACATCAAACGCTCAAATTTAAGATAAAACCCATAAAAACTGAAATATTAAATAAAGGAGTAGAATAAAATGAAGAACTAGCACTACAAATGGAATTCCCATTCACGTGGGTGAGAAGAGAACTGCCATATTTAGGAATTAAATTGACACCTACTACTGAGAAGTTATATCTGAGAAATTACATCCCATTATTGAACGAGATCAAAGCGGAATTAAAGAAGAGTTCGCTGCAATCGTTATCATGGATGGGAAGGATAAATATGTTTTATCCGCTTCAGCCCGGAAGATTTTACCCACTTCCTGACCAGAGCACTTTATGCGATTCAGCACTGCTTCGATTTAACTGAAAATTGCACGGTCGTGCGATGTTGCACCCAAACAAAATTTAGTTGAAGTAACACGTGCGTATCAGGATTTGTTATTTAGTATTTTCATACAGATCTGAATGTACTGATCATTATCCATGATCACTATGTTGCCCCCCCCTTGTCGGAGAGCTTCATAGTGATCATTGGATTCGTGGAAAGATCATGTAATCAAACATCTTATTCCTCAATCGAAAGATTTGGAAACAATATCGTGTTTTATTTTTAGGTTTGTTATTTCGTTGGTGGTCAGTCTAACAAATGCCAGAAGATTGACATTAAGGCCAAGTGCTGGAAACCTGTCGGACTTCTTTTTGTTTTTAACAGACATTCTGAGGGGTAGACGATGATGGTTGATCTAGTTTCTGTAACGGATGTTCTTTATCTATCCGACCAATAAGATCCGGATGGCGATTGTTATCCTCAAGTAGAGAGATAAGGTTATCTGTAGCTTTTCCTGAGGTCTTAGTTGTGTTTCTTCTTTTCAATTTTTTTATCATACAGCTGTTTGAGAATAATTTTTCTGGCAAACAGTTGGATGTCTTTAATCGCCTCAAACTTGTCTATATCTTCATTGGGACAGAAGCTCCAGCCCCTACTCAGAATGTTTGTCTCTGTCAGTGAGAGGATATTTGGATAAATTGAAAATGTTAAGAGTCCTATTGCTTTAGTGACAAGGCTCTTGAGTTTATATTGGAACTGTGCTGAGTGGGGGAGTTTTACATGAATTTATGTGAAATATTTGGAATATTTGTAGGGGTAGTGCCATCGTGTAGGAAGTAGAATAGAGAGCACCATCACCCACAGAGGTACCTGACACCACGTGATTATTGGAGCCACCAGTACGTCCTGGCTCTGTCATTCGTTTTTTGGAAGATTTCTCTTGAGAGCCATCGCTTGCGAATTTCTTTTAGTTTTATTGGATTTCTTGATCCTAGAACAGTTGGAGGAAGCAAACATGGATGACAAAGATGAAGCATCTGAAAAATGAGAATCCGCATTTTTAGATCGTATAGAACAATTTGGCTGAAAGTTCTTTTTGACCTGATGTACAGGACTCCAATTATAAGCTTTGCCCTCCTGAAAGGCTAACTTATTCCTCTGCTTTTTTTTAAATTTTTTTTTATTTAAATATTTTTTATCCTTTTTGATCAAAATATGTAGATTTTTTATTTTTTTTTTATTTTTTTTAAGTTTTCTAGGTGCTCAGCTAGCTCCCCTCACAAAACCAATGCTGTCGTTCACCTTTGCGCGCGTGCACAGCGTGACATGGGTGCTTTAATTATTTTATTTTTTATTCATTTTGCTTTTTATTTATTTTTTTACACTGTCCCTTTCATTTTATTAGAAAATAAATAATATATATATATATATATATATATATATATATATATATATATATATATATATATATATATATATATATATATATATATATATATATATATATTTTTTTTTTTAATCAATTTTATTGTTCTCACAGGGAATGTAAAAATCCCCTATGATAGCAATATGTAGTGATGGGTACTAAATAATTTTTTTTGAAAAATTTGGGGTTTACTAGACTCTAGATCTCTCCTCAGCCCTTAACCACTTGCCGCCCGCCCTATTGGAAAAAGACGTCGGCAAAGTGGTTTTAAAATCCTGAACGGACGTCATATGACGTCCTCAGGGTTTAGAGCCGCTACGCGCCCCCGGGCCGCGCATCGCGGCGATCGTTGTTGTGGGGTGTCAGTCTGGCACCCCGCAACTACGATCTTGGTAAAGAGTCTCTGACTGAGACTCATTACCACGTGATCAGCTGTGTCCAATCATGGCTGATCACAATGTGTCCAATCATGGCTGCTCCTCTGACAGGGGGGGTCTGTGCTGATCGATTATCAGCACAGCCCCCCGAGGATGCCCACACTGGACCACCAGGGACACCACCAGACCACCAGGGATGCCCAGCACCAGGTATGCCACCCTAGACCACCAGGGATGCCACACAGTGCCCACAATGGATGCCAATCAGTGCCCATAATGGGCATCACTGATTGGCATGCATTATTGTTTGGCACTGATTGGCATCCATCAATACAAAACAATGCCCATCCACACAAAACAATATCAGTGCCCATCCGTGCCACTTATCAGTCTAAATTAATTATAAACCAAAGTGCTCCTGTGCAAATACGTGACATCCAACTATATCAGTTTAAATGTGCTTAAAGTTTATGCGATTCTGAAATCGCTAAGAAGGTGATCCAAAGCATGGATCTACCACTAACTGCCCCATCGCTGCTTAGTGTCACAAGTGACACCAGTACAGTGATCAGTGAAAAAGCTGAAAACTGCACTTGGTGGCACTGTGACAGGGAGTGAAAGGGTTAACTGGGAGGGCGATCAGGGTTTAAAGTGTGCCTACGTGTACTGGTGTTAGTATAGTGTTGGTGTACTCAGTCTTCTCTCGCGTTGGAACCGAAAAGGGTTCCACGATGGGAGATTACATCATTTCCTCTGAGGCATTTATTTCGCCAGAACCCATCAGCAGGTCAAGGCCAGAAATTATTGGCCTGGGCCTGTAGATCGATCGGTTCTGTAGCAAATTCGATCGCTGTGGGGATGGCGCGACCGACTTACACCTACGGCGATTTGCGCAGCCGAGCCAACCTGCCGTAGTATAACTGCGACGGATGGACGACAACTGGTTAACAGCATACAGTTATTAAAATACAAAGAGGGAAATTGATGAAAACTGGAGCAGACAGAATTGGGAGCGCTGTGCATGGCTTCTGTCTTTCAACCAGTCAACTAACTGCCTTCCATCTTTCGCTTGTTCAGTTATGCTTAGAAAATGAAAGCTAGAACAGCTCAGATCCTTCAGCTGTTCTCAGCTATATCTTGTATACAAGTGGGTTATGTGAGAACCCCTCTGTGTTACTATTTTATGTGGAGGAGTTGAAAGCAGCACAGAGGTTAGACAACTTCCATTGATACAGACAGTGATTGGCTCCCACTGCTATGTTATCAATCTGTCCAATTTTTTTTTTTACCTTAAAGTGTTACTCAACCCAGGACCCTGCATTCACTATATTTTGGTCTCCCACAGTACACAGAACATGGAAATGAAATTATTTTAATAAATATATACTGCTAAATACCTTTTCTCATCAGCAGTATATAGCAGTCTTATGACTTCTATCAATGTCCAGCAAAGCACTGGTTAAAGCTTGTAGGAGGAGTTTTCATTCTCTTCTGATTGTCCTATGAGGCTGCATGACCCCTAACCCTCTGTCTGGGCAGTGCTGATTGGCCCTGTGCTGATCACATGCACCCTCCCAAAGAAAAAAAAATCTGTAGCAATACACACCAAACTGGGCATGTGCAGAGTGCCCTCCAAGGCCCTGTTCTATCAGCAGATGGATTGGGGACCGTAAAAGAAGAGGATCAGAGAAGACCGGATCAAACAGCCTTTTACACAAGGTGGAGGATTAACCCCTTAACACAAGCATGCTTTACTGCACATACAGACTGATTTTACTGTTGTGGGTTTAGTAACACTTAACAGTAACACAGTAACCAATTTAACACTTGTACTAATATTTTATTTTTGTTTTGTCTTTGCAGACGGGGAAATTAATTCTTAAACCAAGACCGCATGTCCAGTGACATTTTTCTTGCAATATCTGAAGGTAGTAGTGGATTAATGGACAATATCTTCAGTTTCTCATTAATCGGGTCTTGTGTAAGACACGTTACTGCCAAAAAGAAACATTGAGACATGAAAACACAAACTCCTGGAATATTTACTGCGAAGATGTTGAATGTTTTTTTAAATAAAAGACTGCAATTACAGTTCACCATTTTCACGTAATCATTTTTACTTTTTTTTTTTTTTTTTGTGACAACGTTCTAAGTGTAAGCAAAAAAGGATTAATTCATATACAGTATTGTACAAAGTAGCCTTTTCGGGGACATTTTTTTTTTTTAAATTAAACTTTAACCAAATGGAGCATATGGCACAAAGTAATGAAAATAAATAAGTTAAATGAAGCCTATGCTATTTTATTTTCTCTGGCTATTTTGCAGCAGGGAAAATGGTTGCATGTTACTGGATCAATAAATAGGGGCTATTGCCTTTTGTGTCTGCAGTTCATCTTTCCCTCTTCAGTTTTTGCCTGTGTTTAGCCTAGATCCGGTCAGAGCTTCTAATCTAAATGCCCAGAGGCATTGCCATGGTATACAACTGCACTGCCCAAACTTATCTTTCAAACAGTGCGAGGGTAATTGTTTTTGAATGATATAGAACATAGTAGGCTTTCTGCAGCTATTTTCTTACCAGGTCACTGTTTTTAGATAATCTGCTTGAGAAAGGTTTATTTTTTACCTTTGACAAATATGCCCATGGTACATTTGTTAGAATTCCAAAGAAACCTTCATTTATTTAACCAATAAGCTAAATACATTACAGATACTTAATAATGAAAGGGGTTCATAGTCTTACAGTTAATTTACTTTCTAAAGGCCTGTCACCAGCAGAGACGGACCCTTGTTCTCTGTGGAAGCAACAATCTTATTGCAGAGGTCTGATGTGAACTCTGTTGAGTCAGAGCTCTTCAGTCGATTGAGAGTGTGAGCTTTGTAGATTGGATAGCAATGGCAGGACACATGCCATGGACTGCATAGTGTGACTGTGTGAAAGTATTGTTCTACCTGCAGAGGCCCAACATGCCCCCCTACAGAGTCAAACCTATTGCTATCCAATCAACAAAGCTCACACTCTCAACCGACTGAAGAGCTCTGGTTCTGATTCAACAGAGTTCACATCAGACCTCTGCAATAATGGTTGAAGCTGCTTTAGAGATAAAGCCAGCCTTAAAGCTAGCCATAGATATATCCAAATTTCGCTAGTTCTGCAGGGACCGACAAATTTCGATCCATCTGTGGATTCTCCCTCGATAGAAGTCAAACGTCAGATGGTGTAACAGGAATTGTCCAATGGGAATGTCGAAAAACTTTAATTTGATCAGCTGTTGCAGCGCTAATCTGTGTTTCTGGCAGTGGAGGAGTCCCTGCTGTCAGAATACAAAAGCACAGCAGGAAGATTTCCGCCATCCGCCTTGCTTGTGTGGATAGGGGAATCTGTTTGTTTTGTATTTTCTTTTTTTTTTTTATCAGTCCGCTGGCTGATCAAATAAATAAGAAATCGCCCAACTATAGGCAGCCTAATACACAGATTTTATTTATTTTTTTGCTATACCTGGAATTTATTTAGCTGATTTAAACTAAAGGCTTCATTAGAATTTTAAGATTTTGCAGTTGGCATTCCTAGCTGTAGGTGGTAAAGCAGTAAGCTGGAGAGGATGTGCGACATCTTCACAAGGAAAACGTATGTCAGCTGAATAATTATAATTATAAACTTTTGGTAGTGTAAGGTAGAGCTCTTGAAAACAACAACTTTGTTGTATAGTTAGTTAAAGAACTCCTATTCTTTTAAAGAGAAGATTTAGCATTTTTCTTACCATGCCATTAGTAATTTTTACTCCAATTTTTAAAATGACCCTGTCTGTAGGCAAAAACAATTATAAACACCCGGAAGATCAGTAATATCTACCAGTCTGGTGGGTGGGTGGCTCATATGTTTTCTTTCTTGCAGAGCTATGGTGGCTGAAGAATTTTACACCTACAATCTGACAATCCTGTGCTTTGTGATTCTATCCACCAGACACTATGTCCTGTAGTGTGTTTAGAATCCCAGTGTACAGCAAAGGGAAAGCATTGTCAACAACAGCTGTAGCTCTAGAGCAGTGATGGTGAACCTTGGCACCCCAGATGTTTTGGAACTACATTCCCCATGATCCTCATGCACTCTGCAGTGTAGCGGAGCATCATGGGAAATGTACTTCCAAAACATCTGGGGTGCCAAGGTTCGCCATCACTGCTCTAGAGATTTGGAGTACCCATCCACCAGACTGGTATTTATTACTAAATGTCTTGTGTAGGGTGCTTGTAGTCATTTACAAGGTTAGTTTATTAACCAATAACATAATGTATTTATAGCTGTACATAACTATGTGTGTGTTTACATTATTCTTAGGTCTGTTGCAATGCGACCATTTTTCATTCTCAATATTACCATGGGATACTGTCAACTGTACTAGGCTTCATACACCTGCTTACAGTATGTCCAAACAGTCGGATATGTTTGTAGTTCATTTCGTTGTAAGATAGTTCTTGTTCTGTTTGATAATTTTATTGTTACATCAATTTACTTTTAATGGACCTTTTTTAAATACAAATAAAAGTACATTTCTGCTCAGCAGGTTTCATATTTTTATGAATTGGTTATGTATTTGTTCTTGCAAACATTTATTGCCAGCAGTTTTTAATAGCATTGTCAGATTCTTGAACCTAAATAAACAGTTTTATTTATCTCCAGTCCTGAAATACAAAATGTTCAATTCTATTTAGAAATTTGTGTGTTATTTTAACAAGAAGAAAAAGAAAAAAAAACATTATTTAAAGCCAAAAATGAAAAGATTTTTCTATTTATTAGACGAAAAAGAAATGGTATCTTGAAACTTGTATACTTTGTCAGTGGAGCCGATTTTGAACTGCTAGTTCTCCATATACTGACACCTGAAGACGCTTCTAGTTAGTTCGCCCTTGGATACCTGTGGTGGTTTTTGTGAGAGTAACTACCTTCTTAACTAAAGACATATTGTTGTGGTTTTCTATTGATTATAACTTGGCTAATGCAGATATATCAACAGCAAATTTCTGTTCACTTATTCACGCTTTTCACATGTTTGGATAATTTAAAGTGAATATTCACACAATTTCTTTTAACTCCTTTTGGAAATCAGCCCAGTGATTTAAGGCTGCATTCACACATGATCGCGGGCTGAATAGCCCCACGATTTTAAACACAGGACGCATTTGCAATGACATTACTTCTTCTAATGGGACTCTAATCGCTCCATGATTTTCACACGGTAAATCACGTTGCAATCGCAACAAAAAGGACTCATACGTGCGGACAGAGTGAAAAGTGGACACAGGGAACAAAGAATCCCCAGGAAAGATCCACCTAAACGACTAAAGCATACCTCTTCGCAAGACCAGCTCACCCACCGCTGACCCAAACCAAAAGTGAGCCCACCACCAGTGACAGCGAAGGACGTTTTCTTTTCACTAGCACCATGTGCTGCTAGGACTCAATCGCCTCTTGACATTCACGCAGGGAGCAATCCTAGGAAAACACCCTGTTCTCCACCCGCTAAGTTTATTTTCATTGTTTTATGATAGGCATCTGTTTGGTTGTTCCAAGTTCCTTCTCTACCATTAGCAATGTTCACTGTTGTTTTAAAAATGCCTGTTACTTCCTTCTGTTAAAAAAAAAAAAATGCCTGTTACTACACATCCAGCCCCGGGAGCCCATTACAGATCCTCCTGATGGCGAAGCCACTATGCTTAGTGACCTCTTGGCTCTCCCACCAGAGATATTCCACAAGACGGGGGGGGCAGAGCCTCTCTCTCTCAGATACTCTTTACTCTCTGGGGAGAGACGCCTCACCCTTTTAACACACATCTCTGGCATGCGGACTAACGGTCTGTAAGAAGCTCAAATGAGCATACGGAAAAAAAGTGAAGTCACAAAAATGTTTACACTCTGAGCACACTCTCTTTTGCTTTTCTTTCCATCTTCACCTCTATCTGCCACACCCCCACAAGAAAGGATGGTTCCCCCAATCAAAGATTCAGAAAATTGTAAGCCCTCACCAGTCATTTGTCAAATTGTATTGCACAGATAGTCCCATCACTCAGCCCCATGCATTATCTATACCCAACTTGACACATGGCCAGCATTCGCATAACATCCTGGAATGTTAAGGGGCTACGTTCCCCTATTAAGTGGATGAAGATCCTTAGACATTTTAAATAGATTAAAATCCGATATAGCTTTACTTAAGGAGCCACACCTAGCAGAAGGTGACTTCTTCCGAATGAAAAAACTATGGGTGGGTAGGGTGATAGGGTCAGCGGCTACGCTCATTCTTATACACAAGAAACTGACATGCGACATATTATCAATAGACAGTGACAAGGAAGGAAGAATGGTATCCATCCATCTAAAATTTCCTTCCAAAGAAATCAGCATAACCAACATCTACGCACCCAATTCCCCAAACAGTACTTCACCAATCTCACAACTCAATTAGCGGCAGAATCAAACCTCCCCCATCTTATAGGAGGCATCTTCAATAAAGTAGTTAATAGCTTTGAAGACAGATCCAGCCCCTGCCCTAAGCCACAAACGTCAGTTCGAAACCCATACACCAACCTCTACCATATGTTAAACGCTCTCCACTTAGTTGATACATGGGGAATTCAACACCCCCTAGACAGGGAGTACACGTTCTTCTCCCCAGTGCACAACTCATTCGCCTGACTAGATTATCTACTATGCACTCCCCCCCATGCTCAACATGATCAGGGACTCCCATGTCCATGCCATGGCCATTACCGATCACTCCCATATCTCAGTCCTGTTGGACAACCTCCAACTAAACGAATTTAGACAGTGGCGATTCCCGTCCCACATGAGCCAAAATGAAAATTTTTCAGTCCATGCTGAAACAGGCCTGGTAGGAATAGGCACATAACAATAGCCCCCACGCAGACAATCCCAACCTATTTTGGGAAGCTGGAAAAGCATTCCTTCGAGGTAGAATAATATCCTTCGTAACGGCCCATAAGAAAACAGCCCACAAAACCTTCCTAGAGGACAGCCAAACTTTGCGTTCGGCCCAGAGACAACTCACGGAGCGTAACACTCCGGAAAACAGGCATGGTACGAAGCCAAGGAACACTTCAACGTTTGGTCACATAACCTAGAACGCTGGAAAATGTCCCAAACCCAACTACAATTCCACAAATATGGCAATAAGGCAGGGAAGTTACTCACCAGACTCTCTAAAGGCCCTTTTCTTCCCACACACATCACCGCCTTACACAACCAGATAGCTCTCTCTCTTCTTCCCCCAAAGACATTAATAAGACGCTAGAATCATTCTACACCAACCTCTATGCCCAGGAACTGATCGATCTCTGCGAAGCGTCTAAATGGCTCGAATCCACACGACTACTAAAGATTACACCTGAACTATTGGCAACTTTAAACTCCCCAATCTCAGAGGAAGAAATATTAACATCCATTAAAAGTTTGGCGGGGGGTAAAGCACCAGGACCCGACGGCTACACGTCTTAATTTTTAAAATTATTAAAAGAGTAGATCACCCCTTCCCTGTCATCGGTATACAACAAGATATGGGAGGGCAGCCCCTACCTACCGACAGACCATCAGGCAAACATAAAATTAATCGCTAAAAAGGGGAAAGACCCACAACAGCCAGGGTCCTACTGACCAAACTCGTTGTTAAACATAGACTCCAAGATACTCTCTAAAATCATAGCTTCTCAGTTAGCACACATCATGCCTCTCCTTATCCACCACGCACAATCGGGATTCACCAAAGGTATGTCAGCCTCAGCCAATCTAAGGAGGGTCCCTGCTGCCCTAGAATACACAAAACAACACCCCCACCCGCCCACACCTTTCCCCCCTGCTATTTAACTTAGCTAACGAGCCTCTCTCACGTCAATTTAGCTTTACGGCATACCTATTAGGTCAAATGACCTGAGAGTTGCCCTCTTCGCAGACGATATATTGATATTTACTACCTCCCCCAAACAGATATACCCACAATCCAATCGATTTTCACATCGTTCCACAAATGTTCCGGCCTGAAAATAAGTTTCACCAAGAGCGAAATTCTCCCTCTAGGTACCCACAACCCAATTTTATGGCCATCTTCTTCTCCTTTCCATATCAACGAGAAACACATCATGTACTTAGGCATTAAAATAGTAAAGGAACCATCCTCTCTCTACTGCCTTAACTATACTCCTCTGATATCTAAGATTGTGGGTGAATTGGAGGCGTGGGCCAACCTTCCACTTTCGCTTTTTGGGAGATGTGCTTTATTCAAAATGGTTAGTTTTGCTCGCCTGCTATATCCTCTACAAACTTTACCACTACTTTTAAAACACAAAGATGTACAAACCCTAAATAAGGCAATTAACCCCTCTTTATGGAACAAGAGCAAACCCAGAATTGCACTAACTAAACTTTACCTCCCAAGGAGCGAAGGAGGGGCCAACATGCCAAACATTAGAGTTTATAATCTAGCATGTCTCCTGAGAGCAGGAATGGACTGGATCACACAAGCATCCAAATACTCCAATTACGGTTTGGAATCAGACATGGTGTACCCAATAAACCTCTCCGCCCCCCTCCTTCATAGCTTGCTGCACCAGATCCCAACCAATATAAAACAAAACCTGCTATACAGGGACACAATAATAGCATGGAGAGAAGTGAGGAAAAGAATGGGACTCTCGCCTTACGTCTCCAGATTCCTCCCAATCCAGGGCAACCCCATGTTCCCACTAGGTTTCCAATACAAGCCCTTCTCTAAATGGAGAGACAAAGGCTTGATCAACGCCCACTCTCTGTATCATGATGCCAACGGATCTCTTAAACCCTTCCATCTCGTCGTGAAAGCGTACGACCTGCTGGCTCACCACTTTTTACCTGTGGCACAATACTCAAGCTTCATCGCCAAGACCTGTCCAAAAAACAACATCAGATTTAAACAATCGTTTTTGGACAAGCTAATAACTGATAAGAGTTATTCCATTTCTGACATTTACCACCCTCTCAATGGGAAGTTCACCAAACCCATTTAAAATTCCTCCATCTCTTCATGGTCAAGAGACTTGCCAGGCCTAGTCAACATAGACAACATCATAGCGGCATATAACATCACAAGAAGCATTATACCAAATGAGTCTTGGAGGGGAAACCCAATTCAAGTTGATGCACAGGGCTTACTACCCATTCTCAATGAGATACCCTGACCATGGGGTCATGTTTCCCCACACGTACCTAACATGGCCCCTATACAAATAGTTGGTGAGGCAACGCTGATAAGAAACCAGCAACAGTCCAAAAATACAGGCTATATCAGATTGTACACCCCAGACTATGTCTTCTATAAAGTTTAATGTTTGCAATGTCTGCAATCTCCGAATCCGCATGTCACCTGCAGACAATTTTGCCACTACCCTTCTTCCCAAGGTCGGGACGGGGGATGTCGAGAAGGGTGAGTCCTCGGAGCCACCCCCCTCCTCTACTTCCCTCCTTCCCTCCTCTCTACATCTCCTATTCCCAGCCCTTAACTCCTCCTCCTTATCTTTCTTTTTCCTTTCTTTCCTTCAGAGTCCTCTCCCTCTATCCTCTCTATAATGCAAAGATCAGTAGAAATATCTTGTACACAACCTGTTGGTAACCATTTCATGAAAATGTTTGTCGAATATTTCATGTTAAAATCTAATAAACTATATTTGAAAAAAAAGTCAAAGTCAAAAGAGCAGGAATGATCATGACATAAATCCGAAAAAAGTCCATAAGTGAACTCCCATGTGAACACAATAAAAAGTGTTTGTAAATAGTCAAATTACTAATAAACATGTGAATGTTCCACAGTGAATATTATTCCACAGTCCTGTGCAGAATTTTTTTAACCAAAAAACTAAATAATGCAAAACATTGCAAAAAAAAACATGCAAAAAAATCGCAACAAAATACAAAAACTGAAAAAACCAAGACCAGAAAAAAACACAAAAATCACACCAGTTACTAAAGGCACATATGTGCATCCATTCTAATATAAATAATAGTTTGTGGTGTTAGTAGATTGTTGCAGGTGACTTTAGGTGCTCACAGTACTTGACAGGTGACTTGTATGCTCCTCCTTATGGGTCCCCACTCACCAGCTCCTATAACCCCTGCAGGGGTAATACACCTGTAAATCCACAGTTTAGGATGATGGTCTCAGGTTCCAGCATCCACAGTTCCTCAAGAGAGATTGGCTCCCATGGTGTAGTATTCAAAAAAGTTCATTTATTTTAAAATTGGTTAAAAATCAAACGAGCAAATAAAAAATGAATAAAAACAAAAACAGACAGATCTAGAGCAAAATCCATATAACATGGGTGCTTCTCCTGGAGAAACAGCTCTCTGTAGAGGATAGCACAAGGATCTGTGGGTGTACAGCGTGCGGTGTGCATTCTGGCTGCGTTCCACCCACTAGCCCTATTTACTGAAAGTCACTTGATGTGCGTGTTAAAGCCGTACGCGTTTCATCATTTGACGTCTCCAGCGGCGGTATCATCTCACCGCATATCACGTATTCTTATAAGGGAGAGCGCAGCCGTGAGGACCCCGCCCCTTGGCTGAATCAGCCAATCCATACAGGGAAACAACCACACAAAGTGATCAGTGTAGATAAATTATAACCCGCTTAGGAATACTACAGCTTATAGAAAATTGTTTATATAAAATTAACCTAAGGTCAGACTGAAGTGCGCTCTCCCTCAATATCTATGCATACCCAAACCAAGCAGTAATAATAAAGAGAATACAATAAAGGAAAAGATATAGCACTATGTAACAACCTAAATAATGAATGAGAACTGGCGGGTTCGCCTAGACCCCTCCTATAAACAAAGGATAGGAGTGCAGACGGACAAGCCAGGTATTACCTGGTAAAACCACATTAAGGAACATATAAAAAATTAGAAACAAAAGATACTATATATACAAAGGATAGTAAAAAATCTGACAGAGAATCCTGTAAAATAAAATACTATAACAGCGCTAAAAACAATATGACATTTAAAAGGTGATAAAATCTTTCTGTGATCAGTCCACAAGTCATATAATAAGTAAAGAAATCGTGCAGCAGAGGTAGTTCTTATTTGGTGTATCTAGTGGATATGGTGCACAGTTCAGCCAGGTAAAATGGGTGACTTTTCATGTGGTTTGTAATGTTCCAGATGTGTATCCAAGCACCATTCTAATCCCTTTAGGACAATCCACCACGTGAGGCACGCTCCCCTCAGGGGGTTAAACTCACCAGAAATATGAATCAGATAAGCCTTGATACCATCATCATGGTAAACCCGCACATGGTACGTCAAATATCCAAAATACAGTATCCAAAAGAGCGCTTCCTCAGCATAAGAATCATCAGAGTATTGATAACAAACCACCAGGGCTTCCAGGGTTAAACAGCTCACAATAGTATGTCATAGAAATGAAGAGAATGGCATATATAGTGTAATTCCATTTAATTCAATATTTAAAACAAATTCCCTTACAATCCCCAATGGTATTCAGCGTACATTTAGATTTCTTTAAACTTGGCATATAAAAAGATGTCACTTGCGTGTGTTAGTTGATGTAATTCTCCATAGTGTCCATGGAGGCAGCAGCCAATTCGTCCAGAAGTAGCCTGTGTATCTCCTGCTGACACAGGCTTCACTTCCGGTCGGTGGTTAGCGGCGGTGGAGCGCACACGTGACTTCCGGTCGAACGTCGTGTAGGCCACGCCCTGACGCGTTTCGTCACTTCCTGACTTCAACAGAGGGCGTGGCTACACGGCGTTCTATCATGTATAAATACTCCCACTGACCGGCCATCTAGCCAATCAGGGATCTCAAAAAACGGACAATTTCAGAGTGCAATCACAGGACTAGATTCTATGCGTCCCAGTAACAGGAAATAGATACATACATCGCCAAATACAATGTCTGGTATTGATGCATAATGTCATTATGTTTATCTGATGGCTGTCAGCGTTATTTAAATTGCAAATAATGGGAACAATAGGCGAAACAGGCAGAAATAAATGGTGGACATCTGTACATAAGAAAACCAAGACCCACAGATTAAGTGTAGTCACATTCCAATTATTAAATGTTGTAATAGATCATTATTAAAAATGATGTATATAATCAGGTAAGCGTGATTAGCGCATTTATTCACTGGATAAGCCCTGCATGATGCTGTACATGGTGAATGAACAGTGAACTTTCAGGCAATAATGATGAATAAATAATTAAATTAGTGAGTGTGGCATGGGCAGCACTCATAAAGGAGAATAATAGATTAAAAGAGGATAATATAAATAATATTAAAATAGCTCTCAGATATTACTAAAAATAATTTCTAAAAATAATAATATAGATGGAGGAGAGAGCTATGCGATTAAAATAATCGCATAACGGTGTTGTGTGTTAAAAGGGTATCTATATGAATTATAAGATGCACTTTAAAATACATTCTAAAATATATAGAAACACACAGCTTATATTCCTGTACATGCGTGTAGGAGCTGCAACATATTAGATAAAAATATGTGTAAAATAATGGTAACCTTATTAAAACGTTGTGTCTGTGTCTATGCAGACATCGTGATAATTAAAATGGGGTCCATTATAGTGTGTGATTAAGAACAGAGAAACGATAATAATATGATCTAAATAAGTCACTGCAGGATAAAAATGCGATAAAAATAAAATCGCAAAGATCCTGCGATAAAAGATAGTAAAAATGCATATAAATATAAATGTATAAAATCGTATATAAAATACGTGTTCAGTGTATATATATATAAATATAAATACATGCAATAAAAGAAAAGAATATATGAAGACTTAAGCCAAAAATGTTGGACAAGACAGATTAAGTGAAGGGACCTTGAAAATTGTTTTTAATAATCGCCAACATTTCAAGGTCCCTTCACTTAATCTGTCTTGTCCAACATTTTTGGCTTAAGTCTTCATATATTCTTTTCTTTTATTGCATGTATTTATATTTATATATATATACACTGAACACGTATTTTATATACGATTTTATACATTTATATTTATATGCATTTTTACTATCTTTTATCGCAGGATCTTTGCGATTTTATTTTTATCGCATTTTTATCCTGCAGTGACTTATTTAGATCATATTATTATCGTTTCTCTGTTCTTAATCACACACTATAATGGACCCCATTTTAATTATCACGATGTCTGCATAGACACAGACACATCGTTTTAATAAGGTTACCATTATTTTACACATATTTTTATCTAATATGTTGCAGCTCCTACACGCATGTACAGGAATATAAGCTGTGTGTTTCTATATATTTTAGAATGTATTTTAAAGTGCATCTTATAATTCATATAGATACCCTTTTAACACACAACACCGTTATGCGATTATTTTAATCGCATAGCTCTCTCCTCCATCTATATTATTATTTTTAGAAATTATTTTTAGTAATATCTGAGAGCTATTTTAACATTATTTATATTATCCTCTTTTAATCTATTATTCTCCTTTATGAGTGCTGCCCATGCCACACTCACTAATTTAATTATTTATTCATCATTATTGCCTGAAAGTTCACTGTTCATTCACCATGTACAGCATCATGCAGGGCTTATCCAGTGAATAAATGCGCTAATCACGCTTACCTGATTATATACATCATTTTTAATAATGATCTATTACAACATTTAATAATTGGAATGTGACTACACTTAATCTGTGGGTCTTGGTTTTCTTATGTACAGATGTCCACCATTTATTTCTGCCTGTTTCGCCTATTGTTCCCATTATTTGCAATTTAAATAACGCTGACAGCCATCAGATAAACATAATGACATTATGCATCAATACCAGACATTGTATTTGGCGATGTATGTATCTATTTCCTGTTACTGGGACGCATAGAATCTAGTCCTGTGATTGCACTCTGAAATTGTCCGTTTTTTGAGATCCCTGATTGGCTAGATGGCCGGTCAGTGGGAGTATTTATACATGATAGAACGCCGTGTAGCCACGCCCTCTGTTGAAGTCAGGAAGTGACGAAACGCGTCAGGGCGTGGCCTACACGACGTTCGACCGGAAGTCACGTGTGCGCTCCACCGCCGCTAACCACCGACCGGAAGTGAAGCCTGTGTCAGCAGGAGATACACAGGCTACTTCTGGACGAATTGGCTGCTGCCTCCATGGACACTATGGAGAATTACATCAACTAACACACGCAAGTGACATCTTTTTATATGCCAAGTTTAAAGAAATCTAAATGTACGCTGAATACCATTGGGGATTGTAAGGGAATTTGTTTTAAATATTGAATTAAATGGAATTACACTATATATGCCATTCTCTTCATTTCTATGACATACTATTGTGAGCTGTTTAACCCTGGAAGCCCTGGTGGTTTGTTATCAATACTCTGATGATTCTTATGCTGAGGAAGCGCTCTTTTGGATACTGTATTTTGGATATTTGACGTACCATGTGCGGGTTTACCATGATGATGGTATCAAGGCTTATCTGATTCATATTTCTGGTGAGTTTAACCCCCTGAGGGGAGCGTGCCTCACGTGGTGGATTGTCCTAAAGGGATTAGAATGGTGCTTGGATACACATCTGGAACATTACAAACCACATGAAAAGTCACCCATTTTACCTGGCTGAACTGTGCACCATATCCACTAGATACACCAAATAAGAACTACCTCTGCTGCACGATTTCTTTACTTATTATATGACTTGTGGACTGATCACAGAAAGATTTTATCACCTTTTAAATGTCATATTGTTTTTAGCGCTGTTATAGTATTTTATTTTACAGGATTCTCTGTCAGATTTTTTACTATCCTTTGTATATTTCCTATTTTTTAAACAGCTGCTTATTTATTGATTGATATAGATATTTATATTTATTTATATTAACTACGTTGAATCAATCAGTCACTCTGTTGTATTGCAGTTTTACATCCAGCGCTGAGTAGTGTATGCACATAGGCCTTATATCATACACTCCTTTCTCAAAAGATACTATATACCTGTAATTTAACCTCAACATAGTGGGTGCAAGCAGCATAAGCAGCATAAGCAGCATAAGCTAGCCCCACAGTGGTAAACAGTGTCTATGATAATACATATAGAACAAACAGTACACCCGGACTCCTCCTATGAACAAAGAATAGGAGTACAGGCGAACAAAACCAGGTATTACCTGGTAAAACCCCACTATGGATCATATAAAGAAACTATTAAAAAACATTTATATATACGGTACTCTATATGTTACCCTCAATGTAATAAGTACAAGAGGCGTATAATTGCCCTGCATTTCAGCCAAAGCCAAATGGGTGACATATCTATGGTGCTTGGGCACGTAATCCCTAATTACCCTACACCTCAAAGTGTGACAGAATATAGAGGAAATCCCCTCTGGTCAGCCCCAACGCTATAGTCCATGATATTGACTGACATAGTGCACTTGGCGGCCATAATAATAAAGAGCATGCTGCACCTGCCCATACCAAACCTCTAAGTACATAGTGGCAAAATATCAGTAAAAGCCAACATAGCATGACACAGTGGACCTGTATCTTGCTACACAGTATAAGGCTCGGACAGGGGACCATAGGTCATGCACACAGGCTTCCCCTGAGGCAATAGGTTGGGAGCACGACTACACACCCCAAAGTTGCTTCCTCACAGGCAGGCCCTCTACCCCCAGCCCAAAAAACACAAAGGCAATAGGGAACATATATGAGCCCCAAAGTTATACTGGACACCAGAGTCACTCTCATGCTGAAAGGGGTATGCATGACATATGCAAACACCCCATCGGACCCAGGTATGTCCTCCAGAGCATCCCCCCTTAATAATCTGGTATGTAAATATGTGTGTTTGGTTGATATAAAAATTACACAGATATGGCCCAGCACGTAGAGCAGAACAAACCAGATATTGCCCGGTAAGCCTCCCATAAATATTCTACATACTACAAACACTAGACTGGATCACACAGAGATGAATATCTATCAGACCTCCATGCCCAGCATATACTCTAAATGGAATAGGACCACTCATGGGTAAATACGTGTAGATATACAAGCAGCTATCCAAAAATTAACAATGATATGGCCATAGTTTGCCCCAGTCATGGACTGGCTATGAAACAGTTAAGGTCTATGTCCAGATTGAGGCCCCTAGGAGCAAGGGATCCCAGCCGATAGATCCAGGCTGTTTCATTTTGAGATATTAAAGTTGTTTTATTTCCTCCTCTCCAGTGGTCTTTTATCAGGTCAATTCCATAGAATATTAAGCCGGTAGGGTCCCTATGATGCACCTCATCAAAGTGACGAGATAGGTTGTGTTTTGGGAACCCCTTATGGATGTTATTAATATGTTCCTGTATACACACACAGAGAGGGCTGGTAGTTCTGCCCAAATAATGAAGGTGACACGTGCATTCAATGACATAGATCACATGAGTGCTGTGGCATGTAATTAGTTCCTTTATCTGGTATTCTCTGTGGTCAGTTCTTGAAGGTTTCCCTTTTGCAAGGTTGTTTTTTACTGACTTTACACGCTAGACATCTTTGGCATTTATAAAAAACCCTTCATTTCTGAAAAAATCTTTATTGCTTTTGGTGGATTGATCATGTTATCGACTAGGTGATTCTGGAGAGTAGGTGCTTGCCTATACACAAAGTTTGGCTTATTGGGCAGTATTTTAGATAAAACACGATCCTCCAATATTGGCCAGTATTTTTTCAAGATATGCTCAAAGGCTTTATATTGGGTATTGAACCCTGTAATGAAGGCCATCTCCATTTTGTTTTCCTTTTTTTTTTGAGCAGAATGTTTCTATCCATACTTGCTACATCGATCTTCAAGCTTTGCAGCTGGTCTCGCATGTATCCTTTTTCCTGGAAATGTTCAATTAGGTCAGCCTGTGAGTTGAAATCATCTATTGTATCACAATTTCTACATAACCTGAGCATTTGACCCTTGGGTATATTCCCTTTCCACTTCGGGTGATGGCAACTAGACGTCGGTATGTACCCATTTCGATCCTTAAAGAAAGTTTTCGTACATAGGTTCTCACCCCTCTTATAGATCTCCAGATCCAAGTAGTCAATCTTTTTGCTCACTCCATTTTCCGGAGAAGGTCAGGCCATATCTGTTGACATTCAGATCTTTCAAAAAACATTCAAACGATTCCCCTGTACCGTTCCATAGTATAATAAGGTCGTCTATGTACCTGCGGTACAGTTTCAATTGAGGTTTTTTTTTTTACATAGACATATTCCTGCTCCCACATGTTCATGAGGAGATTTTCTACGTTCGGTGCATAGCGTGCCCCCATTGCTACTACTTTTGTTTGAATGTAATAATTGTGATCGTACCAGAAATGTTTGCAACTAATAGCAAGTTGTAGGCCTTCAAGAATATAGTTAATCTGTACCTGTGTTAAGGTGGTGTTCTCATGTAAGGCCTTTTCAACACCTAACAGCCCATCCTTCTGCACTATGCTTGTGTATAAAGAATTCACGTCAATGGTGGCTAGTAAATAGCCCTCGGCTCCCCTTATTTTTGAAGGTCCCCTATGAGCTGTAGGCTGTCCCATAGATAGGATTTTCCTTGTTGTACTAGTGGTTTGAGATATTTATCCAGGTACTCTCCCAATCTTGAGAACACTGAATTTATCCCACTGATAATTGGCCTACCAGGTGGCTTTTCTAGCCTTTTATAGATCTTCGGAGTGTAGTAGATTACCGGAGTCCTTGTAGAATTGGATACTAGATATTCTGCCACTTTGGCATTCAGTATCCCAATGTCTTTTCCCTTCTTCACAAAGACCACTTTTTCTCTTCGCATTTTGCAACCATTTGAAATTGTGCGATCATGTGTGATTGCAGCCTAATGTAGAATTTGAGAACTGAAATTAAAAAATAAATTTCTCTTCATTTATTGATGGACACATCTCTCTGTATTCATAATGATTGCAGGAGTCCTGTATGTAGCAATCATGAAATACTACAGAGTTTTGTATGTCAATCAGCACAGAGAGAAGTATCTTGTGGTGGGTACAAAAATTGTGTTTGTTTTTTTGTTGCTGTTTTTTTTTTTTTTTAATCTTGCAAATAAATGTGCATTGTATGTGTTTGTTTTGTTTTTTGTTGACACAAAACGATTCAAGCATAATCGCAGTATTACACAGTGACATATTTTCTAATAAAAAAAAGAAAATTATTGGAAATACAATGACAGACTTAGTATAGGCAAAAAGATCAATACCATAGTTTGTGAGATGTAAAATAAAGATAAAGCATTTTATGTGTTTTATCTGATTTCATTACAAACCTAGAAAGAAAGTCTGGGCATAGATAGATCAAAATTTGCCTTGTTTAGAAGGGACCAGCTGAATTTTGATCCATCTATGGCCGGTCCTGTTCAAAAGTTGTAATTTTATTGATCGACTGCTCATGAACAGGCTTGCTGAAAAACTTTAGTTTGATCAGCGCTGATGTGTCCAGCTGACTTCTCCGCTATCAAAATACAATGACACAGCAGGAATGGTTCCAGCATCCACCTCGAATGTCAGTTTAGTGCTGTGATAGTGTCCTAATTTGTTAGATGGCCTGAATACATTGATGTTTATATTTTATTTTTGTAAAAAAAAAAAAAAAAAAAAAAAAAAAATATTATCACTTTTTTTTTTTCATTTTGTCATAGAAAATCAAAATTCATTGTGGCAAGAGGGTGCTATAGACCTGGATAAACGTCATGTGATTATATTCATTAAATTCATCTGGGGCTAATTTAAATGTGCTAAACCAACAGCTGTTGAAATTAGCCACCTAGAGGTGTCTGCTTGAATATTTTAATTTACCTTATTCAACAGCCCAGAAGGCCTGAAACTTGTTAAACAAATCTCAACCAGTTCCTATGATCGAGTGCACAGGGCCTGTGTTATCAAGAACAGGAACTTTTCATTCATTCATTGAATTTATCCCGTTGATAATTGGCCTATCGGTGGCTTTTCTAGCCTTTTATGGATCTTCGGAGTGTAGTAGATTACCGGAGTCCTTGTAGAATTGGATACCAGATATTCGGCCACTTTGGCATTCAGTATCCCAATATCTTTTCCCTTCTTCACAAAGGCCTTCAGTTTGTTCTCTAGGGTTCACTTTTAATTTAATTTAATTTTAATTTCAGAAGGCCTGAAACTTGTTAAACAAATCTCAACCAGTTCCTATGATTGAGTGCACAGGGCCTGAGTTATCAAGAACAGGAACTTTTTAATATTGCATAACAGATTTGGGGCGCTATACAAGGTATGTAAACATTTTTTTGTTTTTTTCCAATCAAGGCCTTCTCTAATTTTAGAGGGTAATTGAAAGAAGAAAGAAATATTTTTAGTTATATTTGTTGGTATATTGGTATTTCATGTATGTTTTTTTACATTTTGCTCAAAGGGGAAGTGCATGAATGTAAAAAAATAAACACATATACTTACAGTACCTACCTGCGGCAACATTGTGCCAATGCTGCAAGCTGTCCCCTGCCGGCTCCAAGCCCGAGAACTGAGCGATCATATGGCTGCTGATCGCTCCGTTCTCAGTCTTCACTTAACAGAGCAGTGACTGTTAGTCACTGGCTCTCTGCTCTGCCCCTCCAGTGCTCACTGCAGCTCTGGGCAAGAGTGGCTGGCCCAGCATGCTGAGAGGCTGAGCCAGCTGCCTGTATAGCATTTGGGTGTATCTCGAAATTATTGTCTATATCCCTCCAGAGTCTGGAGTGGCTCTGTGACATCAGCCCACAGCAGGCTTTAGTCTGCTGTTGGCTGATTCAGGGTCACAGGAGACCACACGTAAATGCATTCCTGTGACCCACATGAGAAGTATGGCCAAAAGAGCTTTGGCCATACTCCTCCTGTAAAGTAGGCGAGTGATGCTGGAGCTGGCAGCAGTGACATGTAGCCAGGTAAATGTTTAGGGACAGGAGGGTAAGACGGGCGGTGTTATTTTACATTAATGCTGGGAAGGCATTTAGGTAAAAAAAAAATAGTACTACTTTAATGTGCTCATTGGATATAAGAGCTATCTAGAGAATAAGAGATAATTTTCAATATGTATATATATGGGTGCATACTGGGCAGGTAAATTTCCTAACCCCCAGATGGGTATGACTGTTGTGGTTACGCTGGTCTACATTTAAATGTCAACGCTATTATACATGTGCCTTTTAGTGTCTTTTCGATAAATAAAACAGCGCTGATTCTTGCAAAACACAATGTTAAAAGCGCTACATTAACCCTACAGCGAATTCTGCATTTAGTAAAAGTGCTGTTGGTTTCCTCTAACCTGCAGCTACCAAAACTCTCCTACCAGCATAGTAAGTCTCCTGTCACAAATAACTTATTTGTGTCCTATACATGTCAAGTGATCTACTGAAGAGTTGGAAATAAGTTATTATTTGCCAGGAGACTTTCTGTCCGGTTTCTGTGCTGGGAATTGGTACGTGTAGATATCATTCAGGTTGGAGGAGTTTAGTAGTACTGTCACGTACCTGGTGGGTAGAGTCTGGTTATGCAGAGGAAGGCCTCTCTTGCACCTCTGACTCGGGGGCCCCTGGTAGTGTATACAGGTAGCGCAGGAGTGCAGAATCGCACAAGTGTCGGTTAAACGTGCTTGCTGTTGGGCTGCTGATCTAGTAGTTTGCCAGATGGCAGCGGGTCTTCGTGGGCAGGAACAAGCTCGTACTTAGCCGAAGAGCAGGTCTCAAAGGTAACTGGACAGGTGCTAGCAACTTGGTAGCTCTGGAGGGGCTGGAACTTAAGCAGAGTCAGACAAGCCTGGTCATTCACAAAACGATCAGATCAAGTACAGATGCGAAGGCAGGAGAATGGTCAAAGGACAAGCCGGGGTCGATGCAGGTGGAAAACAGGAATAGTCAGAAACAAGCCGGGTCAATACTTCAAGAGCAGATGCAGGTAACAGGATACTCACAGAACGCTGTAGACGAGACAGCACTGATCCTGGGTGCTGATCCAGCGTAAATAGCCCGTTTGCCACCCTTATCTACCACGGAATGCGCCGTGCACATTCACGAAAACGCTCCTCTTCTTCCAGGCATTCGGGGAACAGGGATTCTTCTTCGGCTATTATTCTATCTTCTGACAGAGCCTTTTTGACAGTCACTAAATGCAAGATCCCAGTCCCACTTCCTGTTCATGCTCAGTAGGACCCCTTATAGCAGAACAGCGTAGAGGAGGGTGTGAGTGGTGAATGGAAATGTTCTGAAAATTATGTTTTAAAAGGTGTTGTGTGTTTTTTTTTTTCTTTTAACCCTTCATCAATCATAAGGCAAATATAGCAAGGTGATTATTTTAACAATTAAAGTGTCCAAATTGTTAAAGTATGAACTTCCTTAAAACGGAAAATTGAATACTTACCTTTCTGTAATTTTCCTTTCCTGGTGCCTATCCATGTCAGCATACACATGGTTGGTTGCTCTGCCACCCAACCGATTTAACTCTACAAAAGAAATTCAGCCCCCCCATATACCATTCTTGGTTAAGATGGTATACAGAGGGAACTTTATAAAACTAACTGGTGAAACGGTTGGAGGACCACCCTGTCTGTAAAAAACGTAATGTAGGGGCCCTGAGCTCCTAAAGCTTGGATCTCTGAGACCCTTTGGCCATAGGTGATGGCAATTAGAAATTCTCCTTTGAGTGTAATGTCTTCTAGTGAGCATTCTTCCATAGGCGTAAATGGAGTAGCTGCGAGTACCAAAGGCAGATCCCACTTTGGATATAGCGCCTTCCTTGGAGGTCTTAATCTAGGGACTGCCTTCAAATAGCGTTCTATTAGTGGGTTTAGAGCCCATCTGGTGTCTGTTAGGGCTGATAAGGCTGAGACCTTAATCTTAAGGGAGCTAAGTCCCAGGCCTACATCTAACCCCTTTTGTAGAAACAAAAGAACTTTGTGAACCCCTGGCTTTAACGGGTTGAAATTGTTAGTTTACCCAAATTCTGAGAATTTTTGCCAAATCTTGTAATAGGTGCTAATGGTGGAAGCTTTTCTGGCTTCAAGCAATGTCTGTATTACTCTGTGGGAGCAACTCAATTTTTCCAGCCTCTCTCGCTCAATTTCCAGACCCTTAAATCCAGGATTTTTGGATGTGGATGGAAGAGGTTCCCCTGGGACACAAGGTCGTGTGTGACTGGAAGTGTTAGGGGATTGCAAAGAGACAGCTTGGTCAATAGAGTAAACCAGGGTCTTCTTGGCCAGTAAGGGATTACTGCTAAGGATGGTTACTTGTTCTTCTATTTGGCGTTGAAGAAATCTCAGGATCGGAGGGAATGCATATTCTACTTGGAAAATCCATGGTTGGGCAAGGGCATCCACCCCCATTGGATCCCTGCTGGAAACTTTGTGAAGAAGGGAGGTGTTTTGGCATTGAGAGGAGACACAAAAAGGTCTATTTAAGGGCTTCCCCATTGGTGGTAGATCCATTGGAAAACTTTCAGATTCAAGGACCATTTGTTGTTGTTGATGAACTCTCTTAATAGGAGATCCGCCAGGTGATTTTCGAGAGGTGGGCTATAAGATGCTTTGAGGTTGGTGAGATTCCTTTTAGCCCAGAGTATTATCGGGGCTACCTCATTGGACAATGACCTGCTGTGCATCCCCCCTTGGTTCTAAACATAGGCTATTGCCGATTTGTTGTCCATCTGTAGCAAGATGGACTTGACTCTCAGAGAGGAGGCCAGGTGAGCTAACGCCCTCCAGGCTTCTCTTAACTCCAAAATGTTGGACACTATGCCTTCCTTGTCGAAATGCCATTTCCCCTGGATCAACTGATTTTCGAAGCGGGCACCCCAACCCAGACGACTTGCATCTGATGTAAGAGTGATTCAAGAGATGGGGCCAAGATGGCAATGATTTAACAGATTGTGGGGTCCATAGACTGGATTTCATTGAACACGTAATCAGAATCTTCTGAGATAAGGATCCCCTCTTGCACTGGGAGAGAAACCCTCGCTGAAAAACGCAGAGATGCGACCGGGCCCACTTCACCATCGGGATGCATGAGAAAAAGGATCCCAGGAGACTCGGACACTTCGCTACTGACATCGTTCTGCTTGCCATAGCTCTGCTCCCTTAGGCTATGATTAGAGGGATATATTCTGGTCGGAGGGACACCACTCTCTTCGGGGTATTGAACAATGCTTCAAGGTATATCATTTTTTGTGCTGGGGAAAACGGACTCTTTGGGTAGTTTATTAGCCAACCATATTTTGTTAGTGTGCCCACGACTTCCTGTAGGTGAGTTTGGAGCATTTCTTTGTGTTGAGACAGGATCAGTATATTGTCCAGATAGTGTAGGATATGCATCCCTTCTCCCGAAGAGGAGCTAGAATCGCCACCAACACCTTCGTAAAGGTTCAGGGGCTGTCGATATGCCAAAAGGCAGACATTGAAACTGTAGATGAAGTTCTCCTACTTTGAATCGTAGAAAGGGATGGAAATTGTGATGAATTGGAATATGAAGGTAAGCGTCTTTGTGTTCTATAGAGACCATCCAATCCTCCGGCTGCACTGCTAGGATTACCGTATTGAGAGATTCCATTTTGAAATGTTCTAGACCAGGGGTCTCGAACTGGCGGCCCTCCAGCTGTTGCAAAACTACAAGTCCCATCATGCCTCTGTCTGTGAGAGTCATGCTTGTAACTGTCAGTCTTCTTGCAATGCCTCATGGGATTTGTAGTTTCGTAACAGCTGGAGGGCCGCCAGTTCGAGACCCCTGTTCTAGACTGATGAATTTGTTGAATCGCTTTAAGTCCAGAACTGGCCTCCAGCCTCCTGTTTTTTTTTGGGTACTAAAATTGGGGAGTAAAACCTCAAAAACTTTTCTGACTCCGGAACTTACTGCTTGATACTTGATACTGCTACTGGATATTACTGCTTCTTGATGTACTAACGTCTGTACATACTGGATAAGAATTTCGTTTTTTTTTTCTCTGGAGCTCGGGATCTTGGTGGGTGGAAACGAGGAACGGGGCGGGTGGTGACTGAACCTCCAGAAGTGCCCGTGGAGTATTGTGACACACTGATCTGTGCAAGTTTTCACCCAAACTTGAGGGAAAGCCCTGAGACAAGCCCCCACTGGAACGGTTTGGGTGGGCAGGAAGTCAAAAGGACTTTTGGTTTTCGGGTGTAGTAGATGGAGTCTTCTGCTTTCTCATCTTTAAAAAGGTAGCCTGGGAACCTCTCCAGCCTCTTCTATATTCTCTCCCTGGCCTATATGACCTGGTGTTCTTCTTCCTCTGTTGAAAGAAAACCCGAGCTGCAAACTTTTTTCTCCTGTTTCTATCCTGAGGTATTAGGCCACCCTTCCCCCCTGTTACTTGGTTGATGGCTGAATCAAGCTTTTCGCCAAAGAGGGCTTTTCCGTCATAGGGTATGCGGCACCATGTTTGCTTGGAGGAGGGGTCCGCTGACCATGGTTTTAACCAAAGTGCTCTTCTGGCGGTCACTGAGTATAGCATGGCTCGTGCGGAACATCTCAATGTATCGATGGCAGCTTCAGCCAAAAAAAATAAAATGCAGCCAATTTTAATTCATCAAGGGCTTTAATAATCTCGTCTGATTTGATACCCAGCTAACTCGATATTATCAGTCCGAGCCTTTGACGCTCTGGAAACCGAAGTCAAAGCCACTGCTGGTTTACAAGCCCCTCCAGCTGCTTGATAAGCTTTTTAGAGGTCTGCGTCAATTTTGCGATTGAGCACGTCTTTGAAGAAAACTGCATGTTCTAAGGGCAGTGTCGTAGTTCTTGCTAACCTTATGATAAAGGCATCTACTGATGGTAAGGATTTGAATAGTTGCACATCTGAGTCAGCTAGGGGATATAACTTGTGAAAACGGTTATAGGCGACCAGTCTCTTTTTTCCACCTTCCTCCATTCCTCTGTAACTACCTCCTTTATTTCTTCCATAAGCGGGAAGGTCGGGACTTTTTTCTTTAACTGAGGGAAGTATTTCCTGGACTTGGCTGGAGGTTCAGGAGCTTCCTCCCATTGGATCGCATCTTTCACTGCGACTACAAATTGTTCAATTAAACCAAAATCAAAAGAGTAACAGTGTTCTTCTGTCGTGTCTTTGTCATCATCTGAGTGGAAGTCTGCGTTTGTTTGCTGAGCCGGGGTCTCTGCGGAAAACTCACTTGTTGAAGGAGCTGCTAGATCTTGGGATGAGGCTAACTCCTGAATTAAGTCATTTATCAATTTTTTCAAAGTGTCTATGGACTCTTGCTTTTCCATTTCCTTATCCTTCCTAAGTTATGGCACTCCACATACAGGGGAACCTGAACCTGCAATGGTTGTACCAACATAGTGGTAAAGTAAAGGCTGTATCCAGGTGATTCATAATCCTACTGGTTTGAGGACAGAAAAAAGAATGGCGTATGGGGGGCTGACTCTTTTTTTTGTAGAGTTAAATTGGTCCTGTGGGTTGGTTGGGGGGCGGAGCAACCAATCATGTGCATGCTGCCATGAAGGCACCAGGAAAACATATTTGCTATAAAGTATTTAATAGAATACATCACTTAAAAACAATCCTGTTAGATATTTTTTTGTAACACCTATCTTCATCATGTTACTGTCAAGTATGACAAATATCTTGCCCACTGACATCACAGAAATAATGCCCAGGGCACTTGGTCATTGTAGTCTCAAAAATTGTCTTCGGACGTTGGCACCACAAAGAGTCTCAAGTCACATTATCATACGTTTTAACGATAAAGCAGCTCAGGTTTCATAGGCTGGAAGTTTCTTAAAACATTTTGAAAAGCATACTGCTTTTCATTTTGGGAAGCCCCTCCTATGTACTCCACATCATATGATGAACTGCCAACCTACAGCAATGTAAGAGAAACCATGGTGCATTGAGGCAATGCATGGTAAAACACACATTACCACAGGGTATAGCTCTCAAGGGAGCATAAAAGCTAAGTATACTTTCAAGTGAATTTATTTTAATGACCCTCCTCCTTGTACTACAATTGTTCTTTAGATCAGTGGGCGATACAGTCTAGGAGCCTATGCCAGATTGAATGTATCCTTGGCACTCTGACACTGCATCTTCCTGTGATCAAGCCCTCTACAGTTACACTCTTAAATCTGAACATCTTTGCCTCCCAGCATCCTTGACCATGCACTTCTTGCCTCTCAACAGCTTTGCCACTGCATACTACACCACTTCTCCCTTTTGCCACATTTGCAGGGACATGCAGAGGGGCGATGAGGCTGACCTTGGAGATTCTAGGCTCTTCGCCCACTTCCTCCTCCCTTTAGTTACGTCACCTCCTCCCCAGTACAGTCTGTAGATGCAGATCATTGCAGAAACTGCTTTAACAGCTGGGAGAGGACACTAAAACCAGGTATCTCCTGTGTTTTCTTGGTGAAAGGACAGCTATGCAATTGGCAACCATGTCACTATGGACAGGCAAGCTGTCAGTCCTCTGGCCTCTGGGGGCATGATGTGTGTGTGTTCCCAGGGACAGGTTGGAAGATGTGCACACTTGTGGGCTAAAGGTAAGTGTTTTTAACACTGATATGTTATTACAAACCCACCCACTGCCACCATTACTATGGAACCCTTTCAAAGTGACAGCCATCATATAGACATCCACATACACATGTATTCTTTATTTCTTTTACGTTCAAAGTACGAGTTTTATAAAAAATACAACACCTTTATTTATCAGTCCTGTCTCCTACACCATTAAACCTTCTACAGTATATTACTATTTTCATCATGCCATCTTTACATTAGGCTAAAACTAAAGGGG
Source organism: Lithobates sylvaticus (assembly GCA_028564925.1). Lineage (NCBI taxonomy): Eukaryota > Metazoa > Chordata > Amphibia > Anura > Ranidae > Lithobates > Lithobates sylvaticus. Next base: position 119,574,766 of record CM053034.1, on the reverse strand, counting down.
AAACAAACTCAATTTTACTTCCTGTATTTTTCTTTTCTGGTAAGTATGTAGGATAGTATAGGGAGTGCACTTATGCTTATTTTGCTTAGATGTCCATCAACAGCCCTCAAAAGCTATATACTTACTTATCCCTGCCCCACCAAGATCTATACTTTACAGCCTGCTTGGCAACCTGCTGCCTCTTCTTGAAAGTCTACAACAGTGGTCTCCAAACTACGACCCTTTGCTTGCTTTTATCCGACCCTTACTATTCCATCCACTGACACCAACAATGGGGCATAATTCCTGTCGCTGACCTCAACAATGGGGCATTATTCCTCCCACTGACACCATCAAAAGGGCACATCTGCTCCCACTGTCACCAACAATGGGGCAGAATTACTCCCATTGACACAAACCATGGGGCAAAATTTCTTCCATTGACACCAATGACAGGGCACTATTCCTCCAACCGAAACCAACAATGGGGCACTATTCCTTCCACTTACACAGATGATGGGGCTCTAGTCCTCCCACTGACACCAAAGATATGGCATTGTTTACTTCCACTGAATACCAGTACATTTGCTTCTCCCACTGACCCCTGTTCGGTCCCCTGAAGTCTGAAAGACAGTAAACTGGCCCTCGGTTTAGAAAGTTTTAGACCTCCAGTCTACACTATTGTAAGGATTGGTCATTTATAGACCTTTTGCCAATCATGAACTTACTCCACTAGCACTAGGAGAATATAAGGTGTAAGACAGCAACGATGCTCAAGCAGAGAAAGACAAAGTTCTGTGTCTCATTAGGTAACAAAGATATAGCCTAAAAGCATATGATGATGTGTTTAGGAAAATAAAACTGATACCACTCAATTGTCCCAATCTGTTATCATAGCTGACTGGCCACAATGTTTGCAGGCGCTGGTCGGGTTGAACACTAGCTGGTCAGACACATTGAGGAATATAACAAAATGGTGCCTGTCTGCAAAAACAGCTTTAGCTTGGTCGCCTACTCCCTACTAGCAGATTTAGATGGTTTTGACTAACAAAATAAAGATGAACTCCTGCTAACAATTTTTAACCACATACACCAACAGTTTTTTTCCCCTTTTTGGATAAAAGTTTTACACAAATTAAAAAAGCTGACCATTGTAAACACCCCTGTCTGTGATAAATGGTTTGCATCTACCCTTTAGCTGCCACTTTTTCTGGACAGCTTGGTCTGTTAAAAAATGTTGAAAAATAACAGACTTACTGGTTGAATCAACAGGTGAAAATAAAGGGAAAAAAAACTACCTTTTAAGAAATGGTAAGCTGCAATATAATAGATTTCTTGGCGGGGTTAATACTACTTTAATGTGAAAAAATAAATACTGAAAATTATCTTTAATTTGCAGAACATGGCAGGTAATATACTCTGCTCCAATGACACCATGGACAGCCAAAAACTATTTTCAGCTTCTGTGCTGTAGAACTCTGTTACAGAAACTATGGAGCTGTGAATGCCTAAATCCAAAGCATTTATTTCTTTCCTTCTGAGCCAAGAGAATTGATTTCCACAATTCTCTAGAGTGAACTGCTCTATATGGGATTGGCACCTCAATTGTCAAAGCATTCGCTAAAGCTTCCTCTGGCTCACACCTCAATGAAATGTGGTAGAACCTTCGAACATGTGTATCCCACAATAAAACACACGGTCAAACGAGAAGGGAGCCTGAATTATCTTGGGAAAGAACTGGTGTCAGCTGTTTACTCAGTGGAGCTGGAAGAATTCACAAAAGTGATAGGCCGTGAGAATTGAATCCTCACTACAGATGCAAGTTTATAGAAAATGTCTGAAGGACCTCGATTTTTCTCATCTGTGTTTTAATAACATAATGTCTTTGTAATTGTTTTGCTCTTTATTATATTTAGATGCATAAGTATTCCTACAGGAAAAATAGATTAACAATAAACATCTGCAGGTTCATGCTGTAAGACAATAAGCTGCACTACCTATTAAAGGAAGTTTCAAATATATGCAATGAGCCTACAGATTGCAAACTTATTCATTAACTAGTGCAAGGAAAAAACTGTGGTAAACCATAACTTGAAAATTGAAATTGCACTCTCCTGCTGTCAAACTTTCACCCACTATTATAGCAGTTTATTATTACATGCTACTTTCATATTTACTTATATTGTTTTCTAAATAAGATGGATTAATCTGTAAAAGACAAAGGTAAAGAAGGTAGTCATTTTGAAACTGCCATCTTATGTTAAAATAAAACCAACTGTAGTATGGGCCTGCATTGCTATAGGCAGGTTGCCTACACAGGGAATGGTATCTGTTAGCTTTCTCCTCTGTGCTGTAAATAAAAGGGGGAAGGGCTCTGCACACAGTGAGCTGCCTGCATGGAACTAACAGAGAGGCCAAGATACAGCATGTAATCTCCAGCTCGTTCACAGCGCCCGTTCCGTCTCTTGATTGGTTCTGTTTGCGCTCTCGGCTCATGGTACTGGGACTGCTTCACCTTGCAGTCTGTCAAAGGCACCAGGGTTTCCGGAGGACATGGAGAATATCAAGTTGGACTATCACCTCATTAACCCCTCCCCAAACAGCCGCCGCAGTTATACTGCGGCAGGATGGCTCCCCTGCGTGAGCCATCATAGCTGTATGTTGGCTCTTTAAGACACCTTTGCAGGCGCGTGCAGCGTGTCTCTGGAGCCAATGCGCGTGCCCCGCAGGCGCATTGCCTGCCGGGCACCTGCGTTTGCTCGTGACGGGGCGAGAACCAGGATCTGTGTGTGTTAACACCTTCCCTACCAATGACATGTATACAGTAATCAGTGGCTATTTTTAGCTCTGATGGCTGTATAAATGTCATTGGTCCCAAAAAAGTTGCAAAAGTGTCCGATCCGTCCGACGCAACGTCGCAGTCATGATAGAAATTGCTGATCACCGCCATTACTAGTAAAAAAAATAAAAATGCCATAAATCTATCCCCTATTTTATAGACGCTAAAAACTGCAGGGGTGATAAAATACTACCAAAAGATAGCTCTATTTGTGGGGAAAAAAAGGACATCAATTTTGTTTTGGTACAACATCACACGACCGCTATTGTCAGTTAAAGCGATGCAGGGCCGTATTGCAAAAAATAGCCTGGTCAGTGGTTAAGGTATGCCTGGTCAGCAATACAATTAGTAGTTAGATTAGGGATAAGGACATTCATATTGAACTGTATGCTGCAATTTGTAACTCAGTAACGTTACATTAACTGTTCCAAGCCTGGTCTAAAGTTATTCAAAGGGGTGCATGTGGGTTCTGGTGTATCTAAAAGAACCAGGATCTGTAAAACACAACAGAGTATGAAGTTCAGCTACTACAGAAGAGTTAACTTGACAACACAAGAAGAAGTATGTAGTTGCTTTTGGTAACCAAATGAAGGAACAAGCTACAAGCAACCGGTTGTTAGGTGGGGTACCTGGTAAAGGTGACAGGTCCTCCGGTAGTGAGGGGGTCGATGTCTGGCTCCCTCTTAAGCGGTCAAATCCAAAAACAACTGGATGTGAACCCACATTATGGAGATCTATGGCCTGGTCATGAGGTACAGAAAGGAAGGAGTTAATGAGCATGCATAAGGTCCACCCTACTGTATGTGCTCAGTGGTACCCCATGTTACTGGGAGTAAAGTAACAGAGGTACGCTGAACTGGTTAAGCGGGCGCAGGCTCAGCACATCCCTCCTAATGCAACATTTACCAAGTTACAGTGTGTAGTGATGTGGGATAGCACTTTTCAGAAGAACTCTGTTATTTTTCTGCACACAATGAAGGCTCCTCTCTAAGTCGGCAAACTGCCTTAAAGTTAGATGTTTCATATGACCGCAGTCTCTCCCTGGTCCCAGGCATTGATGAGCATGTGCATGGCAAAAGGTAAACCCACGTGCAGGGGAAAGATGACCCTGCCCACAAGCCAAAGCATGGCATACACCATTGTCATCAGTCATTCTCAATATTCCACAAGGAACTTGCTATAGATGAACAGACAATGACAAAGTATGTAACCAAAACAGCTTGTTCTAGCGTTCTTTCAAATCATTCTCTCCAAAATCAGAACTTGATACACTTTGCAAAAGATACAGTACCACTCCTATGTAACCAATTAACACGCACATAGCTATATCCCTAATTACTCCACTCCCTTACAATTCTCTATTAAAGATGAGCTTGGACCCTCTCTCTAACTTGAGCTCTAAACTCCCACTTTTTAGTACTCCAATAAGCTTCGGCCTGCATCAATTACCTCACATAAAAAGCAAATTTTTTGAAAAAACGCAGGACTTCGGAGTTCGAATAAGAGATGAGTTTGGAGGACATCTAAGGTCATCTCTCTATTGGCAAAAAATCTGTCTCTAAAAACAAACGGTTAACAGCCAATCCATGTGTACTTCTTTTCTGGGTCAAAAGAGTGCACTTGCTCTCCGGTGACCACGAATCAGCCGACTGCAGGCTAAAGGGTTGGACCTTTCAATCATCCTCCTGCACTCCATTCATAGGTCCTGTTTAATTCATAAAAGCTGTAATACTGCTTCTAGGAATGGACTACATAGGTGGCATAGTCAGACACGAGAGCCTGTGACAGCCTATTAATCCCTCCACCAGAAGATTACAGCTGTAGAGCTGGGGTATGTTTGGAGGTGGATTTCAACTAACAGAAAAGGTATCAGCACAAGGGACACATCCTACTGACTATAAGTAAAGTCCCTTGTGAAGATTTTTTTGTCTTTTATTTTGGCAACACTTAGGCATGGCCTCACCTCATTACAGCTGCATTGTACAGGAAGAGACTAGGTCCAGAGGTTCCAGGTACATATGTGAGCGCCAGTGATGTAAGTAATTCAGTCACTGGGGCGTTTTTTCAGGCGGTACAGCGCTAATAATAGCGCCTGTACACCACCTGAAAAAATCTGGCCCCATTCACTCCAGTGTGAAAGCCGGAGGGCTTTCACACTGGAGCGGTGCGCTAGCAGGATGGTCAAAAAAGTCCTTCTAGCAACATCTTTGGAGCGGTGTATTCACCGATCCTATACCCCTCCTACCCATTGATTTCAATGGGACACCACGGTAATACCGCGGCAATACGGGGGACTCCCTTTGCGGGGGATTTTAACCCTTATTCGGTCCCTAGCGGGGGTTAAAACCGCACCGATAGCGGCCGAATACCATGGCTAAAACTACGGTAAAGCAGCGCTAAATATAGCGCTGCTTTACCTTCGCCGCGGCTCCCGCCCCAGTGTGAAAGGGGCCTAACTGATTACTCTTCCCCTCATTGTAACGCTGTTCCCATTACTTTGGCGGCGTTACCGCAATTACATCTACCGCCCGGGAGGCCCACCGTGGCTGCGCTGCCTGGCCCTTCGTTCCACTGCGGGCGGGGAGGGGGGCTTTCGCCCGCTGAGCTGAGAAGAGGCTAAGACTCAGAGAGACTGTCTGGACCACCCCATCCCGCCCCGCCTATCCATAGAGAGAGAATGTAGGGAGGCGGGGCGGACACTGAAAAATGAAGTCAGCTGACCAGCTGACACCAATCGAGTGAAGGGGAGGGTCTCTCTCTCTCCCCATGAGGAAAGGCATCCCTGGAGGCATTCAAGTAAGTGACTGAGGATTTGAATTGCAGTGCAATCGATCCATCCCAAGTCCTCCACCACCTCTGCTTCTTACTGATCCCATCCCTACCCACCCACCATCACTTCTACACAGAGGTGATGGGGGGGATAGGGTAGGGATGAGATCAGTGGTGATGGGGGATGGAATCAGTAAGAGGCAGAGGTGGTGGTGGGAGAGGATGGCACCACCACTGCTGCCACCCCCCCCCCCCCCAAGTACCACCGCTGCCTGCCACCCCCCCCCCCCAAGTACACCACCCCTGCAACCCCCCAAGTACTGTACACCTCCACCACTGCCACCCATCCAAGTACACCACCACCACTGCCACCCCCCCAAGTACCACCGCTGCCATCCCCTCAAGTACCATCACTGCCACCCCTGTCACACTTACTTTGTTGAGTAACTAATTACTTTTCCAATGTAGTAACCAAGTTACTAACTCAATTACTTTTTGGGAGAAGTAATTTGTAACTTAACTAATTACTTTTTTAAAGTAAGATGACCAACACTGGTGAGCGTTAGCCCATATTAGAATCTGAAGAGAACTCCTTACACAATGACTTGCAGGACCTGGCTGTTATGCAAGATTGCGAATCACTGCTATCAGGCTGCAATAGGGAACATCTTAAACAATATTAACAGATATACAGGAGCCTGCCTAAATAGGTTTATGTAAAAGTATACCACTAAACCACCAATAAATATTAAAAGGACAATTTCTATATTTCCTTACATTTATCCACCTCAGCTCCGGAAGGTTTTACCCCCTTCATGACCTGGGCATTTTTGCTATTCAGCACTGCACTACTTTAACTGGCAATTGTGCTGTCATGTAATATTGAACGCAAATGAAATGTTTATAATTTTTTTCACACAAATAGAGTTTTCTTTTGGTGGTATACCCTCCACTGGGTTTTTAATTTTTTGCAATTTAAACAAAAAAGACTGAATATTTAGAAAAAATATAAATATTTTCTACTTTCTGTTATAAACCATATCCAATAAAACCTAATTTCTTCAATACATTTGGGCCAAAATGAAAATTGAAAAGTAGACAGTCTGAGGCATTTAGTAAGAGCTTTTTTAAGCTGTAATTTTTTAGCACAATTTGAAGAAATTTAATAAAATGTGTTTTGATTTACAATTTCTTTTTTTTACATATTGTCACCAGTACAGTGTCATCATATGAATAATGTGGCGGTGATCAGGGATACTGACTGGTGACAGTATATTAAAATAAATAAATCATTTTTTTATTAAATTTTTTAACCACTTCCATACTGGGCCTTTTCTGGCACTCCTCTCCTACATGCAAAAATCTTAATATTTTTGCTAGAAAATTACTCACAACCCCCTAACATTATATATGTATTTTTTTTAGCAGACACCCTAGGAAATAAAATTTGGTCGTTGCAATTTTTTTATGTCACATGGTATTTGCGCATGTGTGGTTTGAACGGTGTTCACATATGTGGGCGGGACATAAGTGTGCGTTTGCTTCTGAGCGCGAGTTACCGGGGACAGGGGCGTTTAAAAAACAAAAAAAATGTATATTGTTTTTTTACTTTTATTTTTTATTTTTACACTTTCTCTTTTACATTTTTTTTTTATCACTTTTATTCCTATTACAAGGAATGTAAACATCCCTTGTAATAGGAATGGTGCATGACAGGTCATCTTTATGGAGAGATGCGGAGTCAATAAGACCCCGCATCTCTCCTCCAGGCTGGAAAGCATGAGATCAAAAAAATAATTCACAATCTCATGCTTACCAGCCGCAATTGCAGCTTTGTTTACAATCGCGGCCCGTACATGACGTCATAACACCGCGCCTGGGCCTCTGACAGTCATAGAGATAACTGGTGACCATGCGGTCACTGGAAATCTTTATGGTCGTCATCTGGCGGTGGGCGATTCTTTCTCCAGGTCTTCGATGGCATAGGAGAGCCCAGAGAAGCACCGGATGGTGGTGGGAGGGGGGTACAGGGCAGGTTTGGGGTGGTACAGGGCAGGTTTGGGGTGGTACAGGGCAGGTTTGGGGTGGTACAGGGCAGGTTGGGGGTGGTAAAGGGCAGGTTGGAGGCGGTACAGGGCAGGTTGGGGTGGTACAGGGCAGTTTGGGGGTGGTAAAGGGCAGTTTGGGGGTGGTACAGGGCAGATTGGGGTGGCACAGGGCAGTTTGGGGTGGTACAGGGCAGTTTGGGGTGGCACAGAGCAGGTTTGGGGTGTCACAGGGCAGGTTGGGGGTGTCACAGGGCAGGTTGGGGTGGCACAGGGCAGTTTGGGGTGGTACAGGGCAGTTTGGGGTACCACAGAGCAGGTTTGGGGTGGCACAGGGCAGGTTGGGGGTGGCATAGGGCAGATTTGGGGTGGCACAGGGCAGATTTGGGGTGTAACGGGGCAGGTTGGGGGTGGTACAAGGCAGGTAGGAATGTGTGACAGTGTGCTGTGCAGTAACTTATAGCATACCTCATGCTTGCAGATGAAGACCCGGGCGGGTCTGCTGTGTCCTCTGGTCTATCTCCTTCAGCTGTGGGATCGGCGTGAAGGGGTCTGTAGGAGGAGTGGAGGAGGCGACCACACCCCCAGCTCCACCCACCTAATCCGGCTGCCACGGGAGATATTGGAGATCCCTGAGTGACAGGGGAGTGTTATAGGCAGCCTCCCCCGCCCACCGCACGGCTAAATGCCCTGCTCGCTCCGCTGCAAGCTATAGCGTTTAGTGGCGGCCCCGGTGTCACCCGGTGTGGGCCGCACCCCCATAGCAACGCCTCTGCATCCTGGCGCTATCCGACCTCAAACGAACGAGCCATCTTTGAAAGTACTTTTTAGTTTTGGGAGTAATCGTTACAATTGTGTTTTTGATCAAGATTAATTATAATTATATATATATATATATATATATATATATATATATATATATATATATATATATATGCTAGTAATTACGGATACATCATTTATTAGTGCATGCTCAGGGGTACCCATTTGTTGCTGTGCTGTGTGCTTTGCTAATTGCTTTTTTGTAGTGGCCATCTCACGTTTTTTTTAAATGTTTCACAAGGCACTTTGCACTGCAGCCCTCAGTGTCTTGCTGATCTGGGGATCCCTCAGGGCATGGTTGACAACTAACTGCAATGTATGACCAGCACACCTGAGAGAAAAGAGATGCCATGCTTTTTCCCAAAATACGCAGAGCAGTGACAACATTTGCACTGCAGCATTATGCAGCTACAACATTGGCCATGGATATCTCAAACTTTGTCTAATAGATGAAATACAATTAATATTATAATCATAATTAAACATAGTTATTAATCACATTCAGTTCATAATATTATGCCGATTTACTACCCTACCCGTACCCTCTTTGAAATACAGTACATTATTAGCATTGAGCATTCATAGATTTCATGTTGGTTAAACTTGGTTCCTACTTTCTAATGTTTTTAATTATTGCGTGTTGTTGTTTTTTCTCAGGAAGAGGCAAAGCTGTGTACAGGAGTTCTTTCATAAAAAGGATGTCACTGTTTGCACACCCCAAATGGCCGTTACACATACCAATAGCATACTCAACATGATTGTAAAAGATAGAGACCTCAAGGATTTTGTGAGATGATCAACACGTTTTATCCAGGATACACACTTCCCTCCAGGTCCCATTTCACTAAGCTGATGGAGAAGAAATATGAGGAGAATTTTGAAAGATTGAAAGCGTCACTCAAAGATGTGAAATCAAAAATAGCTCTCACCACAGACGCATGGACCAGTATTGCCACAGAGGCATACTTGGGTGTCACATGCCACTTCATTAATGAAGACTGGAATCTTACATCGTACAATCTGACCACGATGCCGCTTGAAGATCGGCACACAGCTGAAAAAAATGCTAACTGGGTGGAAAAAGCAGCTGAAAAGTTTGAGATATCCATGGCCAATGTAAATGTAGTTGTCCATGATAACGCTGCAAATGTTGTTGCTGCTCTGCGTATTTTGGAAGAAAAGCATGCTGGCATCTCTTCTCTCAGTTGTGCTGGTCATACATTGCAGTTAGTTGTCAACCATGCCCTGAGGGATCCCCAGATAAGCAAGACACTGAGGGCTGCAAAGTGCCTTGTGGAACATTTAAAAAAAAGTGAGCTGGCCACTACAAAGCTTAAAGCAAGGCAGCAACAAATGGGTACCCCTGAGCATGCACTAATAAATGATGTATCCGTAAAATGATGTACGTTACACATGATCTGCCGCCTGCTTGAACAGAGGTGGCCTGTGACTGCAACTTTTTCCGATCCTGATGTCACACCATGAGGAAAGCGCTTCCTGGATTTAAAACATGATCAGTGGAGCTTACTTGAGGAAGTGGAACAAGTCCTGAGGCCTTTTGAGTGTGCTACTGTTTTCTTGAGTGGAGAGTCCTATGTGACTGATTCCGCTCTACTTCCTCTGGTAAAGGGCACCCAGAAATCCATATAGAGCACAATTTGCGAGACAGCAGCAGTCAATGCTTTCCAAAGTGTTGCTGCACAGGAGATGACATCAAGATGGGAGCGGGAAACTAAATTCAGAGATGATGGTGGAGAAAATATATGTCTTTTTGCAGCAGCCCTGGACCCCAGATTCCGCAAACTAAAATTTCTGCCAGCAGAGGACAGTTTAAAAGTTCACCACAAGGTCCAAGCTCTTGCTCTTGAAGTGAACAGAAGATATGAGGAAGAGCACACGAAACATCTATGTGAGGAACAACAGTCAGCCAGTGCAGATATCAAATTTTCAGAGAAGAGGCAAGTGTCTCTGTTGGACACTTTGCTCGGTTCAGATTCAGATGACCACCACAATAATGGTGAGGATGACATGACTGGTCACATCCAAGATCAAGAAACCCACAGTGAAGTTGTGAGGAATGAGATACACATGTATTTTAGTGAGCAGGCTATTCCAAAGGAAGAAAATCCGCTAAAATGGTGGAAGGAAAATTAAAAGAGGTTTCCCATCTTGGCCATCCTGGCAAAGAGTTACTTGTCTGTGCCTGCAACATCAACCCCATCTGAAAGGCTTTTCACAGTTGCTGGCAACATTGTGACTAAAAAAAGAGCAAGCCTAACTTCAGAGCATGTCGATATGCTAACCTTCCTCCATTGCAATGCTATATAATATAGCATTGCAATGGAGTAAGTAACACAGGCCCCCAACCTTTGCACTGTTCATGTTGGGCTGTATTCATGTTGAGATGGCTGCCTTCAGGTAATCTTTGCACTGTATTGGCCATTATTTTTGCAGTGTTGAGCAGTGCTTTTGTTGGACTTGGCTCCTTGAAAACTACAGGTATGTGTTACATTACAATTACAAGTAACACACCACAAAAATACTGCTCAACACTCTACAATAACACTGTGTAATGATTACATAGTGTTATTGTATGTTGACCAGCATTATTGTGGTGTTACTTTATAAACAACACTTTAGGGCATCAGGCATAAGGCCATATAAATTCACTTTGCAAATTTCACTTTGCAAAAGATGCATTCTGAAGGCATTGTGTGGTTTGTAGTAAGGTTACCATATAATGCCTTCAGATTCAGAATGCATCTTTTGCAAAGTGTTAAGCAGAATTTATATGGCATTTTCATGCCTCATGCCCTAAATTTTATTTTTTGCCACTTTATTTTTGTATATGTCTTTCATGTGTTTTGCACACACAGTGTTGAGCAGCAGTGCTCTAGCAGTGCTTTTGTTGCATTTATATGGCATTTTTGAATGCTTCTGGCTCTGTCTGAATTAATGGCAATGCCATTATGCCATTATTCGTGCCTGAAGTGTTGTTTACATTTTATTTTTGGCACTTTTGTATACTGGAAAAACTTCAACCATGTTGAAGTATTTTTTGGAAAAAATGTAATAAAAGTTGTACTTATCATTTTTTGTAAAGTTATCTAAAGGATTAATTAGCTAATCACAAAAAGAACACACTAGATTAAGTAAAAAAAAACAAACAAAAAAAATTGTTATAGTCGATGACTAATTGAAAAAATAATCGATAGATTAGTCAACATACAAAACAATCGTTATATATATATATATACACACAGTGGTACCTTGGATTATGAGCATAATTTGTTCCAGAAGAATTTTTAGAAGTTTTAGGATGCCCCACAGATGTTCAATAGGGTTTAGGTCTGGAGACATGCTTGGCCAGTCCATCACCTTTACCCTCAGCTTCTTTAGCAAGGCAGTGGTCGTCTTGGAGGTGTGTTTGGGGTCCTTATGTTGGAATACTGCCCGCGGCCCAAAAGGGAGGGGATGATGCTCTGCTTCAGTATGTCACAGTACATGTTGGCATTCATGGTTCCCTCAATGAACTGTAGCTCCCCAGTGCCAGCAGCACTTATGCAGCCCCAGACCATGACACTTGCACCACAATGCTTGACTGTAGGCAAGACACACTTGTCTTTGTACTCCTCACCTGGTTGCCGCCACACACGCTTGACATCATCTGAACCAAATAAGCTTATCTTGGTCATTAGACCACAGGACATGGTTCCAGTAATCCATGTCCTTAGTCTGCTTGTCTTCAGCAAACTGTTTGTGGGCTTTCTTGTGCATCATCTTTAGAAGAGGCTTCCTTCTGGGACGACAGCCATGCAGACCAATTTAAAGTAGTGTGCAGCTACCGAGCACTGACAGGCTGACTCCCCACCCCTTCAACCTCTGCAGCAATGCTGGAAGCACTCATACATCTATTTCCCAAAGACAACCTCTGGATATGATGCTGAGCACGTGCACTTTTTTGGTCGACCATGGTGAGGCCTGTTCTGAGTGGAACCTGTCCTGTTAAACCGCTGTATGGTCTTGGCCACCAGTCTTGGTCTTGGTCTAGGCCATCTTTATGTAGAGCGACAATTATTTTTTTCAGATCCTCAGAGAGTTCTTTGCCATGAGGTGCCATGTTGAACTTCCAGTGACCAGTATGACATTTAAAATTTAACACACCTGCTCCCCATTCACACCTGAGACCTTTGTAACACTAAGAGCCGGTTCACACTGAGGCAGCACGACTTGGAGCGCGACTGCCTCAGGCGACCGGCATCCGACTTCAGCGACGGCTTGCAAAATGACTTCTGTATAGAAGTCAATGCAAGTCGCCTGAAGTCGCCCCCAAAGTAGTACAAGAACCTTTTTCTAAGTCGGAGCGACTTGTGTCGCTCCTATTAGAAAGGTTCTATAATACAGAACGGGATGCGACTTGTCAGGCGGCTAAGTCGCCTGACGAGTCGCCCCGGTGTGAACTGGCTCTAAGGCCTCATACACACAGACGTTTTACAAAACGGGCTGTAAAGCTAGTAACAACACCTGAAAAAAAAGCAGCGTTAAAAACGCAATTTTATTAGCGTTTTGATTTGGCGTCAATGCGCGTGTAACGTCGTTTTTAAGCGTTCACGCTAATGCGCGTTTAAAAAAAAAAAAAAAAACATCCCTCTGCTATTTTCCACTCTCAAATTACCCACATAAACATTTTTACAGCTTAAAAACGCTGGCGCTAAAAAACGTCGGTATATCGTTAATGCGCCTTTTTGAGCTTTTTCCGGCATCACATCAAAACAGCTCTAGTGCTGGAGCCTCTGAAGGCGCTGGTCCTTGGTTTTTTTTGGAGCTTAAAAACGACCATGCCTGTTACAGCTCAAAAACGCCATGGTGTGTATGACCCCATCGAATAACATGGAGTTGCCTTCTTAACCACTTCCCGACCGCCCCATGTACATATACGTCGGCAGAATGGCACGTACAGGCAGAATCACGTACCTGTACGTGCCATTCTTCAGGCGCGTGGGGGGTCCGATCGGACCCCCCCCCGGCCGGCGGGGACGGTCGGGATCGCTTCAGGAGCGATCCGGGATGAGGGGACGGCCAGTGGTTTCTGGCCACCCCCTCGCGATCGCTCCTGGCGAATCAGATGCTTCCTCTGTCTGTGTCAATCAAAACACAGGCAGAGGAAGTGATGTCACGCTCGGTGCGCCGGTCTATGTGACCGGAACGCCGAGCTGTCAACATGTACAGGTTAGTGCACCAACAGTACACTGACACCAGTACACATAGGCACACAAAACACCCCCCTGTCACCCCCAGATCACCCCCCAGATCACCCCCTGCCCCCCCAGTCACAGTGTCACTAATTGCAGTGATCATTTTTTTACTGATCACTGCATTTAGTGTCAGTGTGACTGTAATAACTGTCAGTGCAGTTAGTTTTAGGTCCAAGGTAGCCCCCTACCCCCCCCTAATAAAGGTTTAACCCCTTGATTGCCCCCAGGTAACCCCTTCACCCCCTTTTGCCAGTGTCACTAAGCGATCGTTTTTCTGATCGCTGTATTAGTGTCACTGCTGTCGCTAGGTAACCATTTTTTTTTTTTAGGTAACCGCCATGTTTATATAGGTTCATAAATAGGTTTATAGGTCAGGTACCCCCATATTACAACCTAAATAAAGGTTTTAACCCTTGATTGCCCCTAGAGTTAACCCTTTCACCAGTGATCACTGTATAACTGTCACTGGTGACGCTGGTTAGCCAGTTAGTTATTTCGTTATTTAGGTTCCCCGTCAGGTTTTTATATAGCGTCAGGTACCCCCATATATTACCTAATAAAGGTTTTAACCCCCTGATTGCCCCTAGTTAACCCTTTCACCCCCTTTTGCCAGTGTCACTAAGCGATCGTTTTTCTGATCGCTGCATTAGTGTCGCTAGGTAACCATTTTTTTTTTTAGGTAACCGCCATGTTTATATAGGTTCATAAATAGGTTTATAGGTCAGGTACCCCCATATTACAACCTAAATAAAGGTTTTAACCCCCTGATTGCCCCTAGAGTTAACCCTTTCACCAGTGATCACTGTATAACTGTCACTGGTGACGCTGGTTAGCCAGTTAGTTATTTCGTTATTTAGGTTCCCCGTCAGGTTTTTATATAGCGTCAGGTACCCCCATATATTACCTAATAAAGGTTTTAACCCCCTGATTGCCCCTAGTTAACCCTTTCACCCCCTTTTGCCAGTGTCACTAAGCGATCGTTTTTCTGATCGCTGCATTAGTGTCGCTAGGTAACCAGTTTTTTTTTGTATTACTGTTACGGGTGACGCTGGTTAGTTAGCTTGTTTTTTATACTGTCAGGGCACCCGCCATTTATTACCCAATAACGGTTTAACCCCCTGATCGCCCGGCGGGTGATATCAATTAGGTTTTAGGGTCAAATAAGGTCTGCGTCGCCCCAGGTTAGTGCCAGTACCGCAAACACCCACGCGCAAAGCATACACCTCCCTTAGTGGCACAGTATCTGAACAGATCAATATCTGATCTGATCAGATCTATACTAGCGTCCCAGCAGTTTAGGGTTCCAAAAAAAAACGCATTGTTAGCGGGATCAGCCCAGATACCTGCTAGCACCTGCGTTTTCCCCCTCCGCCCAGCCCAGCCCACCCAAGTGCAGTATCGATCGATCACTGTCACTTACAAAACACTAAGCACACATAACTGCAGCGTTCGCAGAGTCAGGCCTGATCCCTGCGATCGCTAACATTTTTTTTGTGGTAGCGTTTTGATTCAGTCGCTTCAGTCAGGAGCTTTTTTACCTGTGAATCTCAAAAAAATAAAAAAAAATAAAATAGTTGTCGTTTTATTGTTCTCTCTCTCACTCTATTCTCTCTCTATTGTTGCTCTTTTTTTACTCCATTCTATTCTGCAATGTTTTATTATGTTTTATCATGTTTTATCATGCTTGCTTTTCAGGTATGTAATTTTGTTTACTGTGTTTTAGTGTTAAGCATTTTTTTGTTTTCAGGTGCGCCATTCAGTTGCAACGCGGATTTATTTATCTTGACAGCAACAGCGTTTGCTCCCACGATACATAAAGCCGCGACTCCAACGCTGTAGGAGGTGATTTCACCACCACAGTTAAAAAAAAGAGCATATATGCCGAAGCATGGGGGCAGCATGCTTGGCTCCTAATGCCACGTACATACGGTCGAAATTCCGACCGTGTGTACACGGCATAACTTTTGCGGGAGGATGCCCCCATGCATCGGCATATATAAATGGTGCATGTATGCCCATCATTAGAAGTGGGTGGATGAAGGGAGGTATTCTAATGGTGGGCATACCCACCAATCAATCTCTTTTTTTCGTTCAGCCAAGAGGCTGCATGAAAAAAAAAGATTACAATATATGTCCAGTATGTTGCTGGACTTTGAATGGTTATACCAGAATGATGCCTGCAGGTTTAGGTATCATCTTGGTATCATTCTTTTCAGCCAGTGATCGGCTTTCATGTAAAAGCAATTCTAGCGGGTAATTAGCCTCTAGACTGCTTTTACAAGCAGTGGGAGGGAATGTCCCCCCTCCCGGATATAAACCGCGCCATTGGGAAATTGGGAAAGCATTTTATCACACCAATCTTGGTGTGGTCAGATGCTTTGAGGGCAGAGGAAAGATCTAGGGTCTAATAGACCCCAATTTTTTCAAAAAAAGAGTACCTGTCACTGCCTATTGCTATCATAGGGGATATTTACATTCCCTGAGATAACAATAAAAATCATAACAAAGAAAAAAAATGGAAGGAACAGTTTAAAAATAAAATAAAAAAGCTAAATAAATAAAAAAAAAAACAAAAAAAAAACAAAAAAAGCACCCCTGCCCCCCCTTCTCTTGCGCAAAGGCGTACACAAGCGTTGGTCTGGCGTCATATGTAAACAGCAATTGCACCATGCATGTGAGGTATCACCGCGAAGGTCAGATCGAGGGCAGTAATTTTAGCAGTAGACCTCCTCCGTGAATCTAATGTGGTATCATGTAAAGGCTTTTAAAGGCTTTTAAAAATGTATGTAGTTTGTCGCCACTGCGTGTTTGTGCGCAATTTTAAAGCATGTCGTGTTTGGTATCCATGTACTCGGCCTAAGATCATATTTTTTATTTCATAAAGAATTTGAGCAATATAGTGTGTTTTAGTGCATTAAAATAAAAAAAAGTGTATTTTTTCCACAAAAAATGCGTTTGAAAAATCGCTGCGCAAATACTGTGTGGAAAAAAAAAAAATGCAACACCCACCATTTTAATCTGTAGGGCCTTTGCTTTAACATTATATATAGTGTTTGGGGGTTCAACGTAATTTTCTTGCAAAAAAAAATATGTTTTCATGTAAACAAAAAGTGTCAGAAAGGGCTTTGTCTACAAGTGGTTAGAAGAGTGGGTGACGTGTGACATAGGCTTCTAAATGTTGTGCATAAAATGCCAGGACAGTTCAAACCCCCCCCAAATGACCCCATTTTGGAAAGTAGACACCCCAAGCTATTTGATGAGAGCAATGTTGAGCCCATTAAATATTTTTTTTTTTTGTCCCAAGAGATTGAATAATGAAAAAAAAAAATATATATATTTTTTTTTTACAAAAAGTTGTCACTAAATGATATATTGCTCAAACATGTCATGGGCATATGTGGAAATACACCCCAAAATACATTTTGCTGCTTCTCCTGAGTACGGGGATACCACATGTGTGGGACTTTTTGGGAGCCTAGCTGCGTACGGAACCCCAAAAACCAATCACCGCCTTCAGGCTTTCTAAGGGTGTAATTTTTTTATTTCACTTCTCACTGCCAATCACAGTTTCGGAGGCCATGGAATGCCCAGATGGCATAAAACCCCCCAAAATGAACCCATTTTGGAAAGTAGACACCCCAAGCTATTTGCTGAGAGGTATGGTGAGTATTTTGCAGATCTCGCTTTTTGTCACAAAGTTTTGAAAATTGAAAAAAAGAAAAAAAAATGTTTTTTTCTTTACTTTTTCAAAAACAAATGAGAGCTGTAAAATACTCACCATGCCTCTCAACAAATAGCTTGGGGTGTCTACTTTCCAAAATGGGTTCATTTGGGGGGGTTTTGTGCTATTTTGGCATTTTATGGCCTTCGAAACGGTGATAGGTAGTGAGGAGTGAAATCAAAAATTTGCACCCTTAGAAATCCTGAAGGCGGTGCTTGGGTTTCGGGGCCCCGTACGCGGCTAGGCTCCCAAAAAGTCCCACACATGTGGTATCCCCATACTCAGGAGAAGCAGCAAAATGTATTTTGGGGTGCAATTCCACATATAACTATGGCATGTGTGAGCAATATATCATTTAGTGACAACTTTTTGAAAAAAAAAAAAATCTTTTTTATTTTTGTCTTTATTCAATCACTTGGGACTAAAAAAAAAAAATATTCAATGGGCTCAACATGCCTCTCAGCAAATAGCTTGGGGTGTCTACTTTCCAAAATGGGGTCATTTGGGGGGGTTTTGTACTTCTCTGCCATTTTAGCACCTCAAGAAATGAAATAGGCAGTCATAAATTAAAAGCGGTGTAAATTCCAGAAAATGTACTCTAGTTTGTAGACGCTATAACTTTTGCGCAAACCAATAAATATACGCTTATTGGCATTTTTTTTACTAAAGACATGTGGCTGAATACATTTTGGCCCAAATGTTTGACTAAAATTGAGTTTATTAGATTTTTTTTATAACAAAAAGTAGAAAATCTCTTTTTTTTTCAAAATTTTCGCTCTTTTTCCGTTTATATCGCAAAAAATAAAAATCACAGAGGCAATCAAATACCATCAAAAGAAAGCTCTATTTGTGGGAAGAAAAGGACGCAAATTTCGTTTGGTTACAAAATTGCATGACCGCGCAATTACCAGTTAAAGTAGTGCAGTGCGAAATTGAAAAAAGACCTCTGGTCCTTTGGCTGCCAAATGGTCCGGGGCTGAAGTGGTTAAGCAGCAAAAAAAGCTCAAAAAAGCCGCTGTAAAAACGTCCATGTGCATGAGGCCTAACGAGTCACATGACACTAAGGAGGGAAAATGGCTATTTGGGCCCAATTTGGACATTTTCACTTAAGCCCCATACACACGGTCGGATTTTCGCATGGATTCTGTCCGATCGGACAATGTTGTCGAAAAATCCGACCGTGTGTATGCACCATCGGACAGTGTACGTCGGATTGTCCGACGGAAAAGTCCTATCTCCTGCTGGATAGATTTTTGGACAACAAGGTCCGATCACACCAAATCCGATCGTGTGTATGGTAGTCCGACGGACAAAGTGCTACGCATGCTCAGATCACATTACAAGACCAAAGCTATTGGCTACTAGCCTCTACGTAGTCCCGTCGTAGGCAACAAACGTCACCACGTTCAGAACGATCGGATTTTCCGACAACTTTGTCCGACCGTGTGTACGCAAAACCAACATCGGACAAAGTATGACAGACAGGATCCGACGGACCTGGTCCTCGGATAATCCGCGCGTGTGTATGGGGCTTTAGAGGTGTACTCACTTTTGTTGCCTGCGGTTTAGACATTAATGGCTGTGTGTTGAGTTATTTTGAGGGGACAGCAAATGTACACTGTTATACAAGCTGTACACTCACTACTTTACATTGTAGCAAAGTCTCATTTCTTCAGTGTTGTCACATGAAAAGATATAATAAAATATTTACAAAAATGTGAAGGGTGTACTCACTTTTGTGAGATACTGTATATGCATACCTCCCAACTTTTTGAGATGGGAATGAGGGACACCAATCAGGAAAAGTATGCAGGTATATGACACACCCCTTGCCACGCCCCCTTAAGGCCGGTTTCACACTGGGGCTGCGACGGTAAAGCAGCGCTATATTTAGCGCTGCTTTACCGCCGTTTTAGCCACGGTATTCGGCCGCTAGCGGGGTGGTTTTAACCCCTGCTAGCGGCTGAAAAAGGGTTAAACCTTTTTCTGCAGCGGCGCTTTGCTGGCGGTATTACCGCTGTGTCCCATTGATTTCAATGGGTAGGAGCGGTGAATAAAGTATATATGTTGCGCTCAGAGGTATACGTGTATGATCACTCTTACGTGACATTTTTATACGTATAGTTTATGAAAAGTATAAAAATATATATATATAGATAAATATATAATATAATATAATATAATATATAAATAGATAAAACGGTATATAAAATCCTGTATAATATATTATAAATAAAATTATAAATAAAAGACCAGGAATGAAAACTGAATAAACAATTGTGAATAAATGTTGTGAAAGTGATCTTGTGACAGATAAAAATCAATATAGTTCAAATGATTGGTGAATAAAAATTGTAGATATAGTGAAATATAAAACATAAAACCATAAAATAAATAGCAAGTGAATATTAAGTGCAAGAGGTCGCAAAACTGTATATATGCGTTTATACAGTGGTATAGTCCAGTGAGTGACACAATATATATAGTCCAGTGAGTGGCACAATATATGTGAATAGCCGTAGATAGCAAATATTCCTAGGCATCAGCGCCTATTGCAAGGAGGCTTACCGGAAGTCACAGACTAAATGAGACGTACGCCTCATAAGTCGTGACAAGCTTTGTTGTGGAGGGTTACCGGGTCCCTGTTCCACGGATGAATTCCAGGATATAAGCGTGTAAGAGGGCAGGGGGGATGCGGTCATCAAAATCTCCAATGGCATACGGTCATATTTTGAGAAAAGAGAACTTGCATAGTGTGATATCGTAAAAAATACTTTTAATGTAGTAAAAACAGATTAAAAACACTCACATTTTAGAAGTAAAATTCAGGCTCATAGAATCGTCTTGGATATCAGAAAGTGCTGCTGCTGTAGTCCACCCGACGCGTTTCGTCCTCTGGGACTTCGTCTGGGGTGTGGACTACAAGCATCAGCAGTGCATTTAAATAAGGAGAGTGACCCCAATCTGTCTGTTAATTTTCGTGACCTTCCGGACCGGAAGTTGACCTCACTTCCGGTCCGGCGGTAATGGGCTCTTTAAATTTGCTTAAAAGAGACTGGGTTTAATGGGGAATATATGTATAATATTGAGGATTAACTTTATACAAGGCATATATTAAAATGTTGCAAGATCGAGGAGAGACACAGTGAGGTGTCATCTCCTCGATTTAATCCATTGGATAGCGGCGGTGGAACGTAACGTCGGCGTGACGTGCGTGACGTCGTGGCGTCATTTCCACCGGCCGCTGGCTAGACATTGAGGAAACCAAGCCTCAGTGTGGGGAGGGGCCGGGCGGCCGCGCGCGCAGCTGTAGCACGTCACGGCCGCTCCATATGACATCCAAAGGACACAATGTGAGCTGAACTCACTCTAGTGCGCATGTGCCGCACACATATATGTGTTGCTGACACTGCTGGGCGTGCCATATGGGCCTGGCTTATTCCAAGGTGGACCCATAAGGAGGAATATGAATAAGTAATGTACTACCATAGTATGATGTATTAAACCATATATATAACGGAACACACAGAGAGGGGTCGCTCCCTACCCTATTGACCCATGTGTGCACCTGTACACATATATGTATGTACACATCTATACTCTCCAATTTCTATGCAGATAAATACATATATTATGGAGGATATAGTGTATAAAAGTATATAAAAGTGTTTTGTATGTAAATATTGAGTAAAAGGAGATGGTAAATGGAAAAACTATTAAACGGACGTCAAACGTACTATCAAATCTATGTGTATTTAAAATGTATAGGAATAAGCATAAAAACACAAACATATGTACATGTAAAAACATGGGTACAAAAATGTCTGAAAACTGCACATAAAAACACACATAAAAGATACACATAAAATAGTTTCCATAAAACATGTGATATTTTAAAAAATTAAGGTATTATAAAAAATACTCTTAAAAATCTCCAAGATAAAATAGAATAAGTATATAACGATAAAACCTCGCCTTTGTTGTTGGCAGTTATTCTTGTATGAAAACAGATAAAAGCGGGCTAGTGTGGTTTATATATAAAAATATATAAAAGATATATTAGTAATTAGAAATATTAATAAAAAAATGTATTATTAATAAAAGCAGCAGCGAATAAGAAGGGTAAAATAAATAAATATAAGGGAGGTGATATGGCGTATAGTAAAAATAGGGGGCGTTGGAGGATGGTCAAGCTTTATTTATAAAAGCGTTAATATCCCACTCCACGTTCATGCCCACGTTCATAATATATGTATTTATCTGCATAGAAATTGGAGAGTATAGATGTGTACATACATATATGTGTACAGGTGCACACATGGGTCAATAGGGTAGGGAGCGACCCCTCTCTGTGTGTTCCGTTATATATATGGTTTAATACATCATACTATGGTAGTACATTACTTATTCATATTCCTCCTTATGGGTCCACCTTGGAATAAGCCAGGCCCATATGGCACGCCCAGCAGTGTCAGCAACACATATATGTGTGCGGCACATGCGCACTAGAGTGAGTTCAGCTCACATTGCGTCCTTTGGATGTCATATGGAGCGGCCGTGACGTGCTACAGCTGCGCGTGCGACCGCCCCGCCCCTCCCCACACTGAGGCTTGCTTTCCTCAATGTCTAGCCAGCGGCCGGTGGAAATGACGCCACGACGTCACGCCGACGTTGCGTTCCAACGCCGCTATCCAATGGATTAAATCGAGGAGATGACACCTCACTGTGTCTCTCCTCGATCTTGCATAATTTTAATATATGCCTTATATAAAGTTAATCCCCAATATTATACATATATTCCCCATTAAACCCAGTCTCTTTTAAGCAAATTTAAAGAGCCCATTACCGCCGGACCGGAAGTGAGGTCAACTTCCGGTCCGGAAGGTCACGAAAATTAACAGACAGATTGGGGTCACTCTCCTTATTTAAATGCACTGCTGATGCTTGTAGTCCACACCCCAGACGAAGTCCCAGAGGACGAAACGCGTCGGATGGACTACAGCAGCAGCACTTTCTGATATCCAAGACGATTCTATGAGCCTGAATTTTACTTCTACAATGTGAGTGTTTTTAATCTGTTTTTACTACATTAAAAGTATTTTTTACGGTATCACACTATGCGAGTTCTCTTTTCTCAAAATATGATCGTATGCCATTGGAGATTTTGATGACCGCATCCCCCCTGCCCTCTTACACGCTTATATCCTGGAATTCATCCGTGGAACAGGGACCCGGTAACTCTCCACAACAAAGCTTGTCACGACTTATGAGGCGTACGTCTCATTTAGTCTGTGACTTCCGGTAAGCCTCCTTGCAATAGGCGCTGATGCCGATCATACAGGACCACCATCACCCCACCTAGGAATATTTGCTATCTACGGCTATTCACATATATTGTGCCACTCACTGGACTATACCACTGTATAAACGCATATATACTGTTTTGCGACCTCTTGCACTTAATATTCACTTGCTATTTATTTTATGGTTTTATGTTTTATATTTCACTATATCTACAATTTTTATTCACCAATCATTTGAACTATATTGATTGTTATCTGTCACAAGATCACTTTCACAACATTTATTCACAATTGTTTATTCAGTTTTCATTCCTGGTCTTTTATTTATAATTTTATTTATAAAATAATAAACCTGCCCCCTGGGTCCGTTCTGATATCCAAGAGCTGGAACGGCAGCAGTTTGTGTACCAGAATACTGACCCCTCTGGAGTAAGTGGAGTATGTAGTATGGTAGTGGTTCCCCACCCAGGCCTTTTTAAGGCTTAGGATTCGGGAGCCCATCAGGTGCGTCTCCTGGAGTATACATATGTGCGGGGAGTGTTTTTTTAAATTTATAATTTTATTTATAATATCAATAAAGATATTGTAGGGATCAGGGACGATGATTCTCCCCACTTTAGGCGCAAATGCATTGTAAGCGTAGACATACTGTATATAGTCAAGTATAAAGATGAACATAAGACTCTTTACCAGAACTTTGTAACACATGACCAACCTAGTGGTCAAACCTTGGTCGGCAACGGCCGAGCCCCTTCCCTCCCTCCCCCCTCCCCGCAGGTCCCGCCCAACATGAGACTGCATCAATCCCTGTAACCAGCCCTTAGGCAACTAACTCCTGGGAGGCGTGTAACAATCCCAGTCAGCAGTTCACATTCCCTGTCCTCTTCTAGCAAGAGAGGAGAGAGTGATCACTCAGTTAATGTTTGGGCACCTGAAGTGCTAGAAAGGCATCATTTAGGCAGAGATGCTGCCTGTAACAGTAAACCGGCTCTTGAAGTTCACCTGGACTATGCCAGGGGCACACACTTGAACTTGTACATTAGAAAACGAAAAATATATAAACCATAAGAAATAAAGCATCAGAGGAAAAGAGGCACCGTGGGCAACAGAACTGGGGCAGCTGAGAAGTGAGAACATACTCCGTAGGCAGCCGTGCCCTCCACATTGTCCAGGGTAGTCAGAGGGGCAGGTAAGGGCCAGGGCTAACCGCCCAGGATCTGATAGAATCTGTCTGGCAAACAAGGTGGATTCACATATCGGGGTCCTGCATCCGCTGGACC
>CM053034.1:119495753-119545753 GCA_028564925.1 Lithobates sylvaticus | reverse complement strand
TTTTTTTTTATTTCAGTGACTGGATTGTTTTTGTAAGGCCTGGTTCACACCTATGCATTATTTTTTATTTATTTTTTTAAGTGCGTTTTTCAGTTTTTCAAAAACGCACTTCAGTCCCATTTTTTTAAAGCAGAACTCTGGGATTTAAAAAAAAAAAAAAAAAAAAATCCCCCATTAGTACACCCTCACACTAAACAGTTATTACATTTGTGAAATTTACAGTTTTTAAGAGATAAGTCAGCTTTGTGATTTCAAAAATGCATCATCTTTTCTGGCAGGGAGGATCTCTCTTAGGCCATTTTCACACTGGGGCGTTTTTCAGGCACTACATCGCTAAAAATAGCGCCTGAAAAAATCCGGCCCCATTCACTCCAGGGCTTTCACACTGGAGCGGTGCGCAAGCAGGACGGTCAAAAAAGTCCTGCCTTTGGAGCGGTGAAGGAGTAGCGTATTCACCGCTCCTACCCATTGAAATCAATGCTGCTGCAGCGGCACTTTTGCGGGCGGCGGGCGGTTTTAACCCTTTTTCGGGCACTAGTGGGGGTTAAAACCGCACCGCTATCGGCCGAATACCGCCGCTAAAACGACGGTAAAGCAGCACTAAATATAGCACTGCTTTACCGCCTACGCCACTCCTGCCCCAGTTTTTTGCTTAGAATAAAAAGATCACGATTCCCTTTTTTTTTTTTTTTTTTTTTTTTTTTTTTTTTTTTTTATTCCTGAAAGATCGCTACCTCCCTCTCTCCCTCCCCTGGCCAAAATTTTATTTTTTTGCTTAGAATAAAAGATCACGATTCTCGGGGGGGGGGGGGGGGGGCCTCGGAGCAGTACGTGTTTTTTTTGCGGCACCAGGACGAGGGGGGGGGGGTCGGGAAAATCCATAGCACAGTGGGAACAGGCTGACAGCTGGCCACACCAAAGCTCCTGCTCCCGGCTGTCTTTTTTTTTTTTTTTTTTTTTTTTTTTTCATTATGCAGCACTGCTGCCATCCTCTCCTGCCTCTGTAAACAAGAAGAGGATGGGTGATGTCATGATTCCTCCCATCCTATTCCTGCACAGAGAGAGAGCTAGCTGGATGGCTGGCCGCTATCCAATAACAGAGTGGGTGGGTCGCCAAGGGCAAGGGGCTGGACAGCATCAGCACGTGTGTTTCTATGTGAGGCAGCTGTGGAATCGTCCCTGAAAGCAGAACCAAGCAATGAGGAGAGCAAGTCCTGCAAACAGGTTAGTGTAGTATGTACAGGACAGTGTTAGCAGGGTACAGACCAGTCTTATACATTAGCACCATACAGTATATACAGACCAGTCTGTACCCCAACGCTGTACTGTATGTTATACACACACCAGTCTATAAATAATGTAAAGGTACGGTGTCAGTGTACAGACTGGTCTGTACCTAATGCCCTGTACTGCACCTTCCTAACACCCTCGTAATGGCTCATATTATGGCGAAAATGGGTAATTTTTTTTTGTTTTTTAAATGGTCACATGACCAAAATCGTTTAGCGGTAATTGGTATCGACGAGTACATGATGTCAAGTATCGATACTCTTACTCAAAAAAGTGGTGTGTGTTCTCAGTAATTTTCTAGCAAAACCAAAATGATTTTAACTTGAAACCAACAAATGTCAGGAAAAAGTAACCACTTAAGCCCCACCTCCTGTACATGTATGTCGGCACTTTGAAGAGGGGTATCTCGGTAACGGCAGCAGCTGCTGCTGCCACAACCGAGATATCCATCTTTACAGGAGGCGGTTCTGTTTACAATAATGGTGGTCTCTGCGGCGGGTTCACCGCGAGATCACCGTTATCAGCGCCGGGAGAGGTGCCACCCCCCCCCTCCCACCGCTCTCCTGTGCCTTCCGCCGCTTACCGGCGCCGTCGGTAGCGGCGGAGGCGATCGGATCCTGCACACTACTGGGTATGGAGACAAGTGCGGAGGGCGGAAGCGACGTCAAAACGTCACTTCCGCCCATACTAAGGGAACATTTTTTTTTTTCAATGGCATTTTTTTTTTTTTTTTTTTTTTTTTTTAAATATGTAGAAGAATACGTATCGGCCTAAACTGAGGGGGAAAAAAATTTTTTTTGATATTTTTTTTGGGGGGGATATTTATTATCGCTCTATTTTTGCTTATAGCGCAAAAAATAAAAACCACAGAGGTGATCAAATACCATCAAACGAAAGCTCTATTTGTGGGAAACAAAGGACGCCAATTTTGTTTGGGAGCCACGTCGCACAACCGCGCAATTGTCAGTTAAAGCGGCGCAGTGCCGAATCGCAAAAAGGGGCCTGGTCCTTTGGCTGCAAATTGGCTCCGGGGCTTAAGTGGTTAAACACGTAAACACAGAGTCTGAAAAACAGGCTTGGTCCTTAAGTGGTTAAACTTTTTTCACTTGCGCACAGTCTATTTCTTTGACAAATTGTTACAATGTTTATACTTCAGATCAACTGATAAAGAATGTTTTGATTCTTGGCAGACTGCCCAGTTTTTCTCTTCCTTTTGATGGCTGTGGCTTCAGAAGAGCAGAGAGGATTCTTTGCATAGAAAGAATTGTGAAACACTTTCGTCAAGATCACGATGACGATTCTTGACGATTAATCGCGCAGCTCTAGCTTGTACATGTAAATGTTAACAAGCCCACTTCAACATGAATCGCACCCCTCATTCTGCAGCCAGCCAGCCATACATAACACACGGTGTGATAGGTTACAGCCTTATAAATGTAAAGCATGTCTGTTCTCTCCCCTCAAGCCACAACAGGAGATAATCCTATTTCCCTTACTTTATGTAATTATTACTGAACTGTAGACACATGCCATAACTATATATTATACACACTGTACTCTGCTGTAGTTTAGTATTAGAAATACTTCTCCTGCTGCAGCTTTGAGATGGCAATCAGTGGCCCCCAGTGCAGCTCATCAGTGACCTACCAGTGCATAGCGGGATCGTTGGCACAAAACACTGGATGACACATCAGGGCTCTCTGGCTGTGACAGGTATTGTATGCGAGAACACTGATCACTGTAATCTCCCACGGGAGATTACAATACCTGGCACAGCCAGAGATCAATGCTGTGTCATCTGGTAATGATCAGGCTATGCATGGAGATAGGGAGGAGGTGAGAGGAGGAAGACACCACCTCCATGGGTGGCACAGACCGGGGGCTTTGAGACCCCCCTCCGCCCACTACAGGAAATGGCACTCCCTGCTTGCTGTGGATTGAACTACAACTGGGCGTGTCAGACCGCTGGCTGAGCTTGAGCGGGATAGAAGCCAGCGGTCTTACAAACAGGATGTCCGCAGGCTATTGCAGAGGAACTAGAGAGCTCAGAAGAACATGGATGGCAAAGTTGGTGAATGTAGGAGATCAGCAACAAGGACATGGGGGGGGGGGGGGGGGGGGGTTTGCCTGGCGTTCTGCTTTAACACGGTTTTCTTATGGGTCACCTTCACATCTATGCATTTTATGGAAAGGTCCAGGGACTTTTATTCTTGTTTTGGTTCCGTAGACTTCAATAGATCAAAAACGCAAAATGCACCTGGAATATGCAAACTGCAACCTGCATAGGTGTGATCCAGTCCTAAACCCTTTCATGCCCCTGAATTTTTGTCTGACTGAAGAGCCCAGTCAGTGAACCCTGAGGTAGTAAAAGCTGCTCCACCAAAGAGGTCCTGAACCTTCTAGGTGCTTGCACGTTATACCTTTCTTTAAAGATTTTGTCCACCTTTTCAGAAAAAAATGAAAATGTGAACGAACACCCTACACTCCTATTAAATTCACATTTTCTGATTTTTTTTTTTTTTTTTATTGTCATTTTACCCTGCAGGAAGTTCTGATTTGTCTGTTTTCTTTCAGTTGCAGAGCCCCTGTCCTGAAGTCAGAGAATTTGCATGTGCCAACATCTCGAAGATTGTCCAGCAAAAACAAGTCATCCCTTCTTTTCTGCAGAAAGATGCCGTTAGATGCCTTGGACCATTGCTACTTGATAGGTGTATGGCTGTGCGTGAAACAGCAGCTGGTGCCCTACGGTAAGAACGCTGGCTTGCTAAATCTTGTGTAGAAGGGAGGTTGGTCAAAGTTTAAATTTCAAGGATAACTCCACCTTGGTAAAAAAAAAAAAAAAAGCAAATAAAAAAAATAAAAAAATAATATAGCTTATACAATTGCAACACAAGTCATATTCTTTTTAAATGTTTTAAAAAAAAATTACCTTGCCTTCTCAATCTGCAGCTCTGTAATTTTCTGTAAAATGCAGTATGGCGACCTGGAGGTGTCCTGTAAACATAATTTCCTGCTTGTTTAATTGGCTCACTGATTTTCCCAGAAGTCTGCACTAAGATCCACGTTAGATGTTAGGCATCCGCTGCAACAAAAATGTAATATTTGGTGAGATATTCCCAATAGGAAATCACGTCTAAAGGGATGCAAACCCTGCAAGTTTTCTCATTAGAGCCCTGCAGGTGCAGCAGCTGATTGATAATTATGAAACCACTCCCATTAGATTTACTTACCACATGGACACAGACAAACACATAGGGATTTCTTCAGAATAACAAAAGGTAGGAATCTGCAACAAGGTTTGTTAAAATCCTTGTAATGTACATGGATCACCCAGAGGGGAATTTTTTTTTTTTTCTCAACGGTTAGCATGAAACCCAAACTCAAACATTATATTATATACGTTTTTTACTTTCAAAATATTTTTTATTTTTCATAACATAGAAAGATCACCACGTTGCTTAACAACAACGTACAATACAGTAACTGACAGATTATGGGTATTTCTGTCAACTATGGGCTAGGTTATGCAGGAATCTCCACAGCTTTCTCAGTTTTGGTCTAAGGACTGTAGGGGAATGGCAACAGATAGAGAAGGGAGGGATCCCTGCCCCTGACACCCCTAATGGGATCTGTGCCAGGGGGAGAGCCACCACCCTGCCCCACAGCCCCAGAACAGAAAGCTATCACTGTGGGAGTCTACTTCTAGGGATCCCCTGGTAGTGGGAGCATTATACTTGGAGGTTTGCATTGCTGTTTCAGTTTTTTTTTTTTTTTGTACAAAATATTGCATCTCCTCAATTCAAACATTTAGAGAGAGGTAAGGAGAAGGAGGGGTTATAGAAAGAAGAGGGGGGGGGGGGGGGTATGAGCCAGTCCCTAGTTTATGGATTCGGGTTGGTTTTGGGAAAACTCCGGGGATTTACTTGATGCCTAGAAATAAGGCCCAGGGTTCCCAGATACTTATGAATGTTTTTTTTTTGGTTGTGTCAGTGAGGGTGCTTGCTAATTTTTCTTGGGACATAATCCAGGCGATCTTGCGTCTAGCTGCTGCTAGAGAAACTTTGGGCTCTTTCCAAGCCTTCACAATAGTCTGTTTCGCTCCTAGGATGATAAAGTGGATCAGCTTTTGTTTTGACTCGGATTTGGGGAATATGGGCATTAAGTAGGGCGACTGAAGGGGACCGTGCAGTTGGTAACCTTGGATATAAGGTTAAACATTTTTTTTTCCAGTAAGATCTTATTTTGGGATACTCCCACCAGATACGCGCCATCGTGCCCCGGAGCTGGTAGCCCCTGAAGCACTGGGGGTCTGCTGTTGGGTAGATGGCTGCAAGTCTACTGGGGGTTAGGTATGATCTAGTTAGGACCTTTAAATTGGCCTCTATCAGGGAGGTGTTGAGTATCCCTTTGAAAGCTTTGGTGCAAGCTGTCTTCCAGGTCCCACCTGAGTTGGAGGTCAGCCTCCCAAGAAGTCATGTAGGAAGATTTGACTATCGGTAGAGAGAGTGGCGAATAGATCAGATATGCCCTCTTTGCTCCATGGCCTGTCCAGACCAGAGTTCATAAGCTGTAAATTTGTGTGGAAGTGGTTTATTCTTCCATAATTTGTGTAGGAAGTTTGAAATCTGAACCTCTCGGAGTCCTGGAGTTCAAGTTTGTTGATGCAGTGACTAAGGGTGATGGGGCCCTTGGGGGGGGGGTGAAGAAGTGTCCTATAAGGTACAGCCCTTTGTTTAGCCACCATTTGAAGGATCTAATGTCCATTCCTGGTGGAAAGTCAGGATTGTGGAATATGTGAGCCAGAGGGTGGCTTGTGGACACCAGGGCAGGTTGGTGTCAAGGGATGTCCCCAAGGGCACAATAGTGGGATAAAGTGGGAGTTAGAATTGGGGGTCTGCTTTTCTGGGGCACCAGAGCAAAAAGTCCAGGGTAAAGCGAGGCACTGCCGGTCTTTTTATTCGGACGCAATCATGTTTTTCTTATCTGGAATAGATTGTGGCGAGTTGGGCTAGTCTCGCCGCCAAGTAATAATTGTGTAAGTTTGGTAGCCCTAGGCCTCCCTTTTGTCTGTAAATATAAGGTGTGTTGAGGGATTCTATATCCTGAGTTTCCCCATACAAATTTAAGAATCCTCGCTTTGGAGCGACTTTAGGTAATCTTTCCTGGTGGGGATAAGGAGGGAATGGAATAGGTATAGGATTTTAGGGAGTAAGGTTATTTTGATGGAGTTTATTCTTCCTAGCCAGGAGAGGACATGTTTGGCCCACTTCTTAAGGTCTACTTCCAGTTTTCGGTATAAGGGCGGGTAGTTGTGAGTGTATAGGGTTTCAGTGTGGGCTAAGGTGATCCCTAAATATCTAATTGTGGATTCACTTCATGCAAACTTAAATGATAGCTGGAGCAGGGAGACTGTCGTTGGAAGAGACATTGAGGGCTTGTGATTTGGAGTAATTGATCTGGAGACCTGAAATTTTGGTGAATTCTGTTAGGACTTTGAGAAGTGAGGTTAGGGGGAGGTCAGAAATAGGAAGATGTTGTCTCCAAATAGACCGCATTTATGATTTTGGTCTCCACATGATACCCCTTTTGATATTGGGGTTTTGGCGTATTGCTATGGCTAGGGATTCGATGGCGATGGCAAAGATCAGTGGGAAAGAGGGCATACCTGTCTGGTTCCTCTCGCAATGTTTAGTGGGTGAGAGTAGTAGACTTGCAAGCACATTGGGGCCTTAGGTTGGCAATAGAGGGCACTTAGTAACCCCATTAAGCGCTGTCCAAAGCCCCAGCGCTCCATGAGGGAGAATATGTAGGACCATGGCACAGTCGAAGGTTTTCTGTAAGTCAAGAGCTTGGAGTAGACCCTGTTGCTTAGGGCCTCTGTCCCAACCAGTTTATAGTAGCGACACAATGTCTATTGCTAGTCTTAATTGGTCGGGTTCTTGTCTACCAGGCATGAAGCCCACTTGGTCTTAATGTATGAGCTAATGAAGGAGGTGAGGCGGTTGGCTAATGTTTTGGTTAATATTTTCAGGTCATTGTTATGGAAATTGGGCGATAGTTGTTGCCTTCTTCCAGGTTCCTGTCTGGTTTAGGTATGACCGTAATGTAAGCTGTGTTGAGTTGGGTACCTAGGGGGTCGTACTGTGTTTTGGATTTAAATTATTATTAAAGTATCCGCAAAGGCCTTATAGTAGGGGACAGAAAGACCATCTGGGCCGGGGGCAGAGCTCTTTTTGTGGCCCTAGATGACTTCAGTCACCTCATCTAGAAATCTTGTCATGGAATCCTTGCTAGGCTGGGTAGGGGAGCTGTATAGTTTGGAGTAGTAGTCTTGGAATGCTTCTAGCATTTTGGTTGGGTTGGAAGTAGGCTCCTGACCAGGAATTCAGATGTTGGGCATGGTGTGGACCTTTATTTGGGGAGGGGGTGGGTGGGGGGTTTATTGGTAGCTAGTAGTGGACCTAACCTGTCTTTTTGTGTGTCGAATTTGGTGCCACTCCAATGGATGGCTTTCTCCGCTTTAGTCGCAAGGGCTAAATTGAGTTCCAGTCTGGCTTTATCTAATTGGGCTATTTGGGTACCGGAGGGGTACTTATTATGTTGGGCCCACAGGGCTAAATCCTTCTCCAGTTGCTCAATATCAGCCTTACGTTCATGTTTGTATTGAGTGGCTATCTGGATTATCTTTCCCCTGACTAACGTCTTATGGGCTGCCCAGAGCGTTTCAGCTGAGATCTAGGACACCCGCCTCTGGGATGTGAGGCATAAGCAAGTCAGATTGATGAGCAGTCAAGGAGGACCATTTGTCTTTAGGTTTCTTGTTCTTCGTCTTGTTCCAGAGTGGGGATTGGGGGCTGGTGGGTGTTCTTTTAGCTGATTCTGATATGTTGTTGGACGTGTCCATGTCCGCTTCCTGAAAGATCAGTTGTAGATCGAGAAGGAGCTTTTCACCTTCCGAAAAAGTGGAAAAGGAGTGGTTCTTCCCTTTTTTTTTTTTTTTGGACAAAAGCAGACAGATGGCCCTCTGTCCAGATCCGTCGCTGATGAAAATGGACACGCTGTCTGTTTTCATCCAATCGCTCCATAGAGACAAGAGTCAGTGAGCAGAGAGGGACTTGTCAGCGGACAGAAGCGGACTCCGTGCAAGCGGAGTCCGCCTCGTGTAAAAGGGGCCTAAAGCTTAAAAGGCAATTTATTGCTAAATATGTCTATACTAAATATAAATAACCAACTGTATGGCTAGGGAGTAAAATCTTTAGTCCACTCTGAGAATAACAGACAAAAGGGAAATACTGTATATACTATTAGAGATTGATCTGATCAAATTATTTAAAGAAAAAAAAGTTAGACTGTTTTGCAGATTTTCAAACAGAACTGCAACATTCTATGCTGGCCATACAAAAACAACGTCTTTCTTCAAAAAAAAATTTAATTTTAAGAACTTTCAAATTTTTAGTGGGGTCAAATTGACGTTTGTTTTCAACCAGTGATGGGAAAATTTAGAAATAATAGAAAACTTCTTGGTCAAAGGAATTTTCAGACAGTGTATGTGGTTTTCGTTGAGAAATTACATTCATTTTAAAACAGAATGTTAAAAGCAAGTGCAAATTTCAAACGTTCTTTCATTCAGCGAATGTACAAAGATTTTTTCACATGAATATTCTCGTCTGAAAACTGATCCGTGTGACCCCGGTACACACCTATGCAGTTTGCTTTTGATCAGTTTATGCATTGCTTTTTGCGCACGCGATATGCCTTTTTTGCATTTTTTTTTTTTTTTGCCTTTTTTTTTTTTTTTGGGCAGATTAAAAAAACACACATTTCTGCAAAAACGCACTACATGCTTCTCCATTGAGGTATATTGAACCAAAAAAGCACCGTTTTGAGTTGGAAAGCGTCAAGGACCTTTTTCAAATGCGCAGCAGCTGAAAAAAGCGTAGATGTGAACGTTGAACTGTGGTGCGTTTCTGCAAAAAGCACCAAAAAACACATGGGTGGGAACCAGGCCTGACATTTAGTAACATAATGGAGTTTAAAAAATTAGCCCTTTTATAGTACAAAAAGAGCAAATAATCGCTACAGTAAGGGGTTCGTTTTTTACTGTGCAACAGGGAAAGTAATATTTACAGTAGCGATTATTTGCTCTTTTTGTACTATAAAGGGCTACTTTTAGTTTTTTAACCTCATTATGTTACTGGCCGATTAATCG
Source organism: Lithobates sylvaticus (assembly GCA_028564925.1). Taxonomy (NCBI): domain Eukaryota; kingdom Metazoa; phylum Chordata; class Amphibia; order Anura; family Ranidae; genus Lithobates; species Lithobates sylvaticus. The sequence continues at coordinate 119,536,254 of CM053034.1, read as the reverse complement.
ATTACTATTTTCATAATCGATTAGTTGTTTCAGCCCTATTTTAAATACAGAACTTTGAAGCAAAATAAGGGTCAGTGCCTGTCAATGCAGCCTCACCATTGCCCATTAATTAAGCCTGATCAGTGCCCATCATTGCAGTCTCACCATTGCGTCAATGCTAGGAGCCATCCAGGAGATGGGACTGGGCGTGACTGAGCCGACCCAAGCTGAGCCGAGCCTAGTACACAGGAGACCCGGCTCTGTCTAATCTGGCGGCCCTCGCCCCCATCTTCCCCTCTGAGGCAGCCCTATATTGGCGTAGAATGCGCACCCACGATTCCCCCCCCCCCCATTTTCCGGGGGGGGGGGGATGCGTGTTATCTGCCTTTTTTTTTTTTTTTTTTTAAATACGGTATGTAAAATCTTTATCCCAAAATGCTATAACTGTCTCATGCACACTGTTTTCTTGCAAACGCTGTTTATCCTGACAGGAGAAAATCCAGCTTTATAAACTCACCTAAGCTGCATTTTTTTTCAAAACAGTCTAGGTAAGTTTATCAGCGTTTGGAGTTTATTTCATTTGCCAGAATTGTAAGTTATTCTGGCCACTGAAATAAGTTGAAGTGCTAAATGTGCCTAGCGTTTATGAACATTTTAATAGCGCTTGTGGTCATAGTTCACGCTCCTGAACGCAATTTTAGAGCGTTCAGAAAACCGCCTATAAACTCCCCTGCTAATAAACTACTAAAAACTTTCATGTGGGCATGGACACATAGGACTACATGGAGGGGAATTTAACCCACCAAACTCTCAAAAAAACGGGCAGCTAAAAAAAAAACAAAAAAAAAACAGCCACCACACTTGATGATCGGTAAGCTGCAATATATTGCATTTGGGGTTTGGGTTTAATACCACTTTAGTTTGCTGTAGAAAACTGTAACCTTAGATTGTAAGCTCCTTGAGGGTAGGGACTGATGTGAATGTACAATGTATATGTAAAGCGCTGTGTAAATTGACGGCGCTATATAATTACCTTGAATAATAACTCTGCATTTTCTTTCTTTGATTTGTGTTTTATTAAAGGAACTTGAGCACATGCGGAGGTTTTGAAGTATGTGATGACATGGTGACCAGAGATATCATGACCCCATTGGTGGCCCTTTTGAGAGAGGTTTGTAACTGAGCATTGCAATAACAGGCTTATTAGATCATTTTCCATATCTTTGATTTATTGCCCGGTTTGCATCTTAAAAAGAGGAGGTCCTTGGCTCTCGCAGTGCTTGGCGGGTAAAAGGCAAAACCTTGATGAAAAATCCTGTTTATTGCATCTATTGATAGACCATAAACTGCATTCTATTGCCTTATGGTTTGCACTAAGATGCTATAGAAACCTCCCCGCGCTTTCTGTCTAGCAGACTCTGTAGCTTGAGCAGTTTGAATAGAGGAGTACACTTCGCTTTACCAGTTTTGTTCTTCTGTGGCATTAGAAGCATAGCTGCACTTCAATGCTGCAGCTTTTTTTCTTTTTTTTTTTCGCTATAGTCCTGTTGAGCTGAATTCAGATGCTTTCCTAATCTGAACTGTTTCAGTTCTTATTGGGTTATCAAAACTTTGGCTTTGAAAATTAGGTCTATTCCCACCTTTTTTTTTGGGAGGTTTGTTCCTATTAAACCAATTTTAAGTGATGTTTAAAAAAAAAAAAAAAATCCTGTTTAGAATTTAAAAAATTTTTTTTTTTTCCTCCAGATGTGGGAGATGTACAGTATGCGTAAGGTTGATATAATAATATAGTTTTGGGTCTTCACTGTTTATTGGGTCCAAAGCTACACTCTGCAGCATTCTGGGAAGTCAGGTTATCCCAGTAGACTTCTATGGCACCAGCTCTTTAAATGAGAAGTCCACCCTGAGCTCGTTTGGCTGGGCTTCTCCTTTGGCTCAGAGGAGTGCAATTAGTTTTGTACGTTATCAGACTGAAGTCGGCTCAATGCTGACGTCATAGGAATCAGTCCAGGCAACGCATCATCCCGACAAAGCCTGTATTCGCCAGGTGCCTGGACTGATACCTGCCTCAGGCTTTCAGAAAGCCGCTGAGAGCCTGAGATGGCCGCTCCCGCCCCTCCACGGCTCAGTGCACCAATGAGCATGGAGGAGTAGAGAGCTGCTGATTAACAATCGGCAGCTCTCCGCTCAGTGATCTGTGAGAACTGAGCCATCGGTGGTGGTCAATGGCTCGGTTCTCGGTGAAGAAGCAGCAGGGGACAGATGCAGCATCGGACTGATGCTGCATCCACCTAGGTAAGCATGAATGGGCAAGGGAAAAAAATAAATAAAACATACTTCTTTTTAAGTCTACACACTGTAGAATGACACTCTGCAACCAGAAGAATACTGGGCAGTGGAAGTGCAGCAGAAGAGCCAAACTTTTATTTTTTTTAAACGGGAGCTTTCTTTTGGTGGTATTTGAGCCCCTCTGCGCTTATATTTTTTTCAAAATTAATCAGTCTTATTTTGTTTATAGCGCAAAAAAAAAAAAAAGATTTTGTACTATAATGCATATCCAAAAAAAAAAGTAAAAAAAATAATTTCTTCATCAATTTAGGCCAATATGTATTCTTCTACATATTTTTGGTAAAAAAAAAAAAAAATCACAATAAGTGCTTGGTTTGCGCAAAAGTTATAACATCTACAAACTACAGTATAGATTTAGGGACTTTTTTACTGGTAATGGCAGCGATCTGTGATTATTTTTTATTTAAAAAAAATGTTTTTAGCAGGACAGCGACATGTCAGTGGACAAATCTGACAGTGATACTTTTTGGAGACCAGTGACACCAATACAGTGATCAGTGCTTTAACAAAATGCACTGATGTATAAATATAAAAATATCTGCGCTTGGTGGAAAAAAAAAATGCAGCTAAGCACTATAACCCAGATATTGGACACAGGGACCAAATGTATAATACAAAGTGCAGCGCTATAAATTAAAAATGAAACAATTAAATGATGCAAATTAAGCTTTTAAGAACACCAAGGAGCAACAGTGGTCTGCATTTTATAAATGAGCCATGAAATGTGCGTGTGTGTGTGTCTACCCCAGTAGAAGGTAATAGAGCGCAGCTAGCAATAGCTGCTCTCCATTTATATATTGGCGTCTATTTTGCTGGTTGACGCTCGTGCATGAACAACCCGCATTTGCAGCATTTTTGACAATGTAACACATGCTGCACTGCAGATGCATTGATCTAATGTGTGTTAAAGTACATGTTTTGGTCACATGCCACTACAATGCATCATTTTGAATGGTCCCTTTAGGGATATAGGGGTTTATTTACTAAAGCTGGAGAGTGCAAAATCAGTCTCACTTCTGAAGAGAAACCACTCAGCTTCTAACATCAGCTTGTTCAATTAAGCTTTGAAATAAAACCTGGAAGCCGATTGGTTACTAAGCAGAAGTGAGCCTCATTTTTGCACTCTCCAGCTTTAGTAAATAAACCCCATAGTTTAGTTAACTTTTATGCGTCATAAAGCAAGTACCGTATATACTCGAGTATAAGCCGAGTTTTTCAGCACTTTTTATTGTGCTGAAAGTGCCCCCCTCGGCTTATACTTGAGTCAAGCACTTTTCTGCAGCTGAAAATGAAATTTTCCAACCTGACTTTGGGGCCCTGTATCTCAGGGCCTCTTAGAGCTAGGAATCCCATCTTTGGGTTTGCACACCAAATTTGGGGTACCCAGCACCAAGAGGCCCCGAGATACGGGGCCCCAAATTCGGGTCAGAAAATGTCATTTTCTGCTGCATAAAAGTGCTTGACATTTTCCGACCCGACTTTGGGGCCCCGTATCTCGGGGCCACTTGGTAATAGGAACCCCATCTTTAGCTATGTTATAGTGCTAGTTCGACTGAGTTTGCATACCAAATTTGGGGTTAGTAGCACCAAGTGGCCCCAAGATATGGGGCCCCAAAGTCGGTCAACTGTGTCCATCTGCAGCAATGTTATTTCAGGACCCTTTGGCTGCAGGTAGGGGGCATCTAGGAACCCTTAACTACCACGTTTGAAGTTTGGGGGACCTATGGCATGTAAATGGGCACAGTGAGGCTGCAAATGGGCATTGTTGACTTACAGTAGCTGTGCATTTCTCACACTAGGCTTATACTGGAGTCAATAATTTTATTTTATTTTTTTTTGGTGGTAAAATTGGGTGCCTCGGCTTATATTCGGGTCGGCCTATACTCGAGTATTTACAGTACCTGGCTTCCTATGGTCCTGGTTAAATCTTCAATAGGACATGAGGGGCAAAGTGAAGCCATGGTGATCTAGTTTTTAGTGAGATTTCATGTAAATATTGATTTTGTCCAGGGTATAGATAAATTGACTGTTATTTTTAAGGGGCTCAATCACTCATCTTCCAAATAAAAAAAGGAAAAACACCAACTTATCTTGTAATTTGTTTCACTCTTCAGTGTTCAACTGGTTTAGATTCCAATCTGGTGCCGTCAACGAATGGCAAAGACTTGCCAAAGAACTATGTTGAAGATATTGCGAACCAGGCTATTAATGTCCTGTGGAATATGTGGTAAGTTTGTATCTTTATTCATTTCATTGCACAAAAATGTTTGAAAATAAACCATTGTACATAGTACAGCGATTTGTGATACCAAATTCCTTAGCACAAATAAACATAGTGAAGTACTATAAATATCTCAATACATATGCACAATATCTTTGCAGATTTATTAAAAATAAAAAACGAAAAAAATCCCATGTACATAAGTATTCACAGCCTTTGCTTAATACTTTGTTAAAGCACCTTTTGGCACCAATTTCAGCCTCAAGTATTTTTGAGCATGATGCTACAAGCTTGGCACATGTATTTTGCATTCTTCTTTGCAGGACCTCTCAAGCTCCATCAGGTTGGATGGGGCGCACCGATGCACAGCCATTTTCAGATCTCTCTAGAGATGTTCAATCGGGTTCAAGTCTGGGCTCTGGCTGGGCCACTCAAGGGCATTCAGAGTTATCACGTAGCCACTCCTTTGTTATCTTGGCTGTGTGCTTAGGGTCATTGTCCTGTTGAAAGATCAACCTTCACCCCAGTTTGAGGTCCAGAGCGCTTTGGAGCAGGTTTTTATCAAGGATGTCTCCGTACATTGCTGCATTCATCTTTCCCTCGATCCTGACTAGTTTCCCAGTTCCTGCCACTGAAAAAAAATTGTATTGGCCAGGTGATGAGCGGTGCCTGCTCTCCTCCAGACATGACTGGCCAAATAAATCCAATCTTTGTTTCATCAGACCAGAGAATTTTGTTTCTCATGGTCTGAGAGTCTTTCAGGTGCCTTTTGGCAAACTCCAGGCAGGCTGTCGTGCCTTTTACTGAGAAGTGGCTTCCATCTGGCCACTCTACCATACAGGCCTGATTGGTGGAGTGCTGCAGCGATGGTGGTTCTTCTGGAAGGTTCTCCACATAGAAAAGCCGGAGCTCTGTCAGAGTGACCATCGGGTTCTTGGACATCTCCTTGACTAAGGCCCTTCTCCCCTAATCACTCGGTTTGGATGGGTGGCCCACTCTAAGGAGAGTCCTGGTGGTTCCGAACTTCCATTTACGATGATGGAGGCCACTGTGCTCATTGGGACTTTCAATACTGCAGACATTTGTCTGCATCCTTCCCCAGATCTGTGCCTCGATACAATCCTGTCTTGGAAGTCTACAGACAATTCCTTGGCCTCCATGGCCTGGTTTGTGCTCTGACATGCACTGTTAACTTTGGGACTTTTATATAGACAGGTGTGTGTGTGTGTGTGTGTGTGTGTGTGTGTGTGTCTTTCCAAATAATGTTTAATCCACTGAATTTACCACAGGTGAACTCAATCAAGTTGTGGAAACAGTATGCACCTGAGCTGAAAAATGTTGGGTCATGGCAAAGGCTGTTATGTACATGTGATATATACATTTTTTTTTTTTTTTAAATAAATTTCCAAAGGTTTCAAACAAACTTCTTTCACATTGTCATTATGGGGTATTGTTTGTAGAATTTTGCGGAAAATAATGAATTCAAACCATTTTGTAATAAGGCTGCAACATAACAATGTGGAAAAAGTGAAGCGCTGTGTGTGTGTGTGTGTGTGTGTGTGTGTTATATATATATATATATATATATATATATATATATATGTGTGTATATATCTTATATATATATATCTCACAATCTCTCTCTCTCTATATCTTTCTATCGGACTGGGACTACCGGGAGTAGAAAATGTCCCGACATCAGTGGGAGTAATTGATCCACTGTTGGTGTCATTGGGAGGAATTGTGCCCCTCCTTTGGTGTCGGTGGATGAAATCGTGCCCAAAGGGCCACCACTGGTCTCGAGTACAGATGGGTAGCTAGTGGGACCAGCTTCAGTTCTTGTGAACACTGAGAGTGGTCATATGATCTCCTCCAATCTTTCCTGCCCCCAGGTGTTCAGAATAATTTTAAAGGAATGACGGGTGGATGGCTAGGGATTCATCCTAGCCCCTTTGTATTGCAAATAGGCCGAAAGATGGCCATACATGAATCGAAATTCCGATCCTTGTATGGCTGTTCTCCATTCATGAGAAGTCAATCTAGACTCCTCATTAAAATTTTGCTTTGAGCAGAGCATGCAGCCAATTGTTGGAAGGTAAGAGTCCCCCAGTCCCCCATCCTCCTCAAATGCGTGGATGGGGAAGTCTGTTTCATCCCCCCTCCCCCCAACTGCCTGCCTGAAAAAAAACTATACCCTGTATGGCCAGCCTAAGTGTTTTAGCAAAGTCAGCCTACAAGTATTGTTGAAATTAACATATGCTTTAAGAATCCATTTTGATACATTAACTGGTTTCTCACTCTTGCATCCCTACAGTGAAAGCAATAGTAAAGCCTTATCTGTCTTTGACAAGGAAAACTGTGTGGCCATTGTTATCCAGTGCCTAAGCAAGTTCCCGACTAACATAGAACTAGCAATCTCTGCAGGTAGCATCCTCTGTTTTAATTTTTATAGTTAAAGTCCATAATTTGAAAAGGAATAATTGCACAGCATTTTGTTTTGTGTCCACAGCTTACTGTCTACAGACAGTCACCGAAGACAACTCCGAATTGTTGGCCTCCTTGGATGCTGCTTCCCTGCGGACATTGGAATCTGTACTTGGCATCACTGCATCTACAATGGAGATGCAACTTTTAAAAACTTTGGTTGCAGGTAAACGGATGATCACTTCAGGTTCTAATAACTGCTCAATTGGGCTTTGAAGATGACTTGTCTACCATGTAGTGGTTGTATATGAATTAGAAGTTCCCCTCAACACACACCAGCCATACAGTATGTAAAGCCTTCCCTAATGCATTATATGCTGTATTTTTGTTTATTACATGTTATGAATATGGAACTCTAATTATAAGTACGCCTCTATAAAAAAAAAAAAAAAAAAAAATCTTTTTATTTTTTCCTGCAGCACCAATGTGAGAGCCGAGTGCTTTCACACTGGGGCGGTGCGCTTGCAGGATGTTGGAAAAAGTCCTGCAAGCAGCATCTTTGGGGCGGTGGAGGAGCGCTGTATACACCGCCCCTGCCCATTGAAATGAATGAGCAGCGCTGCCGAAGCGCCTGCTAACGCGGCTGACAGCCAGTGTGAAAGGCCTCTAAAAAAATAAATTAAAAAAAAGTAGAATAACTGAAAGTAAATCAACTGAATCAGTTATGTGGACCAAGATGGAACAATTACAACAATGTATGCAGTGTAACTGCACGCTTTGTAACACAGTTTGACTTGATACAATCCCCCTTATGTGCTTAGAAAACGAACAAAAGCAATCTGCCTGTTGAGATGGCTGAAATTTCCTTAGCTAAATGAAAGGTATTTCCTAAATTCTTCTAATTCACATTGGGGTGCAATCTTTTCAAAACACTTAGGGGTCTGTTTTATATAAATATTCAACCAAGAAAGCTGTGAGAATCTTGTTTGAAAACATTTAATAGAATCCCTCAATTTTTTTCCATAGCCTTTTTATCATACAAAAAACCTGAAAAATCATATTATATACACATAAATATAGTGGAAATTTTAAGACGGTTGATTTAACTAGCAAGTAAATTTAGATGCAGAAACAAAGATGCCATTCAGGGAGGCAAGAATTTTTTAGACAAATGAGTACAAGTTATAAAGTAGAGGTGCCAAATAAGCACATTGGTCTTGATAAGGTATTTTATCTGTAAGGCCCCTTTCACACTGGGGCGGTTTGCAGGTGCTATTGCGCTAAAAATAGCGCCTGCAAACCGACCCGAAACAGCTATTGCTGTGTCTTCAGTGTGAAAGCCCGAGGGCTTTCACACTGAAGCGGTGCGCTTGCAGGACGCTGGAAAATGTCCTGCAAGCCGCATCTTTGGCTCGCTATAGGAGCGGTATATTTACCGCTCCTATAGCGCCCGTTCCCATTGGAAACAATGGGGCAGCGCTCCGAACCCGCCCGCAAAACACTGCTGCAGCGGTGGTTTGCGGGCGGTATTGACCCTTTTTCGGCCGCTCGCGGGGGGGTAAAACCACCCCGCTAGCGGCCGAAATGCGCTGCTAAAACGCCGCTAAATATAGCGCCGCTTTGCCGCCAGCGCCCCCACCGCTCCAGTGTGAAAGTAGCCTTAGAAATTTCGATTTTAGACCAGCTTTTCTCCACCTTATAAACAGAGAAACCCTTAAAATAACTTTCCGGTCTTGGGAACCTCTGGTAAAAATAGCTATATTTACAATTGATAATACATTAGTGTGATGGTCAGTGGGAAGAATGCTCCTTAGACTAGTTATCATTGGGAAGTATTTCTCCCTTTAGAGATAGCTAAAAAGATCAATATTTCAGTGGGATTTTATCTGAGGGGCAGAAATTGCTCAAGGAACCCCTAGCAACCTCCGGAGGAACCCTAGAGTTTCATGAAACCCTGTTCTAGACAGTTTAGGCTGTATGAAGATGAAAGTGTTTTTTTTTTTGTTATCCTCAAAGGGGCACATAAAAACATTTTTCTCTTTCTCATCTATTGAGGGGCACAGGAAGTCATTTACTGTAGGGTACAAGCTGGAGTTTCGGGAGTTCCCACCGCCTCGTTTTTTGAGGTCAGACGTTCCCAAAGATCCAGGGAAAAGGCAATCTGTTTCAGGCATTGAACCATTTGCTGGCTCAGGGGGTGATCATGCAAATTCCCACAAAGAGCAAGGTTTGGTCTTCTATTTAAACCTCTTTATGGTACCAAATGGAGATGTCAGACCCATTCTAGATCTAAAGAATATAAATCAGTTCCTGAAGGTCCGCTCTTTTCGCATGGAGTCGATCAGGTCAGTGATTTCTATCCTACGAGGAGAACTTCTGACATCTCTCGACATCAGGGATGCATATCTGCATGTTTCTATATTTCCCACTCACCAAAGGTTTCTGCGGTTTGAGGTAGAACAGCATTCTCAATTTGTAGCCTTGCCCTTTGGGCTGGCTACAGCACCCCGGGTATTTACAAAGGTTCTGGCTCCACCTCTAGCCAGGCTATGGGCGCAGGGCATAACAGTCTTGGCGTACCTGGACGATCTGTTGCTAATAGACCAGTTGGTGGCCCGTTTGGCGCAAAGCGTGCGCATTACAACCAAATACCTGGAAAATCTCTAGGTTGAATTCTCAACCTAGAGAAGTCTTCCTTAAAACCGCTAAAAAGGCTGGAGTACTTGGGTCTTATAGACCCAGCCCAGAAAAGGTGTTCTTGCCTCTGGCAAAGATCAATGCCATAAGAGCTGGTGCAGATTGTCAGGTCGATTAAAAGATCCCTCCATTCCCCTTTGCATGAGGTTGTTAGGCAAGATGGTGGCTTCATTCAAAGCAGTTCCCTAGGCCCAGTTCCATTCAAGACTGTTGCAAAAAAGTATCCTGTCTGCTTGGAACAGAAAACTCTAGATTTGCCAGTGCGGCTGTCCCCAAGGGTGTCCCGGAGCCTCAATTGGTGGTTGGTAACCCGGAATCTGCTGAACGGAAAATCCTTCACACCAGTTATCTGGAATGTGGTGAGGACAGATGCCAGCCTTTCAGGTTGGGGAGCAGTATTGGCAGAGATGACTGTACTGGGACAGTGGTCCAGAACCGAAAGAACTTTGCCTATCAATATCCTAGAGATTCAGGCAGCTCGTATGTCTCTGAAAGCCTGGACATTCAGGTTACGGGATTGTCCTGTCAGGGTCCAATCCGACAATGCCACTACTGTGGCTTAGATCAATCACCAAGGGGGCACCAAGAGTCTCACAGCACAGAGGGAGGTGAACCATATTCTAACTTGGGTAGAAAGGAATGTTCTGTGCCTATCGGCAGTTTTTTTTTTCCGGGAGTAGAGAATTGGCAGGCAGACTTCTTGAGTCGCCAGCAGTTATTCCTGGGAGAATAGTCCCTTCACCCCGACGATTTTCGGGCTGTTTGCCAAAAATGGGGCACTCCGGACGTAGATCTTTTGGAGTCCAGGTTCAACATGAAGTTAGTCAACTTTGTGTCAAGGATAAGGGATCCACTCGCATGTGGAACATCAGTTCTCTCTGATTAATGCATTTCCCCCTATTCAGTTGCTGCCACGACTTCTTTGCAGAATCAAGCTGGAAAAAAAGCCAGTAATTCTTGTAGCCTCAGCATGGCCCAGAAGGTCCTGGTATGCAGAAATCGTAAGGATGGCAGTGGTGGATCCATGGTCCCTTCCGCTATGTCCGGACCTACTCTCACAAGGGCCGATATACCATTTAAACTCAAATTTTAGGGCTTGGCTATTAAAACCCACATTCTGAAGAAACGTGGGCTATCTGGGTCAGTTGTCTCCTACCTTTTTATTAATGCAAGAAAACCAGCTTCCAGAGTCGTATTAGTCTGGAGAGCTTATGTTTCTTGGTGTGAATCCAAGGGTTGGCACCCTTGAAGTATAGCATAGGCAGATTTCTTGCCTTTCTACAGTTAGCGGTAGAGATGAAGCTGGCCTTGAGCACTATTGAAGGCCAAGTCTTGGCTTTATCGGTCTTATTCCAAAGACCGCTGGCTTCACATTATTTGGTCCAGGTTTTTATGCAAGGGGTGATGCGGCTTAATCCGCCAGTTAGATCTCCTTTGAACCCTTGGGATTTGAACTTGGTTTTGTTAGTGTTGCAAAAGCAGCCTTTTGAGCCGATACATCATATACTCCCTTAGTACTTCTGACAAGGAAGCTAGTGTTTTTTTTGGTTGCTATAGCCTCAGCAAGGAAGGTTTCGAAATTGGTGGCTCTTTCTTGTAAAGAGCCAGGACAGGGTTGTGTTGCGTCCTCGTCCAAGTTTTCTGCCAAAGGTGGTTTCAGGTTTTCACCTGAACCAAGATATTGTCCTTCCATCTTTTCCAAAACCATGTTTTAGGGAAGAGAAGTCACTACATTGTCTTGATGTGGTGAGAGCAGTCAAGGTCTATTTAAGGATGACTGCTCAGATCCGGAAGACTGATGTCTTATTTGTGCTGCCAGAAGGTCCTAGGAAAGGACAGGCAGCGTTGACAGCCTCTATTTCTGAATGGATTCAGCAAGTTATAATCCAGGCTTATGGTTTAAAAGGTAAGATTCCACCTTTTCAAGTCAAAGCGCACTCCACCAGTTACCAGTCTACCAGTTAGTGCTTCTTGGGCAGTGCATCACCAGGCCTCCATGGCTCAAATCTGTAAGGCGCAACTTGGTCTTCAGTACATACATTCACCAGGTTTTATCAGGTGGATGTAAAAAGGCATGCGGATATCGTCTTTGGACACAGTGTGCTGCAGGCAACAGTATAGGTCCTCAAGTCTGTGGGCGCCCTGCCCTCAAATAGCATTGCTATGGGACGTCCCATATAGTTAATACTATGGCTCTGTGTCCTGTGATGTACGATAAAGAAAATTAGGATTTTTATAGCGGCTTACCTGTAAAATCCTTTTCTTGGAGTACATCACGGGACAGCGGTCCCTCCCCTCTTTTGGAAGTTGTGTATATTGCTTTTCTACAAAAACTGAGGCACTCCTGGTAGGAGGAGGGGTTGTGTAGGGAGTGAACTTCCTGTCTTGGGTGTGCTAGTGTCCACCACCTGAAGGTGCCTATAGTACCATATATACTTGAGTATAAGCCGAGATATTCAGCCCTTTTTTTTAGGGCTGAAAGTGCCCCCCTTTGGCTTATACTCGCGTCACCGCCGTCTGCCTACATGATCAGCGTGTCATGCAGACAGACGGCAGTGTTCAAGAGCCCCTCCTCCCTCCCTCCTCCGGAAAACTCTGTTTTCCCAGCAGTGAGTCAGTGTTCGGCCTATCACTGACGTCCTGTCATTCTCATCTCATGTACGAGGATGAGAGAATGTCCGTGATAGGCTGAACACTGACTGCTGGGGAAAACAGAGTGTTCCTCCTATCACGGACGAGGAGGAGGCGCAACTTTTGTATATTGGAATGGCCGCCGTCTATTTTGCCTTACACGCTGATCGGCAGGATCAGCAATGGGTGACACATGATGAAGACTGCAACGGTGGACAGATCGCACAGGGAGGCATACACGGGACACAATGGACTGCAATGGACTGCAATAGGCTGCAATGGACACAGGGGGTATGTACAGGACACAGGGAGGCATGCAGCTGCAGATGGGCATTGTTGACCCTCTTTTCCACTTACAGTAGCTGCTGCATTTCTCACCCTCTGATATATACACGAGTCAATAAGTTTTCCCAGTTTTTTATTTTGTGGTAAATTAGGGGCCTCCGCTTATATTCGGGTTGAACCTATACTCGAGTATATACGGTAGTTAATACTATGCCTCTGTGTCCGTGATGTTCTCCAAGAAAAGTATTTTACAGGTAAGCTGTTATAAAAATCCTATTTTTATGGGCTTCATAACAAAGTGGGTGAATACATACGCACATTCCCATTATAGTTTCATAGTTGCTAAGGTTGAATAAAGACTCCAGTTCACCCTGAGCAAGTGTCTACAACTGTCCCTATCCCTGTACATTGCACACTCGCATCGGTCCCTACCCTCAAGGAGCCCACAATCCAGTTGTAGGTGTAATCCAGAAATGCCTCTGCAGGCATTTCAACCACCAGGAGTCATGCCGCTCAGGAAGGTGAACCATATCTTGTCTGAGACAGTACAACAAGGGCTGTCTCTCACTAGTACATACTCCATGTATAGAATAATGCCAGGTGGATCTCCTAGATTCCAAATTCTACAACAAGTGGGAACAGGTTGTGTCTGGGACGAAAGTCCCACCGGCAATAGGGGCAGATGCACTGGTAACACCTTAGGGACCAATTCCACCTTATTTGATGCTTTCCCTCTGTTTTGATTTCTCCCACATCTTTTGCAAAGAATCCGGGAGGTGGTAACAGGCAGGGACTGGCAGCATCTAAGTCGACCATTTCTCAATGGATCTGCCAAGTGATTGTTCAGGCGTATGGATTAAGGGAAAAAACCCTGCCTTTTCCAGTAAGGGCACACTCTACCAGAAGAGTGAGTGCTTCATGAGCAGTTCTTCAAGCATAGATGGCTCAGATTTGCAAGGCTCCTACTTGGTCTTCGGTGCATACATTCACTAGGTTTTATCAAGGGAATGTCCGGAGGATGTGGCATTTGGACACAGTGTGCTGCAGGCTGAAATATAGATCCTGTTGTTCTGATGGTGCTTTTGGTCATAATGGGTTCCCTCCCCTCAAAAGCATTGCTTGGGGACATCCCAGTTATTATGGCTGCTCTGTATCCTATGTACGATAAAGAAAATAGTATTTTTTTTTTTTTTTTTCTCTACCTGTAAAATCCTTTCCTTGAAGTACATCACGGGACAAAGAGATCCCTCCCCTATTGTCTGGGAAGTTTATTGCTTGCTACAAAACAGGTACTTCCTGTGTAGGAGGGCTTGTATAGGGGAGGACTTCTTGTTTGATTTACCAGCGTCTATTCACCAGTAGGTGGCATATAACCCAGTTGGTTATTATGGCTGCTCTGTGTCTCGTGATGTACTCCGACGAAAAGGATTTTACGGGTAAGCTGTAGAAGAAATCCAATCCAATCCAAATCCAAAACGACCCTTGGAGGGTCGTTTTGATTCAGGTTCACTCAGATAACACCATGGCAGTGGTATTTATCAGACCATGAGGGACGAATCCAGGAAAGTCAAGGCTGGCTTCTACTTGTAGCAGTCTCTGAAATGCGATCAGTTAAATGACCGCTGAACTTTATTTTTATTTTCTTCAATCAAGTAATATAACGTTTTTAACTTTTGGTCCTATCAGTAAAACAGCCATATACAGTACGTTCGCTTCACAAACCTTTGGTATATGCATCAGGTGACCGTACAGTGTAAAATTACTCAGGTTTTTGCAAGTGCCATGGAACTAGAAATACAATATAAAACTTTTTTTTTTTTTTATAAGAGTTCAACAAAGGCCCAAAGTCAAAGGGTTTTCTATAAAATATGCAGTAATACTACTAAGCTATCATCCCCTCTGTCACATAAAAACCTGTATCCTAGTGCCTGTGCTTTTATACAAAAAAAAAAAGCAGATTTCTACCAGTTTTAACAGCGTCTTCCAGCGATCATATGACTCCAGGCTCTCGGCTCTCCCCATCTGATATCTCAAGCAGGCGGGGTCAAAATACATTCTGCTACTCCTCCCGAGTATGGCGATACCAAATATGTGAGACTTTTACACAGCCTGGCCACATACAGAGGCCCAAGTAGCACTGTCAGGTGTTCTAGGAGCATAAATTACACACATAAATTCCTGCCAACCTATCACATTGTTGAAGGCCCTTCATATTTCTAACACATAGCATGTACTGTACATACCAATTACAAACCAAAATACATTCTGCTGAGCAAAGGGTAAAGAAAAGATTACCTGCGGTTTTAGTAGTGCAGTGGTCCACAGAGGAGAGCATCGGTCCAGGCAGCAGGCAGGAACGTAGACAGCGACAGCAAAACAGGCAGCAGGCAGGAACGTGGACAGCGACAGCAAAACAGGCAGCAGGCAGGAATAGTCAGCACAGGTAGAGATGTTGTCAACACAGCCAATGCATTAGTCCAGATAGCAGGCAGGGATGTGGTCAGCAGCAGCAAAAGGATCAAAGGATCGTCCATGCAGCAGGCAGGAATACTGTCCATAATTAGTAAAGGCAGCAGGCAGAGGTATGGTCAGCACAGCCAGAGTATTTTTTCCAGGGAGCAGACAGGACCATCAAGCTTAGGGCATCGGACAGGGAAGAATGGGGACAGGGGTAGAGGCTTCTCCCACCCAAATCTCTTTGAAGCCTCCGGACAACCAGACCCTGTTATGGGAACACAGAAAAACTGGTTTTCTGAACTCCGAACACTCTTCTGGAGCCCCTCACATATGTGAGACCCCTGTGTAGCAGGGTAAAAGATCAGTCCAAGGGGCAGGCAAAAACATGGTCAACAAGCCGAGGTCAGTGCAGGTAAAAGGCAGACATAGACGGTAGGCAGAGGCATAGTCGATACAGTCCAGGGTCAGTTCACTTGAAAGGCAGAAACATGGCGGATAAACAATGCAGACGGTAGGCAGAGGCATAGTCGAGAAACAGGCCAGGGTCAGTTCACATGGAAGACAATGATATGGTTGGTTGAGGCAGGGAAATATTCATGACAGAAATTGGGGGGAAGTGGCAGTCTATTGGAAATATGGGCTAATAGTGGTCCACAGTGTGATATCGCCTGAAGCATTGTCCGATGCAAAGGCCAGGTAGGGAGGGACAATCGGGACAATAGAAGCTGGTGTCTTTCCTAACTCCTCTCTTAGTGCACACCCGGCATTTTTTTTTTGGCGTCGTCTTCCGGATGCTGATGGTGGAATATGTTCCGGAAAATGACGCTCATGTAGCCTGACGCCAGAATCTGAGCGAATGCTTTCTGGGGGGGATTCCTCTTGATAAATAAGTGAAGTGACAATGTCTTCAATATATTTTATGAAGGTGGTGGGTGTTGCTGAGGATTTTTGGTAAATTATAAAAGAATTTAAAAGGGCCAAATGAAAAAAGTAAATTGCAACTTTTTTATACCAAAAAAGGGATTTTCTTATTGACAGATAGGGCTGCAACATCTGGTCATTTAAATCCACCCCCCCCCATAAATTTATTATAAGCATTGATGCAGGAAGGCTTGCGAACGGGACCGCGTCTTCTGTGAAGTTCCACTGAGGTGTCATTGTGGATGGTGGACATCATATAAACATCTTTAGTATCCTTCCACTTCACAGCCAGCACTTCCTCATTCCTCAAGCTGGCCGATTCCCCCCTTTGAATGTTTGTGGCGACAAGACGCTGTGGGAAGCCCTTCCGGTTTTTTCTTATTGTACCACAGGCCAATGGTTTTTTTTTAGGTACAGGTGGCGGAGAAGGGGCAAACTCGTATAAAAATTGTCCATATATATATGATACCCCTTTTGGAGGAGTGGGAATGCCAACTCCCAAACAATTTTCCCACTAATTCCCATGTACGATGGACACTCAGGGGGCTGGAGCTGGGAATCTTTTCCTTCGTACACACGGAAGGAGTGCACATAACCGGTGGCACTTTCACAGAGCTTGTTGAGCTTCAAGCCATACCTCGCTCTCTTACTTGGGATGTATTGTTTCATACCCAGCCGGCCTGTGAAATGCACCAGGGATTCGTCCACAGATATATTTCTGTCAGGGACATAAAGTTCAGCAAACTTTTTGTAAAAAAAAATCAATTAGGGGGCGAATTTTATACAGCTTGTCAAATTGTGGGTGATTCCGGGGGGGCACTGTGAGTTGTCACTAAAATGCAGGAAGCGCATAATAATTTCATATCGGGACCTGGACATGGCTGCAGAAAAAACTGGCATGTGATGGATGGATTTGGTCGACCAATACTTATGTATCTCATTTTTTTTTGTAAGCCCCATGTTTAGCGTTAGGCCTAAAAACACTTTCAGCTCTGGAATTGTTAGGGGTCGCCATTCAAAAGGGCGGGCATAGCTGGAGTTGGGGTTGGCTGTGATAAATTGTTGGGCACAAAGATTGGTTTGGTCCATGACCATTTGAAGTAATTCCTCTGGGAAAAATAAATAAAAAAAATCCATCTTGGAAAAACCTGCAGTGTTGACCTGCACACCTGGCTGTGCTGTAAAAGGGGGGATCGTGGCTGACCCTGTGGTAGAAGGCAGCCACAATGGGTTTTCCAAGCTTTCTGGCAGCTGATTTTGGGCCCTAATTCTTTGGCGCACACTGGGCCTCTCCTCCTGGGGTCTAGCAGCGCTTGAACTGGGCCTCTCCTCCTGGGGTCTACCGCCGTTGGCACTGCTGGTAGATGCCTGGGGTTCCGACCGTCTTCTTTTAGGAGGGGCTGCTTCCTCCTCCAATTCAGATCCTGAGGTGCTGCCTTCAGGGGGCTCATATTCTGAGCCAGAAACTGAAACAGAACTGAGCGGTGAGAGCTCCCCGATGCTCTCATCGCTCAGACTGAGTATTTGGTATGCCTCCTCTGGGGTGTACATCCTTTTGGACATAGTGGCAGGTACTCTGGTGGCAGGTGGTGAGGTGGCAGGTACTCTGGTGGCAGCTGGTGAGGTGGCGGGTACTCTGGTGGCAGCTGGTGAGGTGGCGGGTACTCTGGTGGTAGGTACACTGGTGGCAGGTGATGAGGTGGCGGGTACTCTGGTGGTACTCTGATGGCAGGTACTCTGGCAGGTGGCGGGTACTCTGGTGGTACCCTGGCAGGTGGTGAGGTGGCGGGTACTCTGGTGGTACTCTGGCAGGTGGTGAGGTGGCGGGTACTCTGGTGGTACTCTGGCAGGTGGTGAGGTGGCGGGTACTCTGGTGGTACTCTGGCAGGTGGTGGGATGGCGGGTACTCTGGTGGCAGGTACTCTGGTGGTGACAGGTACTGATGACAGGTACACCTGATGACAGGTTCTCTTTATTTAGGGGGGGGGGGGGGGTGATCTGGGCACAGATGGGTATATATATACTAGGTGGGTACAGTATATAGGTAACTCACTGTTAGCTGATCTCCTCCTCACACAGGATCGGTGTGTGAAGAGGAGAACCCAGCAACAGGAGTTACCTCTCTTTTTTGTTTACATTTAGTGACTGGCTGTCATTGGACACAGCCAGTCACTAAATAGCCAATTGTTTTTTATTTTTACTTTGATCGGGGCTGAGCTGTATCTAAGGCAAAAGCCTCAGCCAGCCTCAGTCCCGATCTGTCACTGAACGTTCCCGGGAGCGCGCGCGTGCGCAGTGCACGCCGCTTCCGGGATACATGTAATCAGCGGCGAACGGCGCCGCTGCAACGGCGCAGAACACCGCCTCGGGAGACAACTGGCCACTTCAATACCCCCATCGGGGGACGGCTGTGTCCCGAGGGACACACCGGATCCCCGATCGCCGCTCTGCGGGCCCCCCCGGGCCCGCAGTAGCGGCGGAAGGCCGAGGACGTCATATGACGCCCACCCAGGATGGGAGATCCACCTTGTGGGCGTCATTTGACTATGGCCGGGTATTGAAGTGGTTAAAACCCGTAGAAATCGGCTGTTTTTCTATAAAGCGCAGGCACTAGGACACAGCTTTTGTGACAGAGGGGATGATATAGTGATAAATTCGTTTTGAAGCAGTGGGGAGAGGAGCAGAGCGGCGCTAGTGAGAGCTGACAGGCAGGTAGGGACGGGGGAAGGAGGACAGAGGGAGACGGGGGAGAGCTGCAGATAGCAGCGTATAACAGAGGCACGTATATTGTGGTCAGCATGGAGAAGGGAGGGTAGAAACTGGCAGGATCAGCCAGGTATTTCAGGCGATACAGGGGGCCCAAAATACATAAAAATAGCACTGTGTTGTTCATGCTTTAAGGGAGCAGGATCCATATTTTTTTTGGGGGGGTGGGTTAACAATTTTTTTAATAGCATCTTTTTGCTTAATCTGTATTAAGAAAAGACTGATAGTGATGATGCAGTAGATTTATCAAGCAACAAGTGATTGGTTTGACAATTGTTTGCTGCTAGATGCCTATCAAATCTTTTGTCCCCATTTACTAATCCTGTATGATAACTGGATTTGCCCGTGTTATTGTTGGATGTAGACTTTACTGCTGCTGATAGACAAACCTCTAAATCGGGCCTCTTTAACATTACCAGTATTCTAAAATGCTGCTTTTACTCCATATGCTTGACATCACATGCGGTGAGTGGTTGTCCAAGCAAATGCAGCCAAAGAGAATACTGTGCAGGCCGGTGTTGTATCATTATCCGTCCCCCATCACCAAGTGTCCGAGGTGTACTGCGCATGCGCAGTACACAGGACGCCCATATTCCGAAAATTGCCGAGGATGAACGGCGCCTGCGCCGTGAGTCCACTTTCAAGCCCCACCATCCCAGTGGACATAGAGTTAGAATATAAAAGTGCCGAGCGCAGCGAGGCCGTGCCCGATGCGTGGCGAGCGAAGCGAGCCCGCGAGGGGCCCTCTCAATTTGACTAACCCTATGTCCGCTTGGATGGTGGGGGCTTCTCCTCGACTCACGGCGCAGGCGCCGCTCATCTTCCGACAATTTCCGAAAATCTTCTGGATCCGGGCTGCGCATGCGCAGTAGACTTCGGACACCTAGTGACAGCCGGACACTTGGTGATAGAACACCGGTCTGAGTCAGTGCGCTGCAACAAGCTTTCTTTACAGATGATGAATCCTTGATTTTATCAGATTCACAAAGGGATATGGTTACTGAATCATGCATAGCATTCACCCTGTAAATAAACATTTTTTTTTTTTGTTTATACTGAGAAGTGGAGAGGGGTTAGAATACACTTCAAAGCTTTTATTTCTGTCTGCTTCCATTAAGGAAATTCAACCTCCCTTTTTATTTGTCTTGTATACCGTTCTCACCGAGCGTGAAAGTTAAGGAAAATTTTACATTTTGGGTTGTCACTAGAAAAAGAGTGAAGGGAAAATCTTCCAATGTGGACACTGATCCTCATGACTCCCTCAGTTTGGAGGAATTTCCTCTCACTTTGTTTCAGGACAGGAAGTGAAATCTTTGCAATAGAACAATCTTGGATTTTTTTTTTTTTTTTTTATGGGTTTAAAGTCCCATGCTCTATCCAAAATGAAAAATAAGTTTTCTATTAGTTATGCTTTAAATCCCCAGCTATCATTTAAGAGAAGACACCGTTCTAATTCATTCAGTGATGCATGCAATGTGCTTCATTTGCAGAACTCTCCTTATTACTGTCAGGGTATGGACAGTAAGGCAGGGGGATGCCAGATTTGTGTGTGTGTATATATATTTATTTAGCACAGTATTTGTGCTGTGTAATTTGGCCCCTTGTATCACCTGAAATACCTGGCTGATCCTGCCTGTTCCCCAGTCTTTGCGATTTTTTTTTTTTTTTTTTTTATTTATTCTTGAATTCAAAAAGCCGCAGTGTACCTGCAGGGGTGGTCGCATGAGCGCTGATCGGTGCTATGGAATAAGGTACACATTAGAACATGGCATTATCTACCAGAGGGGATTGGAGAGACTTTTTACAAGTGGCTTTACAACCACTTTAAATCATATTAAAGTCCTTTATGCGAAAAGTCTTTAATTAGAAGGTCCCTTCCACACGGTAAGCATCTCCTTTTGGTGGTGGTCTGCTAAAAGAGATGAAGGCTTTGGCTTATCACATTTTTATCTATTACAGGGAATAAGTGGAACTTTTTTTTTTCCACTTGGTAAATTAATTTTGCACGTGGATGTTTCTTCACATAAAGACTTTAATATGGTTTGTTAGAGCGCAGCACTTTGTTTATAGATAATTATACATAACACTGTGATATTGGCAGCTAACAGTAGAGGGCAGCAAATCCATACATATTTTATATATAAATACTTTATATAGACGCGCACACACACACATTTCCGTGCTGTCCATACCCTGACAGTAATAAGGCGAGTCCTGTGTATGAATTATTAGAGCATTGGCTTTTCTGTGTGGAAGGGACTTTTCACTTTTTGCACATGGATGTTTACTCACATATGCACTTCAATATGATTTAATGGTTACAGCACAGCACTTTGTTTATAGATGTTGTTTGCTGTAATAAATATTAGGGCTGCAACTAACGATTATTTTCATAATCGATTAGTTGGCCGATTGTTTCGATTAATCGGCTAATAACCTTTAAAAAAAAAAAAAGTGTGATGTATAATTTAGTTAATATGTAAAGTTAAAGGCAATTTATTGCTAAATATCTCTATACACAGGGGTAAATATAAACAACCAACTGTATGGTTAGGGAGTAAATTCTTTAATCCACACTGAGAATAACAGACAGAAGGAAAATACTGTATATACTATTGATCTATTGACTATTGATATAGATTGATCAGATCAAATTATTTATTTAAAGAAAAAAGTTAGACTGTTTTGCAGATTTTCAAACAGAACTGTAATATTATATGCTGGCCATACAAAAACAATGTATTCCTTCAAAAAAAAAAGTAATTTTAAGAACTTCGTTTAATTGTTAGTGGGGTAAAATCGATGTTTGTTTTCAACCACAGTGACGGCAAAATTTTAGAAATCGAAAACTTCTTGTTCAAAGGAATTTTCAGACGGTGTATGTGGTTTTGGTTCAGAAATGACACGCATTTTAAAACAGAATGTTAAACAAGTGAAAATTTCAAACGTTTTTTCGTTCAGCGAATGTACAAAGATTTTTTCACATGAATATTCCCATCTGAAAATTTGATCCGTGTGGCCAGCATAAGGCTCAGTACACACCTATGCAGTTTGCTTTTGATCAGTTTATGCAGTGCTTTTTGTGCACACGATATTGCTGCGATTTTGCGTTTTTTTCTTTTGCTTTTTTATGCCTTTTTTTTGGGCCAATTTGTTGATGGGCAGATTAAAAACACAAATTGCTGCAAAAACACACTATATGCTTTTCTGCAGCTTCTCCATTTGAAGTATATTGAACCAAAAAAAGCACCTTTTTGCATTGGAAAGGGTCAAGGACCTTTTTCAAATACACAGCAGCTCAAAAAAGCATAGATGTGAACGTTAAATGAACTGAAGTGCGTTTCTGCAAAAAACACATGGGTGGGAACCAGGCCTAAGACATTTAGTAGCCTAATGGAGTTTAAAAAAAAAAAATATAAACATTAGCCCCTCGTAGTACAAAAAGAGCAAATTGCTACAGTAAGGGGTTCGTCTTTTACTGTGCAACAGGGAAAGTAATATTTACAGTAGCGATTATTTGCTCTTTTTGTACTATAAAGGGCTACTTTTAGTTTTGTTAACCCCATTTATGTTACTGGCCGATTAATCGATAATGAAATTAATCACTTACTATTTTCATAATCGATTAGTTGACGATTGATCGATTAGTTGTTTCAGCCCTAATAAATATCTTAAGGTGTGCTTGCAGCTATTATGCTGTATTCGTTCTTCACATGTAATAAACAAGTGTTTTTTCCCTTTTTTTTTTTTTTTTTTTTTTTTTTTTTTTTTGTTTATGTATTAGCACTTCTATCTCTGGGGGGGCTGGCTATGCCAGCATACTATGCCAATAGTTAAAAGGAAACTAGAGCCCCACCTGTTGGCTGGATGGAAAACTGTTATGCAAAAGCTATTTTGTTTGTATATGGGTTTTGCATTCCATCCAATATTTAGCCTATGCTATTGAGAGTAGTTGGAGGCACAAGAAATGTTACCCTTTAGAACAGGGACCTTCAGACTACGCCCTCCAGCTTTTGTGGAACTACACCTCTCATGAGGCATTGTAAAACTGACATTCAGACATGGCTAGCCATGATGGGAATTTGTAGTTCCTAAACAACTGAAGTGCCATAGTTTGAAGATGCCTGCTTTTGGAATGAACATGTGTATAGGTTACTGAAACGCTTTCTATGGATTTGATTTTTCTGCCTGTGGCATTTTTATTACTCTTTTTATTTCATAAATGTCTTCCACAGGTACTGTTTGGAACTTGAAAGAAAGGATTCCTCCACATAGCCAGGCTGACACTATAAATGCCATAATGAAGATACTATCAGAAGTCCTCTCTCTGGATGCTGGGAAATTCATTGTGAAGATGAAGGGAGTTGAAAGTCTGCGTTTAAAGACAGCCGAGTCCGAGGCAGAAGAAGCTGCAGCAAGCCCTGAAGAAAGCGCCTTAACTGAAGATGATGGAATTGCAGATGGTGTGATTAAAGGCTCCAGTCCTGCAGATCTCTCTGATTTGAATCCAGTAGGTTAAACAAAACTTCTTTTTTATTTTTTTTTATTTATTTATTTTTTTTTTTTCCCTTTCAACTCCCATCATTACTTTCTAGATATAATCGAGGTACATGACCTATTTAGACTAACTTTGGAAACTGGCCTTTGTCTCTGGAGTCCACATTTTATAAGGTCTTTATGCAGCATTTCTTCTTTTCATCTACTAGCCTCGCTTTGCAGGTTCTAATTTTTAAAACTTCTCTGAATCTAATAAGCTTTGCATTGACAAAATACAGGCGTAATAGCTGTTTGAAATCAAGTCAACATTGTGACTGCAGCTAAAATGGAAGATGGAAATCTAGTAATGAGGGGAAAAAAGAGGATTATGTGAAATGTAACAAACTTTTTTGCTAAATTGAAATACTGGGTACATTTTTTATTTTCTTTTTTTATTTTTTTTTTTTATTTTTTTATTTTTTTTTTTTTGATCATTGCTTTATATCCACCTTTGGTATTAATGAATACAGAATGGCATTGATTTGTCCATTTTAAATCTAACTGGAGTTCAGATTTAAAACTGAACTCTGGTGGGCCCTTGGCATCCTCATTTACAGTGCAGGACTGATGGTGCTTTGTGACATCACCGCTGTGGCCACCAGCGAGAGCCCTGATGAGGAAAGGAAGAACCTACCAGAGTGAGCATATGTAAATGTCCTATTTTTATTTTATTTTTCTCTGGTACCTTAAGCAGAAACGAGAATTTTAACATTTGCAGTGGGGGGAGAGCCCCACTGCAGGGGGATTTTTTTATTTTTTGGGGCCGGGGTTTCATTTCATTGGGGTTCAGCTTTAAGAAGTAGACGAAAATGTCTTGCAATGAGACCACAATAAAACCTACCAAAGCTGCAGTGTGGAAGTGTAACATTAGGGCTTGGTTCTGTGCGGGTGTCAATGTAAAGTTCATGACACCTCCAGATCGGTTCGCATCTTGCAGTGTGTGTGAAATGGTTCAGGAATCTGATTGTATGGGTGAGAACACCTATGCGATCTGATTCCAGTGCGGACCAAAAAAGGAGTCCTGCACCATTTCACTCCGAATGCGATGCAAATTCAGCTATACAAACTGGTTGAATTTGCATCCTCCAGACATTGCATGTAATCTGCACAGCAATGTGGTGCGAATCGCATGCAATGTCTGTGTTCCCTGCCTATATCTTGGCAAAGTCTTTAAAATTGTCTTTCTGCACAATTGTAGTACTAGTATAGTAAATGGCAACAGGTGTGTATTTAGAATCAGTAGAGGCACACATAACAATGCTCATTGGACGGGGAAAATATACTCCACTGCACTGTCACCATCACACCAATAATGTCCGTTTTTTTTCTTTTGTTACTTTTGTTCTAGGTGTCAAATGAAGAGCTGAAGCAAGCATCCTGCTTATTGGTGGCTCAGAAATCTGCACTGGAAATGATTGTTAACATGTGCTGCAGTAATGGTTTGTATTTTTCTAAACAATACATTTTTCAGGTTTTTCAAATGATTGGTTTGTACTGCACTGATATCAGCTGCAACACGTTACTAATTAAGACATGGTTGCTTTGTTCTTGTACACAAACCCATCAGATGGCAGGGAGGGGAACCAATTAATAATCCCTTGATATCTAAAATGAATTCACTTTTACTTTCTACCGTGTACAAATCTAAATTACAACATGCATTAGGACCCTACCGACCATTACCAGGTTGTGGTCTAGGGGGAAAGATCACTCCCCAGGTGTGGCACTCGGCTTTTACCTTTTTATGTATAAATTCTCCTTTTTCTTGCTATGCCCAGGAGAAAAATTATAAATTGGCATCCTGTGGTATAGGGACCATGTCTTTCCCTCAGCCCCAGGGAGTTGCTGGCGTTGTAACACTGGATGAGGTACATATATGCATGTCTGGTGGGAGTGCCCCCGGATACAGACATTCTGGAACACCATTTTTCTAATTTTATGATATCTATTCCTGGGTTAAACCTTCTACTTCATGGTATATCTGAATACATTATTCTGCCTCCACCTGATTCAAAAACTGGCACTTATAATGGACATCCGGATGTTCAGGTGTTCGGGTTTCCTTTTAGTTCTCTCCTCTGCAGACGAGCTCATGACACCTTCTAATACATCTATGGGGCACTGAAGAGCTTTTGGGCAACCCTGGTTGGGTTTGCCCTGATTTCCATCCTTTTTTTGACTTTGCATGCATTAACTACCAATAGCTCTGGTTTCACAAGCCTTGTCTTCAGACATCAAGGACCGATCCCATAGCCCACTTTTTTTTTTTTTTTTTTTACTCTCTCTTCTGTCACTGTTATCCCCAAATCACTTAGTTAACCATTGTACCTCTTGGACTTGTGTGTGTGTGTGTGTGTGTGTATGTATATGTATATGTATATATATGTGTATGTGTCACAATGTGTGTTTTTTTTATTTATTTTTAATTCACATGCCTTATATTGCTTGCATACATGTCTGAATGTATGTGATATGCTGGAGTTATTACCTGTTACTCTTGATTCTTATACTTTTTTTACTGTACTTCTGGTAAACCTTTAAAACCTATTCAACCTAAAATGAATTCACTTTTTACCACTAATCCACTTTTTTTAGGGCTTATTTACACCATGAGCAGTTGAACATGTTTTATATGCAAAAAACATGAATGCATTTCAATAAACCTAGTTAACACCATTGCACTACTTTCATGTGCGTTAAAAAAGCAAAAAAAGCAAAAGCATGGCGCAGTTTCTTACACTGGGATGCACTTGAACAAAGGGCCCATATAAATTAAACATTAAAAAAAATGCCCAAACATACTGCAAATGTATGTGAATGCACATGCGAAACCACACACTGAATGCAGGGATTGTGGTGTAAATGAACCCCTAAAGAGGATCGTCACCCTAAGCTTGTTTTGGGTGTTTTTATTCTATCCCCTCTTACTGTTTTATTCTCAAAACACACATGTTCAGTGACTACAGCGTTGTCTTGTTGTGTTCTGACACAGGGTACTGGGTTTCATGCCGCTTTCTTCTGTACTTGAGTCATCAGGGGCTGGCTGGCAGTTGGGTTCTTGCAGCAAGCCCCCTGATGAAGCACAGCAGCACATGCGCTTTAGATTACCCCATGCCTTCTGTAACATCCCTATCCGCAGTGGGCTGAGGGCGACTGGGCTGTCAAGTATCTCGGAAGTGTTGGGAGTGGTCTAAAAAACAAAACTGCTAAGAAAAGAGAAAAAAAAAAAATTAACATGCAATGTTGTGATAGAGGAGGGGAGGTAGGAGTTCAATGATGCAAAGTGGGTGGGTAGGGTCTGCTTTAACTTTAAGAAATGTTGGGAGTTTTTATATTTCACTGAGAATCATCTTTTTTCAATTGCTTTTTGTCAAGTAGTTGTGATTGGGACTTACTACGCGTGTTGTTTGGAGCCACATTATTCATGGACTGTAGTACAGTCATGTTTGGGTTATAGCTGTAATTTTTTTCCTTTTTATTATTGTAGTAAATCAATTTAGAAATAACTTTGATTTTTTTTTTTAATCCCCAGAACCATCTGATGACGAGTGGGAAGGGCTCTCCAGCAGCGATGAGAGTGAATTTAGCTTGGAGAAATCTGTGGCTGATGGAGGCCATCTTCTTACTCCACTGTGCTTGTCTGATGAAGTTCACTCGGCTCTCCTTGATCATGTTATTCCAAAAAAGGTACAGGGAATAATGGCATACCTTTCATCTGTGGTCCTATAATGTAGTATGCTGTGGGGCAAAAAAATTCAGATATTAAAAGTTTTCTAAACAATGGTGGTATCATTTTATTCAGGGCACTGAAATTAATTTAGTGGAACTGCACCCAGGCTACAAATTATACAGTTTAAGTTTTTTTAATTCACATCTTCACAAAAAATGGAAAAAAAAAACCGACTACACCCTCCCCCCACCCTCCAGTCAATGCTGCACTTACCTCTGTAGGCGATTAGCTGTCACTGAAATAGTGGAAACGCTATGGTTCTATGTGCTACACTATGTAGAATATTAAATATCCCAATAAATTGTGAATTCTAAAATATATCTTGTGTACCAAGAAGCTGCTGCTATCGTGTAAGGTCAAAGACCCCATAGTATAGACCAGGGGTCTCCAAACTTTTTACGCCGAGGGCCACACTGTATATTTTACAGATATTCGAGGGCCGAAAAAAAAAAAAAAATCCTCAGCCATGGAATAGAGTAGAAATTCAAAAAAGGCTGCCATCAACATGGCTGGATGGTGAACCTGTATCCTCTGCTCACACCTGAATGCCAGAGCCTCGTGCACCAGGGCTAAACCTTAAGTGTGCATGAGGCCTTACATCTGTGTTCCTGTCAGAGCTTCCCTGCCCATTTGTGTCCCCAGCAGAATCTCTCTACACAATTGTATCCTCATAAGACTTTTCGTACACGCTTGTGTCCCCATTAGCACCCACCTTGCACAATTCTGTTCCCATCCCAGCCACCCCCCACACATTTATGTCCCCATCAGAACTCCTGTCACACGCTTCTGTCCCCTCAGAGCTACCTTCCCACCCCCGTTTAAAACCCTTCCTGCCCATGTCCCAATCAGCCCCCCCCCCACCACACTTGTGTCCCCCATCAGAGCCACACACACACACACTGCCCCCCCCCCCCTCTATACTTGTGTCCCCAGCACATCCCTTTCCCCATCACTGCTATTTCCTCAAAGAGCATCGCGTTCATTACCTGCTAGTTGCTTCTCTGAAGGGCTGGCATTAGAGCAGACCTACTGCACTTCCCGGGTCCCGCCCCACTTTTACACAGACACGCTGTTACACAGCAAAATATTACACTGAATCTAATTGCGGGGGGAGGAGCTGGGATGTGCAGCAGGTCTGCACTGAAATAACATAGGCTTTCTCTAGTCCCGGGACTTGCGCTGCACACTTCAATACATGTCAGAAGGCAGAGCAAGCCCCGCAACTCGAGCAGAGTCCGTCCCCGCAGTGAGTCTGATGACTGCAGCTGATGTGGCCCGCGGGCCGTACTTTGGAGACCCCTGGTATAGACAATAGAATGACAATAGGCAATATTAAACTTGGCGCTGCTCCTGTGTTGAACTAATATAGAAGTGCACATGCAATCAATAAGTCCATTGTTGTACCATCATAAGTGAGGGTCCATCCATGCAAAAAAAGCACCAAATGTAGTTGATTCCTTCCTGTGAGTCCCCACTCGCCAGCAATTCAAAACCACATTGTCTTTCTCTTGCACAAATGGATGGGTCTATTTCCTTCTATCTCCTCTGATTATTACAAGGTTCCCATTATTGTGGTATA
The DNA here is from genome assembly GCA_028564925.1 of Lithobates sylvaticus. NCBI lineage: Eukaryota > Metazoa > Chordata > Amphibia > Anura > Ranidae > Lithobates > Lithobates sylvaticus. Next base: position 119,507,679 of record CM053034.1, on the reverse strand, counting down.
AAATATACCATTGAGGAGTGAAGTAATACTGCTTAGTTTATTGGAAAAGTTAAAAAACAAATGCACTTACGGCAATGAATAATCATCATATGGGCATGTAAATAATGTTTGCTGCTGTGGCGTGCGTTCCAGCCGTCAAATAGTGATTTCTATCTCGTCCTCGCTTGATGATGCTCTTCGCCGCTCCCCCTGTGCTGATTAGCTGTCACTGCCTACGCAGCGGTCTAGGGATCTGAAAGAACTATTCCTGCCCTTCCTCCTTTCCTTCTAGGACAGGACTGTCAGTGGGGGACCACAGGGATGCAGGCTGGTGCTCTTTGGTAACATGTTACATCCTGGGTATGGGTGCAAGATGTTGCCAAATGTGAACTTCTCCTTCAAGCGACAAGCTTGCACTAATTGCACAAAATTGTAAAAGTTCTTAAGAAAAGTGTGTTTAGAGTACCATTAGATTAGAAACGAGGGCTGGGAACTAACGTTTGCTAGAATACTACTATATTGTAGCCTTAGAGGGGGAGTGGGTGGTTACAAAGTTGGAGCTTCACTTTATTTGTTGCAGTTTTTTTGATTTTCTTTCTTTTATTTTTCTTTAGGTATTCGAAAAGACTTGGTTCCCTGATGACAATGCACTACAGATTTGTAAACAGAATGCAACGTGGAAGCCATTAATTACAAAGTATTTTCTTTTTTGTCATTGTTTGCTGCTAGTTTCTGGTTTTGTGTAAGATTGATACACTAAGAGTGATTACAACTGGTGCTAACAGTGTTATTTTGCTGCTGTATTGCAGGATTTACAGTGTGCAGTGCAGGGCACTGACGTGCTTGCATAACATTTTGTCAGTGATGGACATAGAGAACTTGGGTGGAGCCCCTGCATTACAGGAACTTTCTAAACACTTGTCACAATTGGTCTTCACACAGTTAGGTAGGTATTTTGAATCGGAGTGTAAAGTGACTGCGTTTTTGTCCCCGACCATAACCATAATCTAATTTACAACAGTATTTTCCAACCAGGGTGCCAGGTGACCCTGGTGTGCCTTCAAGATTCTTCAGGGGTGCCTAAAAATTGCCCAGAAATTGTATACAACCCAGCGGGTGGATCAAGCCGGCCTTTTAGTTGCACAAAGCCACAGGTTTTCATTGTGCACTAATACAACCTTCCAGCCACCTGTGTCCTAACAACCAATGACCTCATTGGTTGATAAGGATGGTGTTTAATGCCTGTGCAGCATCCTTGTTTGACCCTCCTGTGCCTCCATCTGCCAGCACTGGGGGTCACATTAGATGAGCAAGGGAGAGAAACTGGAATACTAGTCAGTACCGGTATGCAAAGGTGTACTTGCTTTGGAAGAAGAAATCACCTCTAATGTTGGGTGTCCTACATGTGTGGATGTTGCTGCATTAAGTAAAAACACTAGTTACATTTTTAACTTTTTAGACTGCATAAAGCTGAGGCACCGCATAATTTGTTTAAAAGGTGCCTTGACTGAAGAAAAGGTTAAACAGGTTTAGAATCTTGCTCATCTCAAACGTCTGGAATCGACTTTTAAACCCAGCAAAAAAGCCACTCCTTTCACAAATTCAAAAAATGTACATATTTCAACTTGCTGAGCTTTAAATGTGGTGGCTGCATTTTTTAGGCCTTTTTATCTTCCGTTTTCACCTGGTAATCTGGCTTGTAACACTCTTGCTGCTTTATGGTGTTTCTTTGTCACTGGAGGAGCAACTGAGACAACTTTTGCACAGCAGCATTGTCAACTGTGGAGTGGGTAATGTTAGGCTCACAAGCAGATTTAGATGGACTTGACTTTCAAACTAAAGTTGAAATCCTTACCTAGTTGGTGAGGTTGAAAAAAATACACAGGTCCATCAAGTCAAGTTTTTTTTCTTTGCATTTTTGTGCCCAATATCTGGGTTATGGTGTTCAGCTGCTGTCTGATGCTAAGTCTATACTGAGCGCGGATATTCACCTACCTATACAATGTAATATTGAGATAAAAAAAAAGTGCAGTGCTTATGCCGTAAGTAATAAACAAATAATCACACTAATTAAAAGTGCAAACTAATACCAATTAATAAACTTAACATGTAATCGGAAAATAATACAATCAAAATATTATATAAAGTGACATATGAAAAATAATATATACAGTGAGAAAATGGGTGGAAAATTATTAAAAAGGTCCATATATTGTTAATGCAAAATTGTCAATTTATGGACATTTTGTATTAACAATATATGGACCTTTTTTTAAAATTTTCACCGTATATATTACATTGTATACCCCTGTATGTTGTGGTCGTTTGGGTACCTATCTAATAATTTCAAAAAACTATCTATGCTCCCTGCTGAAACCACTGTTTGTGGCAGAGAATACAACATCCTTACCGGTCTTACTGTAAACCCTCTACGTTGTTTAAGGTTAAACCGCTCCTCTAATTTTCGTGAATGGCTGCGTGTCTTTTTATGTTCTCTTGCGTGGAAAACTTTTATCCCTATTGCAGGGTCACCATTCTGGTATTTTATACATTGAGATCATATCCCCTCTAAGGCGTCTCTTTAGAGAGAATAAGTTCAGTGCTCGTAATCTTTCCTCATAACTGAGGTCCTCCAGTCCCTTTAATTAGCTCAGAACTGGACAGCATACTCCAGGTACGGCCAGATCACAGTCTTGTGGAGTTGGGAGAATTATTGTTTATCTCTGCAGTTAATACCCTTTTTAATGCATGCCAATATTTTGTTGGCTTTGCTTGCAGTAGCCTGGCATTGCAGGCCATTGCTGAGCCTGAAATCTACTAAGACCCCCAGGTCCATTTCCATTTTAGATTCCCCCAGAGGTCCTCCCTCTAGCGAGTAGATTGCATTCGTATTTTTGGCACCCAAATGCATTATTTAAAATTTTTCTACATTAAACTTCATTTGCCATGTAGTTGCCCACCCCATTAATTTGTACAGATCTTCTTGCAAGGTTTCCACATCCTGCGGAGAAGTTATTGCCCTGCGTAGCTTAGTATCGTCCGCAAATACTGAGATTGAACTGTTTCTTACATCCTCCAGATCGTTTATGAATAAATTAAATAGGATTGGTCATAGGACAGAACCCTAGGGGACCCCATTTTCCACACCAGACCATTCCAATTACTCCCCATTTATCACTACCCTCTGAACTCGCCCCAGTAGCCAGTTTTCAATCCAAGTACTCATCCTATGGTCCATGCTGGCAGACCTTAGTTTTGTACAGTAAACGTGTATGGAGAACTGTATCAAATGCTTTTTGCAAAATCCAGATACACCACGTCTAAGGGCCATCCTTTATCTAGATAGCAGCTCATGTCCTCCTAGAAGGTTAATGGATTGGTTTGGCAAGAACAATTCTTCATGAATCCATGCTGATTACTGCTAATGATACTGTTTCCATTACTAAAATCTTGTACATAATCCCTTCTCATCCCCTCCAAGAGCTTGCATACTATTGATGTTAGGCTAACTGGTCTGTAGTTCCCAGGGATATATCTTGGTCCTTTTTTTTTTAAATATTGGCGCTACATTAAAGCAAAGCCAATCAGCTGGTACCATACCAGTCAGTCTGTAAGCCATCTGGTCCTGGTGACTTATTAATGTTAAGTTTTTTTTTTTTCAAGCCTATAACTAATCCTATCCTCTGTTGGCCATGAGGGTGCTTCCTGTGACGTGTCATGAGGATAAACATTGCAGTCTTGGTTCCTGAAGCCCCCAGTTTCCCTTGTGAAGAATAAATCTAAAACCTTCACCATCTTTCGATTTCTCCATCCATTCTTCATGGTGCCAATATCATCTGACCACCCTCTCTTGCTATTTATATACTTAAAGAGTTTCTTTCTTTTTTTTTTTTTTTTTTATCTCCTCCGCTATGTGCATTTCGTGTTCTATCTTAGCTGCCCTGGGTACACCCTTACATTTCTTATTGCATACTTTGTAATGATGGAATGCTGATGATGACCCCTCAGCCTTGTATTTTTTTTGAAGGCCTTCTCCTTTTGCTTTTACAGGGGGTCCCCGAGTTACAAACTCGTTAGGAACTGTCCTCCTGTTCTTAAATCGGAAATGTTCGTAAGTCGGCTGCCCATGCGCAGACTGACAATTACGGACATTTCCGATGTTCCGTCGAATGCTGTTCTGCGCATGCGCGGCAAATTACGGACATTTCCGATGTTTGCCGTCATTTTCCGAGGCTCCGTCTGGCCGCGGAAAATGGCAGAGGGTCCCCGCAGCGCCCGGTTCGTAAGTAGATGTTCGTAAGTCGGGGACACCCTGTATATGCATTTTTACGTTGGATTTAAGCCACCCAAGACTTTTTTATTGGCTCTTTTTTTTAAAATGTTCCCATTGGGATGCACTGCCTAATACCCTTATTTAATATGCTCCTAAAGCACTCCCATTTTTCCTCTGTGTTCTTTGTTCCTAGGATTTTATCCCATTTAATATCTTCTAGCAAAGAGCGCAGTTTAAGTTAGGTTTTATAAAAAAAAAAAAAAAAAAAACGCTTATTACTTTTGGGATAAAAGGTTTTTGCATGTATTGTAAGCACCTCTGTCACTGGTAAATGGTTGGTCTCAACCCACAATATGCCACGTTTGCTGGACAGCTTGAACTGTTAAATTAAGTTGAAAAATGGCAGACTTGCTGGCCAGATCACAGGGCAAAACTATAAAAAAAAATTATAAATAAGACTGAATTGCAGGAAACCTGCACTGTGATAACACGTGTCTCAGCTAGAAAATAAAGTTTGACAAACACAAAAAACTTAAAAATTAATGGAATGATGCAGCGTCTATCAATATGACAAAAATGTATGCAAAAAACATAGAAACATGGCAGAATAGAAAAGTGATGGCAGAAAAAAGACAGTAGTCCATCGAGTCTGCCCATTTTTTTTTTTTTTTACATTTTTTTTCCCCAATGATATACAGACAGCACAAAGATTTAACCCATATCTGCTTTAAAAAAAGTTTGTCTATACAAACTATAAATTGACAAGCATAGACTTTCAAAAACAATGGAAACACGGGCACATCTAGTTTATGTACCATCGTATGGTATTTGTAATCTGTGTGCGTAGGGCATGAATATGGCAGACAAGTCTTTGATAAATAGCATATTTTGTTGTTCTTTCCCATTATTGGTCATCGTAACTTTGCTAATCCCATATGAAAGTACCTTGCACAAATTGCAAGTTTTTCTAAAACCTTTGAGTCTATTTCCTGCAGTACTAGAATAGCCCCAGGACATGGTCCAAATCTAGATTCGTGCAATATTGAAAGAATAATCTGCTGCCTCCCTTCCTCAGATGTGACATTGCTGATGCTTCTTGGCTCTGTGCTGTCACTCTGCATACTTAGTGACTGTGATTGGTGGCTTGCCTCATCACTCTTAATAGTATTAAAGCAAGATGGGTACAGAACATAACTTAATTGTGGTAGATGTGTGTATGGACGGACGGACAAGATGAATATGGGTTATTGTTGATGGGTAGATGCAGCTTGCTTTTTCAGTGCATTCTACTTACATTTGCGATCAAATTAAGACACTTCTGAAACATTTAAAATCAAAGAGGCCCCTCAATCAATATTGCATTGCCTAGTTACTTTAAGAACTAAAAACTCTCCATAAGACAAGAATTCACTTCTGACACCCACAAGAGAACTTAACGTAAAGGTGATTAATTTTAAAGCGCTATGGGGGGGGGGGGGTGGTTGGTAAAATGGCACTGCCAAAACTATAAATAAAAAGTGTATGTGTATACAATGTGTTTATCCTATGCATGTTCAGTGTTAAGTGATAATCTATATATGATAGTAAACATCATGTGCAAATCGGACCATGTTATAAAATGTGAAATAAATATGTGAAATACAAAAAAATTGATTGAAAACAAAGTCCAAAAAAATTTAAAGTTTTCTCAATTCAACTTTTAAAAAAATTCCATGAATATTACCCACAGTCCAACAATCTAAATTAGAAAAATTGGAATACCCCCAATTGGGACTTTAAATTGACGACAACAACAATAAAAAGTATGTATTAAATTGTTTTATTTAGACAAAATTAAAAAAAATATAAAAAATCATCACGAGTTGATTTGCTAAAACATACATAGCACACCGATAACAAAATGTCTTGTAATGGAATATAAAAGGTACGTATATCTAGTAGTTGCTCTTCAGTATCCAAAGAACACTTTTTTTTTTTTTTCTGGTAACCAATGTCCAAGAAAAGCTTTCCAGTACCCAACGCATTTCAGGTTCAAAGCCCTTTCATCAGGGGTGTTTATATAGGAGAATTTGAATTCAAAATGGGGTGAGTGGCACAGCAGTCAAGTACACAAAATATTCAGGCAATGGTGGAATTTCCGTTGTCAGTGGATGGCGTATACAGAGGTCTAATTCAGCCTCCAGATGAGAAATGTCATGGCCCACAAGTAAAAGCGTGTCAGTAATGCCTCAGGCAAGAGGATGTACAGCTGCTGTAGAGGCCTGGTCAGGCTTTTGTCACAGTCCTATGTTAATGATAGAAACTGTATTGAAGTAGTATTTATCGTTCGTTAAGCTGTATACAGGGGGTCCGTGGGGTGCACCATCCAGTCTGGCAAGGTCTGCAAATCTAACAAACCTAAATTAAATCAGTTAAAGTTGTGATTTCCAAAGTGACTTTGTGATCTCCAAAGTGACTTGTGCATAAATTTTAAGCAATTTCCAGTGTAAAAACGGTGATTCACTCTTGCTCCCCTCCTGGTTCCACACTCGCCAAAAAGATGTCCTGCAGGGGTAATGCGCATTCAAACAGAGTTGCCTCTGATCTCAGTGCCAGTGATCATCTTTTTTTCATATGTGAACCTACCATACGACTGGGAGTATCAAGGCAGAGGAACCAACGCTGGCACAGAGATCAGAGGCAACTCTGAATGCACATTACCCCTGCAGGGGTACATCTTTTTGGTGAGTGTGGAACCAGGAGGGGAGCACGAGTGAATCACTTACACTGGAAATTGCATCAAATTTATGCACAAGTCGCTTTGGAGATCACAACTTTAAGAAAACGGATTTCATTTAGTTGGACTATGTGTGATATCCATGGAATTTTTCTAACTGGGGAATTGAGAACTATATTTTTGTTTTTGCACATATGTTTACTAGTGTACATGGATTATCACTTTCACTGAACAGCATAGGATATAACATATTGTATACACATTTTATTTATAGTTTTGGCAGTGCCATTTTACCCCACCCCCCATATCTCTATCAATAACTCCACCTAGTGATGTTTTTGGGGTAGGCAGCAGTCATGATCATCGCCTGATACTCACCTTAGTGCAGGAATTAAAACGTATTACATTTTAAAGGCAAACCTTTGGTTTTATTTTTTTATACTTTATTTTTGTCTGGTGATCTAGCCATTGAGCTGTTCTGAAAAATGTATCTGAGTGTTGAGACACACCACCATTTATAGCTGACAGGTGCTTACAATCCAACTTTTATGTATTCTTGTAAAATCTTCTTCCCAAAAGAATAAATAGAAACACTGTTGCTTTAACTGCAGTGTATCTAAATCTGCTAGTACATCTAACCCTCCCCTCCCTTGGCTGACAGTGCTGCAGTCCAAAGGTTCCCCTTCATCCACTATGGGGTCGCTCTAGTGCAGGGGGTGTGGTACTGGCCATAAAGTATTAAAAAAGAAAATTTGGTGCAGCCACAACATCTAAAGATGGGTAAGATATATTGCAATACAATGCTAAAAGCTAGGAAGTCTACTTCCCACAAGGTCTATCTTTGGATGTGAAAGGTATATTCCATTTGGTTTGAGTCTGGGGAACAAATCTTTTCCTCCTTCCTGCAGCTGCATCTGGACGAGCCTTTGACTCTCAGGTTTAAGGTTTCTGCCCTTTCTATTTTGTTTAAAACTCATTGATTAACATATTTTGTGCAGGTAGTCTTTCATGTAACCCCCTTCTGTTCCTTTCTCTGTGACTAAGTGGGATGTAGTCTGGTTCTCTCTGTACTTCAGAAGCCACCTTTTGAATCCATCAGGGAAATTTCTTGTTCTACTCTTACCAGTGTTTTTAAATTATTAGTTTCCATCACATATGAGAGGTGGGCATCTCAACAAGCTGCCTTATCCTGCATGGAGCTTGGTCCATCATTTGTAGGTGGCTCAGGCAGACCCTCAGCCAAAAAACATTAGGGAAGGGGGGGAATGGGAAAGCAAGTTAGCCACTAATACATGGTCATATGCATAAAATGACCAATGGTAGATCATTCACCCTTTTGGGTGTTGCAGTAACCATAAAGCATTTGAAGAAAGGGGAGGGGGTTAGCCTGATGGAGCCAGGCTAATAAGGGGTTACTATTGGCAACAATTATTTGAGCAGACTAGATTAATTCAAGTTTGAATAACTTAACACTTTATTGTGGTATCAAAAAATATTATTGTATTAGAAAAGTGCAGTTCCTTAACCACTTCTGCACAGGGCACTTCCTGCCCAGATAAATGTTCAGCTTTCAGCGCTGTCGCACTTTAAATGACAATTGCGCAGTCATGCTACACTGTACCCAAACTAAATTTGTATCCATTTTATTTTCCACAAATGAGCTTTCTTTTGGTGGTATTTGATCACCTCTGGGATTTTTTTTTTCTGCTAAACAAATAAAAAAAGACCGAAAATGTTGTCTTCCGTCAGACTCTTTACCGAGATCGTAGTTGCGGTGTGTCAGACTGACACACCGCAGCAGCGATCGCCGCGATGCGCGCCCCTAGGGGTGCGCAGCGGCTTAATATCCTGAGGACGTCATAGGACGCCCAGTCAGGATATTGAAACCACTTTGCCGCCATCATTCTGCTATATGGCGGCCGGCAAGTGGTTAAAAAATTATCGTATTCACCAGACATTAAATTGGGTTGCTACAAACAAATTGGATGAACAGGACAAACGTAAAACAATACACACAACACTAGTCAAGTCCGGACAGGTTGCTTTAGTCCATTGTTACCACAATTTATTGATATTTAGTAGCATGGGATCAATTATATTCCCTATTTCAGCCAATCAATAAGTGGTTAATCAATGGACTAAGTCAAAGTATAGAGTGGGGGAAGGAAAGGGGATGAGGTAGAAGGTTAATAATTCCATTGAGGACAATTACATAAGTATACAAATTCCGTTCATCATATATTCATTATTGAAAAAGTGGCTTTAAAACCAAACGCATGAAAGAATATATGTATTGATCCTTTGGTGCTCGCAAAAAATGGTAATAATAATATTATTGGATAGAGGAGCCAGCACAGTGAAATCTCGTCTAAGCTGCACCTGTTAGTATGACAGGCTTCCAATCAGTCATTTACAAAATAAATTATTCCATAAGTCCAAAGCACATTCCAATACCTTCAGCCAACTCATTGTATGTCTATTGTTGGCGACGGATTAACTAATTGTCAGTTTGAACGGACCAAAATATTAAGCATAATATCCACATCACTCAAAGATATATGTAGAGGATCGTGGTATAAAGCTGGTTCAAGTAGCGTAGCTTCTTCTCGGACGCTAAGAAGAAGCTATGCTACTTGAACCAGCAAAACGCGTTGATGTCACATCACTATCCGGTCCTAAGACGTTGCTAAGAGTGAAGTGAGCAGTGAGCTTGGCGTGGAGAGGCTACGAGTGCCTCGTTCTACGGCAGCAGCAGCTGCTATGATTGCATATAATAACTTGCACGATATGACCTGGATCTGAGCGCCTACCAGTGGCAATCCTCCCCCAACTTACCAGTTACTAATTGGAGTGTGGCCGAGTAAACCACAGACGGACGCTGCTGATGCACCATAATATCCTTGACACTGAGCGGGGTGGTAATGTATTGATAGACATTTCAAATACTTGCTAAATACCATCTTAAGCTATCTGCTCTTGAAAGTTACAGCTTTATACCACTATCCTCTACATATATCTTTTGAGTTATGTGGATATTATGCTTAATATTTTGGTCCGTTCAAACTGACAATTAGTTAATCCGTCGCCAACAATAGACATACAATGAGTTGGCTGAAGGTATTGGAATGTGCTTTTGGACTTATGGAATAATTTCTTTTGTAAATGACTGATTGGAAGCCTGTCATACTAACAGGTGCAGCTTAGACGAGATTTCACTGTGCTGGCTCCTCTATCCAATAATATTATTATTACCATTTTTTTCGAGCGCCAAAGGATCAATACATATATTCTTTCATGTGTTTGGTTTTAAAGCCACTTTTTCAATAATTAATATATGATGAATGGAATTTGTATACTTCTATAATTGTCCTCAATGGAATATTGACCATCTACCTCATCCCCTTTCCTTCCCCCCACTCTATACTTTGACTTAGTCCATTTATTAACCACCTATTGATTGACTGAAATAGGGAATATAATTGATCCCATGCTACTAAATTTAAATATCAATAAATTGTGGTAACAATGGACTAAAGCAACATGTCCAGACGTGACTAGTGTTGTGTGTATTGTTTTATGTTTGTCCTGTTCGTCCAATTTGTTTGTAGTAACCCAATTTAATGTCTGATGGAATACGATCATTTTTAAGGAACTGCACTTTTCTAATACAATAATATTTTTTGATACCACAATAAATTTAAGTTTATTCAAACTTGAATTAATCTAGTCTGATCAATTAATTGTTGCCAATAGTAACCCCTTAGAGCCAGGCTAATATCGGGCTAACCCCCCTCCCCTTTATTTAGACCCTCATTCAAGCCTATGGTCTCATGGATCAAGTTTAAAGGGTAACTCCACTTTCGTTTGAAAAAAAAATACCAAATGAAAAACAAATCGTATAGCATCTACAATTGCGACACCCGTCGTATTGTAATTGCATTTTTATTACAAATTACCTTTTTTCTTTTCAATCTGCAGCGCTGTAATTTTCTAAAAATGCAATATGGCTACCTGGAGGTTTTCTGTACACAGAATGCCCCCCAGAAACATAATTTCCTGCTTGTGTGATTGACTCAACAATTTTCTCTGAAGTCTGCCCTAAGATACAGGTCCGATATCAGGCATCTCCTGCCATAAAAATTTAATTTTTGGTGAGATATTCCTCATTAGTGCCCTGCAGGTGCAGCAGCTGATTGATAATTATGAAACCAATTCCGTTAGACACGCTTTCCCACATGGGGGGGGGGGGGAAGCCTGTTTGGCCTTTTTTGTTTGCTGTGTCGCCCACCCCTCCTATTGCCTCAATGGACAATGAAGAAAATTGGATTTTTTTTTCTACTCCTCATAAATCATTTCTGTTTTTTGTTTCTCAGATATTCCAAAGCAGGATGAATTTTTAGAAGCTGCAAGCAGTGCTGTGAGAGCATTGCTACAGACAATGGCCACTAAAGGAATACCACAGGTATCTACGCAGCATGGTGTTAAAAATACCTTTTTTGTTTTCTATATTTTCTTCTTAATACTGGAAGATTAATCATTCTCTGTTAATTGTTTGTTTTCTGCTGTCTGCTTTTTTTTTACAGTGTATGACCCCAGAACAAGTTATGAAATTTGGTGAGGGTTGTGTCTCTAGCGATAACACCAGCACAAGGGTGAATGCTGTCAGTATTATTGGGATCACAGGCAGTGTGCTGGCAAAGAGTGAAAACACAGCGGAAACACTGAAGGTACGATCTTTAATTTATTAGTTACCACAAAACTTTATTCAAGCACTAGACAACTAACTACCTGGGGTAGGTGTTTTACCTGTTGGTCTGAAATTTTGGTTACCTTTTTAAAGGGAAGCTACATTATAGTTGTGTCCTAGTTTATTATATATTTTTTTTATTTTTTTTGTTCTGTTTTGTGTATTGATTTTAGGTATGGTTCACACTATTGCCTGTGCAGGAATCGCAACC
>CM053034.1:119395753-119490753 GCA_028564925.1 Lithobates sylvaticus | reverse complement strand
TGGTAATGTCCACATTATACGGCGCTCCTGGAGAAGTGGTTCGGTGACAGAAGCGTGGAGTGGATTGGGTGGAGGTCGGCACGTACCTTACCAGCCGTAGACCAGCTCTTGTCCTCCCACTGTGTGATGTCACAAACTAAAAGCATCGGATTTTGTCACTTCCCGTTTCGGTCTCGTATATAAAAACAAGCTGTTACCTGCTTGAACAAGTATCTGATCAAACTGATCTTGAAGCTTTGGAGGGCAGATCTCAACATAAACCAGACCTGTCATGGCCCATGCTATCACAGGGGATATTGTTCATCCCTTCTAATGCCAATAAGTAAAGATACCTTTTTTTTTTTTTTTTTTTTTTTTTTTTTTTTTTAATAAAATAAACTGTAAAGCCCCCCCATTCTCCATGTGCTCCTCAGCAAAGGCAAACATATATAGGCTGCACCCACATATGTAAACTGTGACCAGCACCAGACCACCTGTGTAACTCTAAACTGGTAAGCGGTGAAGGCTTATTAACCCCCCCCCCCCCCCAAGAAAAATGCACAAATACTGTTACTAAAAACTTTTTTTATTCTCTAGGGCCTCGGCTTAAAAATGTTTCTAATGTAATATTTGGGTGTTCTACATAATTTTCGAGCAAAAAATTAAGGTGTGTGTGTGTGTGTGTGTGTTTTGCATATCTGAGAAGTGTCAGAATTGCTCCGGTGTTGAAGTGGTCAATACCTGCACTGAGACTAGTGGTCTCCAGTAAGATGCGGACACTAGATTAGAGGCTTTATCCCTCCCTAGACTCTATAAGGCCTCAAGAGCCCAAACCAGGAGTTAAAAAAATGGAGAGAAATGTTAACCCAGTTCTCTCCACTCAGAATAGCCATCCTGGAGCTCCCCAACCTGCATCATTGTGGCATATATCCCTCTTAACATCATGGCAAGGTGTAGCACTGTCAGTCTGTTAATAGCATCACCAAATATTCTCTGCTTGCCTTCGTTTATACATGGACCTCTGAGCTTTTAGAGTTAAAAGTGAACCTGGTATGAGGTATAATCAAAGGGGAGCAACAAGAAAAATGAATGTCATCTTTGGCCTTTATTAATAAGTGGTCAGTGAGTACATTTCCTAAAGAGGCCCACAAAAGTGGTTGATACGGAGGTGAAAGAAGGAGGAAAAAGGGTTTGATTACATTTCAGTGGACTGTATCACTAGGTGTTTGGTATATAAGAACTTTGGGGTCAATTCACTAACGTTTACTGCATGCGATAGCACGGTTGCATGACTCATTTGCATAAATTATTGCATGCAGTAAAATAAAGTCAATTCACAAAATTTAAAAAAAAATTAACATTATGTATTTACTACAAAATGAAAAATATTCTGGTTAATATCGCCAAAATACCATGCTATAAGCTCTTAAGTCCAATTCACCGAACAGAGAATAATAATTATCACCAGGGTTTTGCTGGCGGTTTAGCATGCAGGATTTGTCATAAACCGTGTGGGGTTCCGCCCTCAATAGCTGGTTGCTAAGGAGCGGACGGGAAGCCGGCCGCCGCAATCTTAAAGTGATTGTAAAGTCTTGTGGGAAATTAAAAATTCAGGGGAAAAAAAACAGCGCCCCACCCACACAAAGGGCGTGGGGTCCTTCCAAAGTCTATACCAGCATGCAGGTCAGTAAAGGGAGGGGACGAGCGAGCCCCCTGCCCCCCCTCCTCCACCACACCAGGCCACATGCCCACATGGCTTCTTTCCCACAACCCTGAGCAGTGCTTGTGGGGGTCTGCGGGCAGGGGGCTTATGGGAATCTGGTAGATCCCAGCCACCCCTTAATTTGAATGAATATGGGGTACATTGTAGCCCTACTTATTCACCCAAAAAATTTCCAAAAATAAATAACCGTTTTTGACAATTCCTTTATGAAAAAATAAATGTCCCCAGAAGTAGATCCAACATCAATCCCGATGCCCGTCTGACCCCGAAAAAAAAACCTGCCTTCTCCTCCGGTTTACAGTTCTTAAATGGCTAAGGGTAGGAGTATTCTTCTGGCCGGTGATGTCACATGGGGTGGGGCCACCCAGTTACATCACTGAAAGACTCTTCAGCCTTCCAAATTCCGATAAGCTCCCCGCCTGCAGACCACAACCCCACAGGCCAGTTCAATGGGGAAGAGGCCCTTGTCCCCATCAACATAGGGACAAGGTGCTTTGGGGGGGTGGGCAGAACCTTCCCTGCCCCAAAGCACCTTTTCCATATTGAGGGCAAGCCTGATATGGTTTGGGGGGGGGGGGTGCCACTCTGTTTTTTATTTTTGTTGTTTTTAATTGTCGGCATGTTTGTTTGTTTTTTGTTTTTTTTTTGTTTGTTTTTTTACAATCACCCGCTCCTTAGCAAACAGCTCGATGCGAGAAATTACCGCATGACAATATGCAGTAATTACTGCATTATCTAAACTTTACCGCTCAATTCCCAGCAAATTCCTCCACTTTCAAAACTGATTTAACGTAAGAGCTATTTTACTGCATTTTATTTGCCGTTATTTAACGCTTCATGACTTGACCCCTTGTCTGATATGTACTAAGTGAATTTATGTACAGTTAATCTGGACTCCCATTACTTTTAATGTTAAGAAAAGTATGGAAAATTTTATTCTGTGACTTTTTATAATGGCGTGCAGGGCTGTGTGAGTGGCCCTGAATGCAGACCGTGTGCATTTGGGACCAATTGCCTGCCCCTGCATGAATGTTATGTTAAGACAAGTGGTTCTGCACACAACTCCATGTAACTCTTGCCACATAAGCACTATATGGGCCACAGCGCCTATGTAAACAAAATAAAAGGTGTGTTTTAATCTGGTATGTTAGAAAACAGAGAAAACATGAGCTTTGGTGTTTTGAGTTTTACTTTGCGAGTGTTATGCCGCGTACACACGAGCGGACTTTGACAGCAAAGGTCCGGCGGAACGAATCCGTCGGACAATTCGATCGTGTGTGGGCTCCATCGGACTTTTGCAGTCGCAAAATCCGACAGACTTTAGAAATGGAACATGTCTTCAATTTTCCCGTAGGAACTGGATCCAGCGGAGTTCCAATCGAAAAATCCACTCGTCTGTGTGCTAGTCCGACGGACAAACAACGACGCTAGGGCAGCTATTGGCTACTGGCTACAAACTTCCTTATTCTAGTCCGGTCGTACGTCATCACGTTCAAATCCGTCAGAATTTAGTGCGATTGTGTGTGGCCAAGTCCGTTCATTCTAAAAGTTTGTCGAACTCCGTCGAAAGTTCGTCGGACCTAGTCCGTCGGAAAGTCCGATCGTGTGTACGCGGCATTAGGCCCCTTTCACACAGGCTTGTCCGTGTATGGACTCCACTTTGCTCAGCAGAGATTGATCCCTTGCTGAGCCGGCAGATGACGGGTCCATCTCAGCTCACTGTGCAGGAACGGACCTGTCAGAGCCCCGCTCTCCTCTATGGGGGATCGGATGAAAACGAATAGCCTGTCCATTTATTTTTTATTCGATCTGATCTGCCATACGGATGGGAAAATAGGGTTTTCATCCGTCTGAATTTAGCAGATCGGATGTCAGCGGACATGTCACCGCTGACATCTGTCGCTCCATAAACCTTCATGGAGTGTCCGTTGAGGTCCGCCTAAAAAAAACTCACACATGCGGACCACTGAGGTCCGCCTGTCAATGGGGCCTGAAAAAGTTTATATACTGCAGCACAGTGATGTCATCTTTACAAAAAAAATGTACATCATAGATTTGTACTTTCTATAAAGTTTAAAAAATGGGATTTACACTTTCATCAGGACAGTAGAATACCCTTAACCTTGTTCCCTTATGTGGACCCAGTGAGAACTTTCCTGCTTGAAACTGATGGCCAGCATCTTTGAGGATGCTAGAATTTGGGTTTGTTCATCAGGAGCAGCGGCTGCTGAGAAACCCGCATTAAGGGACAGGTAGAAATGTTTCCAAAAGCTTTGTTATATTTTCTAAAGTTTCTCTCCTCCTTCAGTTAATAGGAAACTTCCTTCTTGGAGTTGCAAGTCAAGATTCTTCCCTGGTGGTTTCTGGGGGAGCACTGGATGCCATTTTTGATGTATTTGCTGATGGTGATGAGGCGGAGAAGGCTGCTGTGGAGCTAAAGTTACATCAAGCCCTAAAGAAAATTCAGCCAGCATTCAAATCAAAGGTAAATGCTATCCATATATGCTTGTTCAATGAACTATAGCAGTCAGGAAAAAAACTACCGTCTATTGATGTCTCATTCCAAGCCTTCCCTTTATTGTTTCACGTGCCAGCATGAGCCTACAGTATTGCCATTACTGAGTACTGATATTTTCTATTTTACAGCCCACCTCTCTGAGCAAAGTATCCTTTGCAGTGGGACTCTGCCCACACTGTAAGCGTTAAAGTGATATTAACACAAAAGCAAACATTTTTTATATTTCGGCTTACCATTTCTTACATGTGAGTTTTCTTTTTTGGACTTGTATTTTAATCTAGTGATCAAGCCAGTAAGTCTGTTTTTTAAAAGAGCAGGCTCTCCAGCAGAATGTATTAGTTGCAGAGAAGACACAAACCATTTAGCACTATAAAGGATGCTTGCAATGATCAGATTTTATTTCTGTAAAATGAACCATTTCTGCAAAACCTTTTTTGGTGTATGTAAAACCTTCATTGCAAAAGGAAAACTGGACTGACTGAACACTGGCTGACCTATAACTGTGCCCCAATGGGGAAGTCCCCAGTTTTGTGCTGGTGTTTTTGTAGGTGATGGAACTTTTGCCCTTTTAGAGAAACTCGCTCAAAAACCATTCGCCCGCCATAAAAATGTACCCCCCTTCATGACCAGGCCATTTTTTGCGATACGCCACTATGCTATTATGCTACTTTAACCACTTGCCGCCAAATCGCATACCTGGAACAGCATTTGACTTCAAGTGGCCGTCACTGGGGTCGGCCACTGGGAGACCCAAGGCTCTAGCCAGCACCTCCGCTGGCTAGTCAAAGACCCATACAAAGTGCCCCGTCCTCTGTGCTAGCACGCAAAGGTGAACCCGTGCGTCGGTCACACAAACGGCGATCGTCCTAACACATGTTAATAAGTGGTGTTAATAATAAAAGTAAAAAGAACAAACTTAGTCAAAACATAGCCAGAGTTCAGTAACCGGAACGGATAGTCAGCCAAGACAGAAGTCGGGGTAGTGGAACAGCAAGCAGGATCTGTAGCCAGAAGGGATGTCAGCAAAGCCAGTCTTTAACCAGGACCGCAGGCGATAGTTTCTTGTGATGTGACCAAGGCAAAGGCAGAGCTCCTCTGGACTTGACGGCTTAAGTAGGCAGGACTAACGAGCAGGATCATCAACAGCTGAGTAACTGGAGAGAGATTGGAGCTGGCAATTAGCCGACAGCTCAGAGAAGGAAAGGCTGAGCCCAGCCCTGACATACATATAGTTGTATATTGAGCTTTACTGATTCATAATATTTGAGGTAGAGCCGGAGTTAAGTTCTTTATAACCTATTTTGTAAGGCGGATTTATTTTCACTTGAAAAAGGGATAAGCTGTTTTTCTACATTTATTTTTCAAAGGTTTTTTGGCACCACTGCTTGTTATTTAACTCTACACTATTGAAATGTGTTTGCTTTTGTGAAAAAAAAATAAAAAATAAAAAATAAAATGCAGATTTTGATGATGAATTTGCTAAGGTGGCCATAAACCTATATTCTGTTTGTTTAGCTTGCGGGCTAAATAAAGGAAATCTAGCAGTTTTCTCAGTCTTAAGCTAAACAATGCAGATGGATAAATCTTTTGCTATTGTATTCTGATTGCCATCACCAGTCGGAATGCACAAACCGTGCCCGCATCTGATTTGGAATAAAGCCAGTGGAGATACAGCGGGTAAAATAAGTATTTAACACATCACCGTTTTTCTAGGTAAATATATTTCTAAAGGTGCTTGCAAAGAAAACGAAACCAATAAGTTCAGAAATTAAGTTATGTGTAAATAAAATGGAATGACACAGAAAATCCTTTGTTGGTAATGACGGCTTCAAGACACCTCCTGTATGGAGAAATTGGTCGCATGCATTACTCGGGTCTGATTTTGGCCCAGTTTTTCCACACCGTCTTTAAATCTTTAAAGTGGAGTTCCACTTAAAAATGGAAATTCCACTTATCCGGTTCCCCTCCTCTCTCTCCAATGTCACATTTAGCCCCTTCGGGGGGGGGGGGGGGGCAGATACCTGTCTAATACAGGTATTTGCTCCCACTTCTGGAAATGGATTGCCACAGAATCTGCAGCGATCTACACCATGTCTGGCCCCCTCCTTCACCCACTGCGCTGTCTTCTAGGAGACGCACAGGTCCCAGAAGACAGCAGGGACCAGTCAGGATGCGCAGCGCGACTCGCGCATGCGCAATAAGGAACTAGGCTGTGAAGCCGCAAGGCTTCACTTCCTGATTCCCTTACTGAAGATGCCAGCGCATCCACCCGGGAGCCGAGGGATGGGTCAGCTTCGGGTAAGGACATCACAGGTGCCCTGGACAGGTAATTTTAAAAGTCAGCAGCTGCAGTATTTGTAGCTGCTGACTTTTATTTTTTATTTTTTTTTCAGCTGAACTTCGCTTTAAGGTTCCATTGGCCTCTTCTATGAACTATAATCTTTAGTTCTTTTTCCATAGATTTTCTATTGGCTTTAAGTCGGGTGATTGGCTAGGCCATTCTAGCAGCTTTATTTTCTTTCTTTGAAACCAATTGAGAGTTTGCTTGGCTTTGTGTTTGGGATCATCGTCTTGCTGAAATGTCCACCCTCATTTTATCTTCATCATCCTGGTAGATGGCAGCAGATTTTTATCAAGAATGTCTTGGTATACTTTTTTCATTCATGCTTCCTTCAATGACATGAAGTTTGCCAGTACCGTATGCTGATAAACAGCCCCACGCCATGATGTTCCCACCTCCAAACTTCACTGTTGGTAGGATGTTTTTTGGGTGAGTGCCATTTGACCTCCAAACATGGTATGGCGTCCAAAGAGTTCAATTTTTTGGTCTCCTCTGACCAGACTATATTCTCACATTTTTTTTCAAAGGCTTGTCTAAATGTTGTGCAGCAAACTTTAAATGCGCTTCAACATGCTTTTTCTTCAGCAATGGAATCTTGCTTGGTGAGCGTGCATACAGGCCATGGCGGTTGAGTGCATTACTTAATGTTTTTTCTTTGAAACAATTGTACCTGCTAATTTCAGGGATTTCTGAAGCTCTCCATAAGTGGTCCTTGAATAACTCTTCTGATTCTTTTAACTCCTCTGTCAGAAATCTTCCGAGGAGCAACTGTTCGTGGCCGGTTTTTGGTGAAATTATGTTATTTCCACTTACAGGATTATGGCCCCCTACAGTGCTCACTTTAACATTCAGAAGTTTAGAAATCCTTCTAAAACCAATGCCATCAGTACAGGTGATACTTGAAAAATTAGAATATCGTGCAAAAGTTAATTTATTTCACCAATGCAACTTAAAAGGTGAAACTAATATGAGATGGACTCATTACATGCAAAGCAAGCTAGTTCAAGCCGTGATTTGTCATAATTGTGCTGATTATGGCTTGCAGCTCATGAAAACCCCAAATACACAATTTCCGAAAATTGGAATTTTGTGAAAAGGTGCAATATTCTAGGCTCCCACTCTAATCGGCTAATTAAGCCATAACACCTGAGCCTTTAAATAGTCTCCCAGTCTGGTTCAGTAGGAATCACAATCATGGGAAAGACTGCTGACCTGACAGTTGTGCAAAAACCATCATTGACACCCTCCCATAAAGAGGGAAAGCCTCAAAAGGTAATTGCAAAAGAAGTTGGATGTTCCCAAAGTGCTGTATCAAAGCACATTAATAGAAAGCTGTGTGGAAGAAAAAGGGATAACCGCAGCCTGGAGAGGATTGTCAGGAAAAGGCCATTCAAAAGTGTTGGACTTTCACAAGGAGTGGACTGAGGCTGGAGTCAGTGCATCAAGAGCCATCACACACAGATGGATCCTGGACATGGGCTTCAAATGTCGTATTCCTCTTGTCAAGCCACTCCTGAACAACAAACCACATCAGAAGCGTCTTACCTGGGCTAAAGAAAAACTGGTCTGTTGCTCAGTGGTCCAAAGGCCTCTTTTCTGATGAGGGCAAATTTTGCATCTCATTTGGAATCCAAGGACCCAGAGTATGAAGAATGGAGAGGCACACACTGCAAGATGCTTGAAGTCCAGTGTGAAGTTTCCACAGTCTGTGTTGCTTTGGACACCCATGTCATCTGGTGGTGTTGGTCCACTGTGCTTCATTAAGTCCAGGGTCAACGCAGCCGTCTACCAGGAGATTTTGGAGCACTTCATGCTTTCTTCAGCAGACAAGCTCTACGGGGATGCTGACTAAGTTACATTAGTGAAATTAACTTTTGCACAATATTCAAATTTCTCGAGTATCCCCTGTATGTTTTGCAACAATAAGATTACGAAGGGCTTGAGAGAGCTCTTTGCTTTTACCCATCATGCAACGTTTCTTGTATGACACCTTGTTAATGAGACGCCTTTTTATAGGGCACCAGCTGATCTTAATTTGCACTGACAAGGGGCAGGATTGCGTTTTAATTACTGATAGATTTCAGCTGATGCCTTTTTTTTTTTTTTTTTTTACCTCCCTTTCTTCATGTGTTCAATACTTTTTTTATTTTATTTTTTTCTTCCTGTGTCATTCCATTTTATTACACATAACCTAATTTCTGAACTTATTAGTTTTGGTTACTTTGTATGGATTGCATGGGTTGTAACAACATGTAGTTACATGGACATGTAGTGAAAATTTCAAAATGTCAATAGTGCCTTTTTTTTAGAAATCGATTTACCTAGAAAAATTGTTAAAAATGGTGACGTGTTCAATACTTATTTTACCCGCTGTGTATTATAGCTAGCTATGTACTCTATTCTCCCAGAAATTGGTAAGAAGCTAACGGATAATAAAACCCTCTGGCACCCAAAACTGAAAACTGAAATCCAGTATGTATGGATTCCCCTTTTTAGAAGTAGAGCAAAGTATTTTTTAATTTGCAACAAGCGCATCAAATGTAAAGTTTTTAGCTAATTTTACTCCTCCCTTTTTTTTATTATATTTTTTTTTTTTTTTTTTTTTTTTTTTTTACAGATAAGGAAAGAAGGCAAAGAAAAATATAGTACAGACCAGTTGTGCGTCCTGGACAATGTCAGAACCAATCTCAGACGTTTCATTTTCTACCTACAAACTGTGGAGAAAAAACTTAAAGGCTAATTGAAAACAAGCTGTATTTTCATACAAAAAGGTTACTCATACATTTGGGACTATGGAGAAGTGCATTTCTCCCTTTTTTAAAGCCCATGAAAATGTAATAAATTATTTTGTTCCTTGACTTAAACAAAATTATATATTTTCGAATGTCCTACAGCATTGGCTGCCATTTTTATATAAGGTTTATTTGGTATAAGTATTTTTGATAAACTCTGATATAGTTGATTCAAAATACTGTAAACCGCATAATCTTTAATTGTGTTAATGTCATATGGTTCAGCTTGTAGAACAGAAACCAAATTACCTTTTTAATCACAACTCATTTAAATTGTAAAAAAAGAAACCTTGTTACACCTTTTTAAAAATGTTATAATGGCCACTGTCTGCCTATAAAATCCTCATGTTTCTGTGCAGCCAGCCCTTGGTTAATCTACATCTCCCCATACCAGTGAAAACCAAGCAGCGTTTTTCAGCTCTTGTTGAACTACAAGATCCAGAATTTTTTGCCTGCCAAATTGTATGTAAGATCTTCCCGATCTGGCGAGATATTCTGGGACTTGTAGTACCTGTTCGCAACCGAAGTCCTGCTGGTTGTTTTTAATTCCACTTTAAATTCTAATATCATGCACATTTTTTGGATCCAGTGCTTGTTTTGTTCCTTAATATGTATCTTTAATTTTTCCTTTATAGCTCATTTGTCAGCTCTCAGAACATTCTTAGTAATGCTTTTACATACAGTATCTCACAAAAGTGAGTACACCCCTCACATTTTTGTAAATATTTTATTATCTTTTCTTGTGACAACACTGAAGAAATGAAACTTTGCTACAATGTAAAGTAGTGAGTGTACAGCTTGTATAACAGTGTCAATTTTCTTTCCCCTCAAAATAACTTGCACAGCCATTAATGTCTACACCGCTGGCAACAAAAGTGAGTATACCCCTAAGTGAAAATGTCCAAATTGGGCCCAATTAGCCATTTTCCCTCCACGGTGTCATGTGACTCATTAGTGTTACAAGGTCTCTTTGATAATTTGATGTTATGGCTCTCGCTCTTACTGGTCACTTGGAAGTTCAACATGGCCCCTCATGGCAAAGAACTCTTTGAAGATCTGAAGAAAAAAAAAAGAATTGTTACTCTGCGTAAACATGGTCTAGGCCATAGAAAGATTGCCAAGACCCTGAAATTGAGCTGCAGCACGGTGGCCAAGACCATATATCGGTTTAACAGGACAGATTCCAGTCAGAACAGGCCTCGCCATGGTCGACCAAAGAAGTTGAGTGCACGTGGTTAGCATCCATATCCAGAGGTTATCTTTGGGAAATGGATGTGTGCTGCCAGCATTGCTGCAGAGCTTGAAGGGGTGCGGGGGGGTCAGCCTGTCAGTGCTCGGACTATACGCTGCACACTGCATCAAATTGGTCTGCATGGCTGTCATCCCAGAAGGAAGCCTCTTCTAAAGATGATGCACAAGAGAGCCCACAAACCGTTTGCTGAAGACAAGCCGACTAAGGACATGGATTACTGGAACCATGTCCTGTGGTCTGATGAGACCAAGATAAACGTATTTAGTTCAGATGATCTCAAGCATTTGTGGCGGCAACCAGGTGAGGAGTACAAAGACAAGTGTGTTTTGCCTACAGTCAAGCATGGTGGTGAGAGAGTCGTGGACTGGGGCTGCATGAATGCTGCCGGTACTGGGGAGCTATAGTTCATTGAGGGAACTATTCATGCCAACATGTACTGTGATATACTGAAGCAGAGCATGATCCCCTCCCTTCGGTGACTGGGACGCAGGGCAGCATTCCAACATAACCCCAAACACACCTCCAAGATGACCACTGCCTTGCTAAAAAAGCTGTCAGGGTAAAGGTGATGGTTAAGGCAGTGCTGGAAAATAATGGTGGCCAAACAAAATTTTGGCACTTTGGGCCCAGTTTGGACATTTTCACTTAGGGGGTGTATTCACTTTTTTTTGCCAGCGGTTTAGACATTAAATGGCTGTTCAGTGTTGTCACATGAAAATATATAATAAAATATTTACAAAAATGTGAGGGTGTACTCACTTTTGTGAGATACTGTAACTTTCAAAGTCATTGCCTGTCTCATGAGACCCAAATACTGGGGTTCTCTAATATATTAATTTTGACATTTGCTGGAGTGTTGAGGCCTGACCCACGCCTTCTGCATCTTCTTACTGGATAGTAAGGATGCTCATAACAATGATGGGCCAATAGGATAAAGAAGGTGGGGACAGATAAGTCTTTTGACCCTGCAGGTAAGTGGTGAAAGTTGCTTATCAGTGCATGTCTGATTTTAGGGCTCCTGGTAAGTAAACAAAGGCTTTGAAAGCTATGTGCAGACACCATCTGCTTTTATTTATTATTTTTTTTGTGGCCAGTTTGAGGGTTAGTAAACTTAGAAATGTGCACTTAATTTCTTAATCGAACAGTATATAGGATCCATAGTCATAACCATGGATTATAGCGAGCTACCTTCAGGTGATTGGACACTGGCAAAAAAAGCTCCAGGGCATTTTCTTTCTAAACCCCCCCCCCCCCCCCTTGCTGCACTGAGTTTTCTGCAGGTTGTTATGCAAGTCCAGGGCTGTAGACCATCAGTAGGTGGAGCCATGTCTCTGAAGACTCCTCCAAGGCCAGGATGTGGATTTGTCCTCATCTTAATCCTGCTCCATTACCAAAGAACTATTTTGGCAGTAACTGGTGCTAAGCCACTTTAAAGCTGGTCCCCAGTTTGCCAGTTTTGATCCCCATGGGTTTAGCGGTGCAGAGGCTGTGACACTTTAAATGTTGTGTCGCAGCCATGGCGTGGAAAAGCCAGTCTGGCCAAATGTAGTGCCATTTTTGTTCCCCTATCTGTAGATTGTGGGGCTTTCTCTGTGCTTGCGTTTTCCTGGTCGGCATCACTATCCCCTGACTCCCACCGAGCACAGGAATCCTTGGATGCCACCTGGGTTATTGCTTGACACAGAAGGCTTTTCCTCTCCTCCACAATCATGAAAGTTCTGAGTGTCCACTTTTGGAGACACTGAGCATGGCAAATGACAGGTTGCGGGACAGAGAATGAAGGTCAGAGTCCCTACCCACTCAGACACGGCTAACAACTTGGTTGGGGGTTATAGTCTCTCTCCACAGGCTCCTAGTCTTCCTTGTTCTGATTTCTGCCCTCCTTGGGAGTTTCTCTGTCCCTTCAGCCAAACATCCACTCTCCTTTTTTGACTCTCATGTCTGACTTTATGGGTAGGATTTTGAGCCTCTTGGAAGGCTGTTGATCTCTTTAGCCTGCCCTCCAAGATTGGTCTCTGGCTCTTTCCTTGCCACTGCTGTGGAGGGGGCTGAGGAGGACATCTGTATAGAGCAGTGATGGCGAACCTTGGCACCCCAGATGTTTTGGAACTACATTTCCCATGATGCTCAACTACACTACAGAGTGCATGAGCATCATGGGAAATGTAGTTCCAAAACATCTGGGGTGCTAAGGTTCGCCATCACTGGTATAGTCTTCTGCTTGGGTAGAATCGGACTTGTATAGTGTTCTCTACTGAGATCTCCTAAAGCATGCTGTTTTCAGTCCTTATTTATGAGTTTCTTTCCTGCCATGCCTTAGAAAGGCCTAAGTAAGACTGCCTTAAGGGCTTTAGCATGGGCTCCCTGACACTGCACAGACATGCCAAGACCTTTTCCAGTTTACTGGCTGTTCCTGTTTTAAGACCCAGCAGGCTTTTTCAGCCATCTGGTCCTAGGAAATCAGCTTTTCATACAGGGGGTGATTGAGCCTGTTGCAACTAGGGATCTTTGGTCAGGGGTTTTATGTAGGCATTTGTTTTGTCAATGCCTCCCTTTTGCCAGGCAGCCTTTTGTAATTGTAAAGATTAAAATTAACCTCAGCCTTTAGAGGCCATTCCCCATTCATGTCATGGCAAGCATAGAGACACCACAATTCAGAAGTCCAGTCTTTAATATGCACCTAGGTAGCTTCCATGCATGCAATAATGTGTGTTATTATCTAGACCTGTGCTTTTATCTTGATGAAGAATGAATGTGTGAATGTATTTTTTACAACTAAAACCTTCCCCTGAAATACTAGTGTCTAAAACTGGAGGGCTTCCTCATTGGTTGACCAAACCCTTTTGATCTAATGTGTGACAAATCATGCCTCCTGGCCTCAGACAGCTACAGGTGTATATTTCAATTGCATTTGTTCAGAAATGTATTGTTTAAGGCCTAAAGTGGATAACTTGTTCCTCTTTAAAAAGGCTATTTACCATAAACAAATATTTAAAGCATTTGTTAACCCAAAAAAAAAAACAAGAGCCTGTTCCCTTAAAGCATATTATACATCACAGAGCTTGTGCTGTGTCGTTTTGACCCCTGTATCGCCAAAAAAAAAAAAACCTTGCTGATCCTGCCTGGCTACACTCTCCCCTCTGCAAACTAACCACGATAATCAGGGCTGCTGTGCCCGTGTAATGTAAAAATCCTCCGATCTGTACCTAATGAGCGTGGATCCTGGCGCTCAGCTGACTGTTTCTCTCTCCCCCCTCTTCCTCTACTCCCTGGCTGACGTCAGCGGGAGGGCTCGGCCCCGCCCACTTCAGCTGTGAGCCGCAGAGTTAAGAGTCGAGGAATCAGCTGAGCGTCGGGAGTGGAGCTCATATAGGTACAGATCTTCTTTTTTTTTTTTTTTTCTTTTTTTACATAACACAGGCACACTTTTATGGTACAGAGGAGATAAGATGATTTTATTGCAGTGGGTTAACAACCACTTTAAGGCTCCTTTTTTTTTTTTTTTTTTTATGTCATCATTTAGATACTGGCCAAATTTCATTAACCACCCCTATGGACCTTTACTATTCCTTTCAAGTCTGATCAGATAAATTTTACTTTTTACAATCCCCTGTAGATAACTCCTTTGACCTTTTTTTGATATGTAAAATGCAACTCGTCTACCAGCTATGTGTTGGTCCTAGTACACCTTACAAACTGTGTGTATGTTACACTATATTACCAAAAGTATTGTGACACCTGCCTTTACACGCACATGAAAGTTAATGGCATCCCAATCTTAGTTTGTAGGGTTCAATATTGAGTTGGCCCACCCTTTGCAGCTTTAAAAGCTTCAACTCTTCTGGGAAGGCTGTCCCCAAGGTTTTGGAGTGTCTATGGGAATGTTTGACCATTCTTCCAGAAGCACATTTGTAAGGTCAGGCACTGATCTGGACAAGAAAACCTGGCTTGCCGTCTCTGCTCTAATTCATCCCAAAGGTGTTCTATCGGGTTGAGGGCATTCATGTTGGGAAGGGGCCATCCCAAACTGTTCCCACAAAGTTGGGAGCATGAAATTGTCTTAGCATGAAATTGTCTTAGTATGCTGACGTCTTAAAAATTAAGGGGCCCAACCTTGAAAAACTACCCTACACCATAATCCCCCCTCCATCAAATGATTTGGACCGGTGCACAAATCACTGGCCCATATTATATATGTACAGAGTTTTTAATACATACATACATACAGGGGATTGCAGAATGTAAATTTGTCTGATCATACTTTAAAGGGATAGTAAAGGTCCATAGTGGTTGTTAATGCAATTTAACCACTTCAGCACCGGGCTATTTTACCCCCTTCCTTACCAGAGCACTTTTTGCGATTTGGCACTGCGTTGCTTTAACAAATAATTGTGCGGTCGTGCGACGTTGCACCCAAACAAAATTGACGTCCTTTTTTTTCCCACAAATAGAGCTTTCATTTGGTGGTATTTGATCACCTCTGCGATTTTTATTTATTTATTTTTTTCGGTGACTGCAACATTGCGGCGGACACTTATGACACATTTTTGGGACCATTCACATTTACACAGCGATCGTTGCTATAAAATTGCAGTGATTACTGTGTAAATGTGACTGGCAGAGAAGGGGTTAACACTAGGGGGCGCTGCAGGGGTTAATGTGTTCCCTAAGGTAGTGATTCTAACTGTGGGGGGAGAGGACTCGCAAGGGGAGGAGACCGATCAGTGTTCCTCCGTACTGGGATCACATGATCTGTCTCCACGCCACTGACAGGACGTGGAGCTGTGTGTTTACACACACACAGCTCCACGGTCCCTTTGTTTTCACAGGCAATCGCGGGTGCCCGGCGGACATCGCGGCCGCCGGGCACGTGCACCGGGTCCCGAGCGACGCCGCGCGCGCCCCCTAGGCGGCCGGGAATGGGAGGACGTCACATGACGCCCACCCAGGATGGGAGATCCACCTTGTGGGCGTCATATGACTATGGGCGGGATGGGAAGTGGTTAAGAATGCATTTGGGCCATTAACAATGAATGCAAGTATTTAATTATGATAACTGAACATCAAAATTTTTTGCAAGTATTTATTGTTTATGGTAAATATCATTCTTCAAATGGTACTGTAACTTGTTTATCTAATTAGTAGTAAAAGAAAAAGTTAGGCAATTTCTGGACAACTTTTGATTAGGTTTTATGGCTTCAGCGGTCCATGGCCAAGAAGCATTACCTGTCACTCAAATGATCACAAGTAGATCAAAGGGGGGTTACTAAACTGGCCAATCAGATTGCTTTACCTTGTTACTGAATTGGGAAGATGTGTATATTAGGGAAGGTTCTTTTGGCTAAGTTATGACAGGAGAAACTGGGTTCTTGCATGAATATTCCAATTGTCCTTTCATCTACCTTGTCTATACCTCTGTTGTCCATTCTGAAGTCTAAATGCATCTCTCTAGATGAACCGAGTTCCTGCGAGAATAATTTGCTTTTTGGATAGAGGAGTTTTGCATTCCAAAGGGGATAGCGAACTCTAGCCTCAACAACAATAATTCTAATTATAATACTAATTAGCACTCCTCATCCCTTTACTATATGACTATACAGTCCAGCACTGGAATCAGGGAAATTCTTTCCTCCTACAATGTTGATGGTTCTCACAATGGAAGGTAGCCTGTTTGGCTGGGGCGGAGTCCTGGATGCCCTCTTGGTGCAAGGGACTACTTCTCCAGAGGAAGCTCGTCCTCCCTTCAACATCTTGGCAATTCGGTTGTTCCTCCAACACTGGACCTCTTGGCTGCAAGGTCACCAGACAAGAATCCAGTTAGATCATGCCACAGCATTGGCCTAAATCAACTACCAGGGGGGCACCACAGGTCGTGACCCTCTGAGAAGCAGGTCTGATTATGTCTTTGGCAGAACTGCATGTCCCTGCCCTATCATTCACTCACATTCCAGGTGTGTAAAATTGGCAAGCATACAGTGCATCTGGAAAGGATTCACAGTGCTTCACTTTTTCCACATTGTGTTTTAGGTTACAGCCTTATTCCAAAATGTATTAAATTCATTATTTTCCTCCAAAATTCTACAAACAATACCCCATAATGACAACGTGAAAGAAGTTTGAAATCTTTGCAAATTTATTAGCAATGCAAAACAAAAAAATCACATGTAAAAAAAGTATTCAGTCTTTGCTCAATACTTTGTTGAATCCCCTTTGGCACCAATTACAGCCTCAAGTACTTTTTAAGTATGATGCTACAAGCTTGGCACACCTATTTTTGGGCAGTTTCTTCCATTCTTTATTGCAGGACCTCTCAAGCTCCATCAGGTTGGATGGGGAGCATCGGTGCACAGCCATTTTCAGATGTCTCCAGATATGTTCAAGTCGGGGCTCTGGCTGGGCCACTCAAGCACATTCAGAGTTGTCGCGTAGCCAATCCTTTGTAATCTTGGCTGTGTACTTAGGGTCGTTGTCCTGTTGAAAAATGAAGCTCATCAACATTATGGAACTATAGGCAAAACTACCTACTTCTCCTGCATTGGCTAATGCAGTTGCAAGGTCTCCCTGTCAGAGTTCAGTCCAACAATGGACTGGGCCGTGGCTTACAGAAAGCAAGGAGGTGCAAGAAGCTGGGTGGCCCAGGACGAAGTGGACTTTACATTCCAAGAGTGGGAAATTGGCAGGCAGATTTTCTCAGCCGACAAGTTGTCTCCAGGCAAATTGACTCTTCACATGGAGGTGTTTGAGGAGATCATTTGATGGTGGGGCACACCAGATGTGGACTTTCTGGCATCAAGGTTTCAGGGCAAAGCTGAACAGGTTTGACTCCAGTACCAGGGATCATCAGGCATTTGTGGGGGGATGCTCTGGTGAAACCATGGGACCAGTTCAACCTGATCCTTTCCTTTCGCTATAGGTCACTCTGTGTCTGCTTTACAGGATTCAGGTGGTGGAACTACTAGTATATAATTTGGCCCAGAAGTACGTGGGGCTTGGAAATCGTGAACATGTCGGTGAATAGTCCTTGGAACTTTTGTCGTTTTCATTCCCCAGTCGAAAGTTCCAATTTCCATCATTCTTTACACTCTCTGGCTTTAACTGCATGACTATAAAAGCGAGAGTCGTCTTGCGAGATAAGCAAGTCTGATTCTGCTATCCCTAACACTTTTAAAAGCCAGGTGGGCAACTTCGATGAAGATTTACCCCCGGACTGGAAAAATCTTATGCTTGGTGTGCGACTCCAAGAGTATGTGGTGGGTCATATTTCTCCAAACGATGGATGTGTCTGACCTTGAGTACCATCAAGAGTCAGGTCTCAGCCTTGACATACTCTTTTCGTTGACAAGACTCTTGACAGACCCAATTTATTTTCGTTCTTTGGTGCAGGGTGCTACACATATTGCAATTTTTACCCTTGTAGAATGTCAATGTGGTTCTTTCTTAAAAAAAAAACCTAGATTTTGGGCCAATTCAAGGTCTTCCTTTAGTCTTTTTGACATAAAAGGGTGTGTGTTTCTGGTTGACTTTTCTTTAGCTCATAGGGTCTCAACTTTGGCTGGCCTTTCCTGTAAGGAGCCATTTTTGATACTCCACTGTGACAAGGTGGTTCTTCAACCTCAGTCGGCTGAGTAACAAGGCACTTTACACATTATATGTGGTTTGTGCTATTCAGATTTACCTGAAGGGGACTATCTTGGTTTGGCAATCAGATTCCTTCTTTGTATTTCATGAGGGTCCAAAGAAGGGTCCCACAGCTACATGGGATTTTGTCTTTTTTTTTTCTCCAACTTATGGTTTGGAAGGAAAAGTTCCACTTTTCCCTGTGATGACTTTCAACCAGAAATGTAGGTGTATCCTGGGCTATCCATCATCAAACTTTAGTTGCTCAAGTTTGCAAGCCGCTACCTGGTCTCTGATGCACACTTTTTTTTTGCAAGGTTTACCAGGAGGATGTAAACTAAGTAGTATTCACTTACCTGCGCAAATTTATAATTGTGTGTATTTTTATATTAGGGGCTGCTCGTTGTAAAGTTGAAAACCTAAGTATGAAGAAAGTGTGATAAACTGCGCACCCTACTCTTTTTAACAAAACCTGTACCTCTTATAGTGCAAAATAAGCGCAATCTCATGAACGACCACTAGATGTCCCTGGTGGATTATCTTAAAATGAACGTGCAAAATATACAATTATATCAATTCTGAATTGCTTTTCTACATAAAATGAACACCAGATATCTCCAGTGTGTGACAAATTGAAAATAAACTTATAGTGCAGTGTCCAAAAGGTGAATAGTATTAAAAATAGAACAATGTCCAAAAACTTCCATCAAATGATATCCAATGGTGCATAAGATTCCATTGATCCAGCAATAAAGTCACTAAGGGTCTTCCTCCACCAACACCGGTCACACAGCCTATTCATCAGATTTATAAACCCCCATTGCAGGAGTCCTATGCAGAAGATTGGCACAGAATTAATCCCAATGTTTGTCTCAGCAATTCAACAGAAGGAAGCCTCCAAAGACAGATTGTCTCAAAGCGCCACCAAATCTCCAGTCATCAGTTAAGGAAGAAATAATCTCCCATGGTGAAGTATGTATATTTAAAAAAAGGTAAAAAAATTCACTTAATACAAATAAAATGCAAATAATCTTTTTACTAGTGTCCATTCACCTGTAGGTGGTGCTAGGATTACTAAAGCTGTTCTGTGATGTACTCCAATAAATTTAATTATACATGTAAGGCCTCATG
The DNA here is from genome assembly GCA_028564925.1 of Lithobates sylvaticus. NCBI lineage: Eukaryota > Metazoa > Chordata > Amphibia > Anura > Ranidae > Lithobates > Lithobates sylvaticus. The sequence goes on along the minus strand of CM053034.1, from coordinate 119,471,400 downwards.
CACACTGAATGTTTGTTTTTACAGCTGCTGTTTTTGGCTTCAGACGTTTTTTTTTTTTTTTTTTCTGTAGCCAATTAACTCCCCAGCATGTTATCTTATATGTCTATGCATCCTATATGTCTGTTATCCTATATATCAGCAGTTTATGGCATGGGCATAGCTCCAACTATGAAAAAAGCTGCCAACAAAAAATGTGCCAATTCTGCGTTGATCAGCGTTTTTGATGCCATAAACTTTTGTGGGAGTATACGATTGCTAAAATAAACCTATAAAAAAGCTGCTGCAAAAACACAAACTCATTCTACAGCTAATGCTACTGGCATAATTTATAACATCCAGTGTGCATGAGGCCTTAGCCAAAGATCCAATTTTTGCATAGACCACAGAAAACTCCCTTTAGGCGCATTCTGGATATCCCCTTGGCTGACCATACTCGTAAGGTGATATTTCTCACGGTTATCACATCAGTGAGATGGGTTTTAGAACTGGATGCCTTATTCAGTAATGAACCCTTCTTCATAAAGACAAGGTGATTTTAAAGCCTTTAGACCTCCTTCCTATCTAAGGTGGTTTCCTCCTTGCACCTTAAAGCGGAGCTCCACCCTAAAGTGAAACTTCAGCTTATCGGATTCCTCCCCTCCCCCTCCGGTGCCACAATTGGCACCTTTCGGGGGAGGGGGGTGCACCCACTTCCGGGACGAGCTAGCCGAAACTGGCCCACCCATATCCGAAGATGCCCCGTTGTGTCTTTGGAAACACAGTTCCCAGGACACAACGGGAACCAATAAAGAAGCGCAGCGCGACTCGCGCATGCGCAGTAGGAAACTGGGCAGTGAAGCCGCAAGCTTCACTTGCTGATTCCCTGACAGAGGATTTCGGCGGGGGCAGCCAAGAGACGAGCGATCGCCCCTGCAGGAAGTAACTGATGAGAATCAAGGTAGATGTCGTTTTTATAAAAACGATAACATTTAAAAAAAATGTGCATGAAATTAATTAGTTCTGCTGCAGAACGCTCTGCAGACACATTTTACTGTATAATATAACTGGCTGTACTTTTACTTTTTCCATCAATGACTGAAGTTTTGCTTTTGGGGCATTTCAGAAATATTTTTTTTTTATTGTAACATTTGTGTTTTGGGGACGTTGCAATACAGAAATGTTTAATAATATAATGGAAAGAAAAATAAAGATTTATTTGTCCAGTTTTATGATGTTTCTCTGTCATGTAACATTGCACATAAAAAAAACATGCAGAATTTTATTTTATTTTTTTTATTTTTATTTTTTTTATTTTACTTTTACAGACTTGGTCATACGAAAGAAACGTGTACATGCAGATGGTTCACAATTCTGTCAATCTGACAGGCAAGGATTCATCAAGTTCAGGGAAATTTTGAATAAAAAATAACAGTATTCAAAAGTTCTAAATGATAGTAACCCTGCTGGGGATACTGGAACCTGCACGTAGTGTGACGCATTCCTATTAGGGAACTAATGTGTGAAAGTGTCCCTAGCGCTGATTGCACCCATGGTAGGCTAGACAAAATCAATGAACTGCCATTTGCTGTTATTGAAAATCGCAAACCATCTTGTGCAACAGTGAGTGCATGATTCAAAGACAGAACGTGAGCAAGAAGGCCTAGAAGAGAGAACAGTATAAGAGGAAGGTGAAAAACTAGGTAAAGGGAGGGCTCGGGGAAACCAAAAACTATACACATATATGCACCTATAGGTACACAAACAAAGAAACGTAGAGGTAGGCTTAGTCTTAGGATGGAATGGTGATTTTTATTTTTATTTTATTTTTTTCTAGCATAACTATACTCCCACAAAAACTTATGGCTCAAAAATGCTGATAAATGCAGAATAGCCATGTTTTTCAGCTTATATCAGCATTTTTACAGGTGAAAAGCTCTTAAAACCCACTAGTTTATTTATTTTTTCCAAGCCAGAAAACGCCCCTGCCAAAAAACGCTGATAAGTTTACTGGCTGCAGAAAAAACACCTGAAGCCAAAAACAGCAGCTGTTCAAACATCCAGTGTGCATGAGGCCTTAAAGTGGTACCTTTTCACTGCCAGAGTAGTTTGTGTTTTTTACACACATTTAAAAAAATTATTTTAGGCCAGAAGATTACACCAAACCCACAAATATATATTTTCTGAAAGCAGACTCCCTAGAGAATAAAATAGTAGTTGCAATTTTTTATGTCACACGATATTGCCGCAAGGGTCTAGGAAATCAAAAATTGCAGTAAAAAACACACTGAATTTTAGGGCAAACAAATGCAATAAATTAACCACATTTTAGGGTAAAATATAAAAGACGAGGTTGCACCAAATAGATACCCAATATGCCAAACCTTAAATCTATGTGCGCTTGTTAGAATTATTGCACTCACTCCGGCGTACGCGGTGATATGTAATGTGTATTGGAATCAATGTTTTCACGCGTAAGCGCCCTGATGCATATGTTTAAGTTTGTGCATGTGTGTGGCCTAAATTTTTTTGGGGGGGGGGGGAGGGGGGGTTTTATGTGCTTGGGTGTAACGTTTTATTTTTAAAAAATTTTTTTTTATTTTAATTTTTTTACTTCAATCAGAGTTTCACCTAGAAATGGAACTTCCGCTTAGCCCGTCCCTCCCTCCCTCCCTCCCCTCCGGTGTTGCATTTTGGCACCTTTTCAGTGGCGTAGATCCGTGTCGGTCTATGCCACATCCAGCCTCTCCTCCGTCCCCACGCTGTCTTCTGGGAGACATACACATCCCAGAAGACAGCAGGGACCAGTTGGAACACACAGCGCGACTCACGCATGCCCAGTAGGAGACCAGGCTGTGAAGCCGCAAGGCTTCACGTTCTGATTCTCTTACTTAAGATGTTGGTGCCTCCACCCGGAGCCAAGGGACAGGTCGGCTTCAGGTGAGGACATCGTGGGCGCCCTGGACATGTAAGTGTCCTTATTTTAAAAGTTAGCAGCTGCAGTAAATAGTTTTTATTTATTTTTTTTAGCAGGCAGAACTCGGCTTTAACTTCTCCTTTTTTTTTGACAAACAGTCCCCTACGTGATGATTTTTAGGTGACAGGTTCTCGTTTATTGAGATAGAGGTAGGGTCTAAAAGACCCTGCATGTCTTCCTTGTACGCCACTGAATGTTTTGCAATGCAGATCGCATTGCAAAACACCCTTTCTCGGCAAAGTGAGCCGGGGACACCGAGAGCTTGACGTCCGTTGCTTCTTGTTTGCATTAGAAGTGTTGAATCTATAACAAGAAGCACTGGTAGGAGAACTCCTGCTCTTGGTTGCATGAATTCAAACGATAGTTTGGGTACTACCCAGGAAAATGGGGTTTAGTAGTCCCATCCTGGTTGGTTGCAGAAGACACTTCTTGTCTAACATTTTTAATGATTTTTGAATGCTTTTTTTTTTTATTATTATTATTATATATAGGTCCAAATTGTAAATTTAAAGTTATTATTCAAAGATGTCTGGCTATACTACCAAGACAGATCATCATTTAACACACATATGCGCCAGTGGGAGAGGAGCTTCTCTTTCCCACACAGTCTACACATGTCTATGGGTGCATGTATGTGTACACACATGTATATGTGCATGTTTGTGTATGTATGGTCAAACTATCCCACGTAATTGTCCCTCACACTGGTGGGTGCATGTATGCATTTCATTGCACACACATTGTGGACATTCGTGTGGGTGTGACAGTTTTGTGTAAATGGCCATTTGAGCCCATGGGTGTGTTAACAAGACCACAATGGACAACACCTATTTACTTGTATGTTATTTGATTGATGCTAAACCATCACCTATTATCTGTGAAGCTCCAACAGATCTCCTCTTGTGGGGCTTGTTTTAATGGCATGGATTGGAATTATTGCCTATCACCATCTGTATTATAGCAAGGGGTAGAATGAGAGGGCATGACCTATTGGCATATTGACTATAGGACCCTGGCAGACATGCAGTATCGCACAAAAGTGAGTGCACTTCTCATATTTTTAAAATGTTATTATATCTTTACACTTTAAAATTACACTTTGCTACAATGTAAAGTAGTGAGTGTACAGCTTGTATAACAGTGTACATTTGCTGTCCCCTCAAAATAACTCAACACAGCCATTCATGTCTAAACCGCTGGCAACAAAAGTGAGTACACCCCTAAGTGAAAATGTCCAAACTGGGAGCAGGTGTGTTAACCTCTTGCTGACCGCCGTATGTTTATTTTCGTTAACAGAATAACACGGCTGCGCAAATGGGCGTACCTGTACGTCCCTTTGAATTTGCCGCCATGCCATCGTGCGCTTGCCGCAAGCTCCGTGAGTAGGATTGCAGGTCCTACGGACTATTTGTCCGCTGGGGATACCTGCAATCGTTTCAAAGAGAGGAAGAACGGGGAAATGCTTTTGTAAACAAGCATTTCCCCGTTCTACCTAGTGATACTGTCATTGATCACAGCTCCCTGTTATCGGGAGCGGTGATCAGTGTTGTGTCACACACAGCCCCTCCCCCCGATTTAGAATTTCTCCCTAGGACACACTTAACCCCTACAGTGCCACCTAGTGTTAACCCCTTTCCTGCCCGTCCACATTTACACAGTAATCAATGCATTTTTATTTGCACTGATCGCTGTATAGATGTGAATGGTCCCAAAAATGTGTCAAATCTGATCATCGCCATTTACTAGTAAAAAAAAAATGTATTAATAAAAATGCCATGAAACTATCCCTTATTTTTTAGACACTATAACTTTTGCGCAAAACCAATCAATAAACGCTTATTGCGATTATTTTTGTATAAGAAAAAAATAAAAATAAATTTAGAATACGTATCAGCCTAAACGGAGGAAAAAAACATTTATTTTTTTTATTTTTTTTTTGCGGATATTTATTATAGTAAAAAGTAATGAGTCTCTTTTCCAAATTGTCGCTCTTCTTTTTATTTATAGCGCAAAAAAAAAAAACCGCAGAGGTGATCAAATACCACCAAAAGAAAGCTCTATTTGTTGGAATAAAGGATGTCAGTTTTGTTTGGGAGCCACATCACACGACCGCGCAATCGTCAGTTAAAGCGACGCAGTGCAGAATCTCAAAGTGCTCTAGTCTTTTGCCAGCCAAATGCTCCGGCGCTGAAGTGGTTCAATTTGGTGTTATCTCTCTCACTCTTTTATACTGGTCACTGGAAGTTCAACATGGCACCTCATGGCAAAGAATGCTCTAAGGATCTGAAAATAAAGAAGTGTTGCTCTACATAAAGATGGCCTAGGTCAGCCCTCAAAAATTCTGCTCGCATTTTGCGAGTGGAATTTAGGGCAGGCAAGTGAGGAGTAGGGGTGGACCAGGCTGACAGCTTCCTGGCTGATCGCTTCTGGCAGAAGCGGTGCAGGCTTTTTTTTTTTTTTTTTTTTTTTAACAGGACATCAGAGCGGCCCGGAGGGGAGATTCCCTGCCTCCCCCCTGCTGCTCTGATGTCATGTAAAAAAGCCTGCACCGCTTCTGCCAGAAGCGATCAGCTGGAGGACATAGAGCGGTAAGACCGGACTGAACTGGGGCCGCTTTGAGTGGAGGCTGCAGCATTCCCCTCCCTCTCTCCTCTTGTGTGTCACAGAGATGCAGGCTGTGTGTTACAGAGCCGGGTCTGTGTTCGGGCGGCGCCGTAGCAAGGTCCGGCACCCCTAGACCGGCTTGTGTGATAGTAGATTAAATCAGTAATCTGCCTATCACACGAGCCGGTCTAGGGGGGGCGAGACCTTGCTACGGCGCCGCCAAACACAGACCCGGCTCCATGACAAACACCATGGTGAGTCTGTATTGATGACGGGTGCAGTGTGGCTTCATTTGTGGGCGCGGTGAGGCTTCATTTGTGGGCGCGGTGAGGCTTCATTTGTGGGCGCGGTGAGGCTTCATTTGTGGGCGCGGTGAGGCTGCATGTATGGGCGCGGTGAGGCTGCATTTATCGGCACAGTGTGGCTGCATTTGATGGGTACTGATATATATGCTTTATGTTATTATTGTTAAAGTTGTTGTTATTATTTATTTTTGTAACTTAAATCTGCATAAAACATTTAATGTAATTTCATGAGATAATTTATGAGGCCGTGTTTAGGGGCAGGGGAGGGGTTGGGAGGGGTTGGGTTGGGTGGGGTAACTGGTGGCGAGTAACTTTTAAGGCCTGGCTAGTGGCTCAGGACTTGAAATTTTGAGCCCTGGCCTAGGTTATAAGAAGATTGTCAAGACCCTGAAACTGAGCTACAGCACAGTGGCCAACACCATACAGCGGTTTAACAGGACAGGTTCCACTCAGAAGAGGCTTCGCCGTGGAGTGGAGTGGAGTGGAGTGGAGTGGAGTGGAGTGGAGTGGAGTGGAGTGGAGTGGAGTGGAGTGGAGTGGAGTGGAGTGGAGTGGAGTGGAGTGGAGTGGCTCAGCATCATATCCAGAGGTTGTCTTTGGGAAATAGACGTATAAGTGCTGCCAGAATTGCTGTAGTGGTTAAAGGGGTGGGGGCCTGTCAGTGCTCCGACCATACGCCGCATATTGCATCAAATTGGTCTGCATGGCTGTCGCCCCAGAAGGAAGCCTTTTCTAAAGATGATGCACAAGAAAGCCCGCAAACAGTTTGCTGAAGACAAGCAAACTAAAGGATCTGCATTACTGGAACCAAGTCCTGTGGCCTCATCAGACCAACATAAACTTTTTTTGGTTCAGATGGTGTCAAGCGTGTGTGAGGACCAGGTGAGGAGTACAAAGACAAGTGTGTCTTGCCTACAGTCAAGCATGGTGGGGGGAGGGTCATAGTCTGAGGCTGCATGAGTGCTGCTGACACTGGGGAGCTACAGTTCATTGAGGGAACCATGAATGCCAACATGTACTGTGACATATTTCAAATAAAGAACGAGGCAGAGGGGTAACAAACCTTGGAACTTTATGTGTTTTGAGTATAGAGATCAAATCTCATCGAGTAGCATAAATCTTAACGTTTTATGGAAACATTTTTTTTTTTTTTTTTTTTTTTTTTTTTTTTAAACCTGAGAAGGAAAGGTACATCAGTATCGAAGGATAAATTGATTATTAAAGCATATACAAACAAGGCACTACCACTCTCGACATGTTTCACTTGATAGTTTCTTCAGGAGATTGATGGTGTGGCTCTTTTTATACTATAAATAAGAAAACAATTGAATAAGTATCTCATGAACGCATTAAAGAATAATACAATAACATGAATAAACATGCAAATTGGCATAGAGTATAGAAGGAACTATGCAGGATTTTTTGAAGAAAAAACAATATCAGGACATAGAAAAGGTCACAGAAAAGAACCAAATCTAACCAAGACTGCTTTAATTCCAAAAAAATATGTAAATAGGATGTAAATAATGAAATCGATCCAGTGTATTTGACATTCCATTCATTCAGCTCAACCACCTTGGCTACGTGCAGAGAGGAGCTATAATGGTGATATTTCTGAAACATCACCATATAGAGCAAGAGTTTGGAGTAGCCTGCATAATAAGTAAGGGAATATAGCTCCTGGTAAAAAGTTTGCAACATGGATAATTACCTTCGTTTTCAATCAGGTTGAATCAATGGGAGGTGAGACTAGTCCTGCTGAAAGCAGACAACTGATTGTCTTCAGGCTGGTACTGGACATCAACAACAGCAAGGTTTGGACAAAACCGGACACCCGTTGCTGGATAGACTTATAGGTAATATAGAGTGTAAGGTCTTCATTTGAATAAAGTTTTGTTTGTATTTAAAATAATACGAGGGCAAGTTGAATGGTTAAATGTATATGAAAGAACATCTTACCGAAAGATTTATAAGACAAATTCTTGAGACCTGAGAGGGATATCAGCTCATCCCTATTCGGCTGTTTTCGGCAGACTGTGAAGGCATGTTACTGCCATTTACATAGCCCCTCTCCGACTCAGCGGCATCTGACGTCACTGCCAAGTCACCGGCACGAAGTGGAATGCCACTGCGCATGCGACAGGGATGAGGGGCGGCACGTGCACCACAGAGGCGAGGCGTCCGAGGAATACGGCTGCCATCAAGTCCAATGCCCTCATCAAGGTATGATGAGGGCATTGGTGCGTGTGGGTGGGCGGACGAAATCGAACAGCCCATCCCGATCGCACAGGGAAAACTCTACAACCCAAGGCTGAGCAGATGGACAGAACCAAAAAAGGAGCAACACACCAGTCGAATGATTGATTAACAAATCAACCAGTGGATGCTCCGGGAGCCCGTACAAGCAATACCTATGGTGGCAGGCAGAGGAATGAAAACATAGATTGTGCAAGAAATGCATTTACATGGTAATAAACAGCATGATTTGCATGTTATAATTAATAAACACACCTAGGAAGGTTAGCAGTCAGAAGGTAGACCTGGTTGAATTAGTGACCACACGTTTGAACAAAAATTTATGTGATTTGGTTTCTGATGAAAGCATCAAATTGGTACAAAACAATTTTGTATAGGCAGCAAAAAACAGGCAAAAAATAAATAAAATTAAAACAAATGAAAAAACAAATTAGAGAAATTACTTAAAACTTAAGGCATCATTGAGGCCTGGGGGGCTAAGGGCACCAAGGTCAAAAATCCTACGAGCCTCACGCTGTAATAAAATCTAATCATTGTCACCCCTTCTTGTTCGGGAGGACATATTCAAGAGCAAAGAAGTGCATTTTGGTGTCATCAAAGTTGTGCTACAGACCCATATGACGACTAATGGGTGTCTCCATTTTTTTCCCCCATACCAGGGAAACATGGCCCCTGATGCAGTGAAAAAAAGGATGTTTTGTCTTGCTGACATAAAACGCATCAGTCGCAAACCATAATATAAACTATCCCAACGGACTGACAGGTAGCCAAAAATTTGGGCCTGTACAGACGACCATTGGGCAAGGCAATGTGCTTGGATGCGTATATATGATGGCGGAAATTGCACTTGTGCCAAGGCCTAGTGCCCCTGGATTTGACCTGGACAAGCGGCGTGGGGGCATATTGGCTATGCACCAGCACATCTTAGGGACTTGGATCTCTTGAAAGTTATTTCTGGGAAATCTTTAAAACCTTTAAGGAGCTACCAGTATTTTTTGAAAATATCTCGTACTTGTTGATGTTGGCCAGAAAAACATGTAATTAATCTGATACCTGGGTTAGATTTGGGGGTTTTCTTACCATGGATCAAAGCAGACCTATCGCGACTCTTGGCCTTGAGGTACGCTTTTTTTAAGGCATTTATTACTGTAGCCTCGGAGTTGCAAGCGCATCTGTAGTGCTCTTGCTTCAGACTCAAATTGAGCATCTTCGCTACAGTTCCTTTTGAGTCTAAGGTATTGGCCATAGGGTACGCTAGCTATCAGAGGAGCCGGATGGGAGCTAGTCGCATGAAGCAGGGTATTTCCTGCCAAGGGTTTGCGATAGTGTGGATCCAATGCCCCCATCGGGATTAATTAAAGATCTGTATATCCAAGAAAGTTAGTTAGTTGTAATTGGCTCCTTTCTATAGTGAATTTAAAATCGAATATATTCACCTTGAGGCTTTCAAAGAAAGCCAATAGGTCCTCTTTATTACCAGTCCAAATTAAGAAGACATCATCGATTTTATAGTGTCTCCAGATAGGAATCAGATCAAAAAATATCTGCATATCATCTCTGAAAAAGATGTCGCTCCCACCCCACCTAGATACAGGGTGGCATAAGAGGGGGCACACTTGGTCCCCATAGCCCCCTGCATCTGGAGGTAGTGGGAACATCTGAAAAGAAAAATATTATTGGTCAAGATGAATCGAAGTAGATTCACAATTGATTCATTGTACCTCTTGGGTGCTTCATTGCTCTCGGAAATGAAGCCCTCCACAACTCCCACGCCCAAATCATGGGGGATGGAGTTGTAGAGTGCCTCAACAGCGAGAGCAACAAGCCAGGACCCCTCTGGAACTGAAATGCCATCAAATGTTCTCAAAAGATCACTGGTGTCCTGCAAATAGGACACCAATCCCTCGACATGGGGTCTAAGGAAGTCATCAATGAGTGCGCTTGCATTCTCAGTGAGACACCCGTTTCCCGAGGCTATGGTGGATTAGTGGCATTTTTGTGAATTTTCGGGAGAGCATATAAAGTAGGAGTTTTGGGGGGCCGAAACATTCAGAAATTCCCAAGTTTTCTTGTTTATTAACCCTTGATGGTAGGCCGAGCTAAGAAGTTGTCTATATTTTGGTTATTGTGTAATTGACATGACTCTTATTTTTCTATACCATTAATTGTTCTGTAGAAGCTTCATAACCATTGACTCGTATTGACAATTGTCCATTACAACCAAATTTCCCCCCTTATCGGATGGTTTTATAGTTAGGCGTGTTTCTTGTTGTAGAGCGAAGTGCCTTTTTTTGAACTGACGTTAAATTGGATTGAGTCAGTCCCTTCCATTTGGTCTTGCGTATTTCATTAGTCACTTGCTGGGTAAAAGCCCAAACATTGGGATTACCCTGCAAAGCAGGAAAAGTGGTTGATCTAGGTTTATAATCTCTTGGTGTGGAGAGTATGGGAGGAGGGATCATCAGGGGCGGAGACAATGCCAATCAACCTGATTTGCAGAATATCAGCCTCTGCAAGGTCCGTCTCATCAATATGTCCCTCATCCCATAATTTCATCCATTCTTCCATAGCTCTTATATCATTAATATGCATTTCGTTCCAGAGGGGTTTTTCAGGCTGCTGGATCTGAGTCGATGGCTGTGATTTATCGTACAGAACTCGGAACATTAATTTGCGCGAGAATAAGTTGAGATCTTTGATTAATTTAAAGGCATCAACTGGGACAAAATTTGAGGCCAAGTTGTAAAACTGAAATTTGAGCATCCGTAAGAACAATTTACGACAAGTTGATTAACCACTTTCCGACCGGCGCACGACGATGTACATCCCTTTTTTGAAGAGGGATATCTCGGTAACGGCAGCAGCTGCTGCCACAACCGAGGTATCCATCTCTTCAGGCGCCGGTTGGCTGTCCGATAATGGTGGTCATCGTGGCGGATTCGCAGCGAGATCACCGTTATCGGCGGCGGGAGAGGTGCCCCCCCCCTCCCGCCGCTCTCCCGCGCCTTCCACCGCTTACCGGAATCGTCAGCAGCGGCGGAGGCGATCAGGTCTGTTCCCCTCCTGTGTCTAGAGATGAGTGACGCTAAGATGGCCGCCACTCATCTCTATACCATAGGAGGGCGGAAGCGACATCAAAAACGTCACTTCCGCCCATACCTCTTAAAGAGGAATTTTCAAATGTCATTTTTTTAAATGACTTATTTTTTTTTTTTTTTTTTTCATTGAAGTCCAAATATGAGATCTGAGGACTTTTTGACCCCAGATCTCATATTTAAGAGGACCTGTCATGCTTTTTTCTATTACAAGGAATGTTTACATTCCTTGTAATAGGAATAAAAGTGAGCCAATTATTTTTTTTTAAAAAACAGTGTAAAAATAAATAAAATCAAGAAAAATAAATAAGAAAAACAAAAAAAAATTTTTTTGAAAGCGCCCCGTCCCAACGAGCTCGTGCGCAGAAGCGAACGCATACGTGAGTAGCGCCCGCATATGAAAACGGTGGTCAAACCACACATGTGAGGTATCGCCGCGATCTGTAGAGCGAGAGCAATAATTATAGCCGTAGACCTCCTCTGTAACGCAAAATATGCAACCTGTAGAATTTTTTAAACGTCGCCTATGGAGATTTTTGAGGGTAAAAGTTTGATGCCATTCCACGAGCGGGCGCAATTTTGAAGCGTGACATGTTAGGTATCAATTTACTCGGCGTAACATTATCTTTCACAATATATAAAAAAATTGGACTAACTTTACTGTTGTCTTATTTTTTTATTCAAAAAAGTGAATTTTTTCCAAAAAAAGTGCGCTTGCAAGACCGCTGCGCAAATACGGTGTGAAAAAAAGTATTGCAACGACCGCCATTTTATTCTCTAGGGTGTTAGAAAAAAAACAATATATAATGTTTGGGGGTTCTAAGTTTTTTTTTCTAGCAAAAAAAACTGTTTTAAACATGTAAACACCTAAAATCCAAAACGAGGCTGGTCTTAAAGTGGTTAATTCAAATTAGATTTTGGGCTGTTTCAGGTGCGGTGAGTCTACACATCCTTTTTTTTTTTTTTTTTGGTCATGTACTGGTTGGGTGAAAATTGGGGCCGTGCGAAAAACCGACTCAGTGATTGTCTCACTGGTTCCACCCACCTGAGTGGGCAAAGCCTGAGCAATCACTGAATGGGTTGTGCCCGTGTGAGAAGTGATTTCGGACTGACCTGGTGCTTTTGAAGTGGCAGGTTTTGGCAGCTGCTGCTCTAGTGTTCATAGGTGTAAGGTTGTGGTTGGTAAAACGTTTAGACTTTCCCATTTGTGCACTTACATTACCATTGGTGCGTTTCTGTGGTTGTTGCTTCTTAGGAATCGTGGAACGATCAGGTTCCTGTGAGGAAGAAACAGAAGATGGTGATGAAGTATCAGAATCATTTTGTTCAGAAATCTGTTCATTTTGAACCCGCATTTTGGTGTTGCGCCTCCTGTTCCTAAGGGGTGCCCAATTGTAGGCCTGACTATTATCATAAGAGTCTCTCACATGAATTTCTTTTCTTTGGTTTTCAATATTTCAGTCATGTATGATTGAAGACCCGCCTTAAGTGCAGTCTCACAATCGGGGAAGAGTGTGTCCAGGGCAATAGACTTATTATCCTCATACAATTTCTCTATCTCTTTATCCAAAAGTATTAATTCATTAGTGTAATGACAACATAGAAGCTCCATCATTTTGGCGGAGCACTGCTACAGATTTTCTTCCCATTGCAACTTGAACTCAGGTTCCAATTTGTTGATGGTAGGGAAAATCTGTATTCTCAGGCCCCAATTTGAGTCGGAAGCAAGAGCACTAAAGATGCTCTTGCGACTCTGAGGCTACAGTAATAAATGCCTTAAAGCATACCTCAAGGCCAAGAATCAGATTTTTCTGGCCAACATCAACAAGTACGAGATATATTCAAAAAATACTGGTACCTCCTTAAAGGAGATGCAGATGTATCCAAACATCTTAAAGATTTCCCAGAAATAACTTTCAAGAGATCCAAGTCACTAAGATGTGCTGGTGCATAGCCATTATGCCCCCACGCCGCTTGTCCAGGTCAAATCCAGGGGCACTAGGCCTTGCCACAAGTGCAATTTCTGCCATCATATATACGCATCCAAGCACATTGGCTTGCCCAATGGTCGTCTGTACAGGCCCAAATTTTTGGCTACCTGTCAGTCCGTTGGGATAGTTTATATTATGCGACTGTAATGCGTTTTATGTCGGCAAGACGAAACGTCCTTTTTTTTTTTTTTCACCGCATCGAGGACCATGTTTTCCTGGTATGGGGGGGGGGGGGGGATGGAGACACCCATTAGTCATCATATGGGTCTGTATCACAACTTTGACACCAAAATTCACTTCTTTGCTCTTAAATATGTCCCCCCCCCCAACGAGAGAGGGGTGGCAATGATCAGATTTTATTACAGCGTGAGACTCATTGCATTTTTGACCTTGGTGCCCTTAGCCCCCCCCCCCCCCCCCCCAGGCCTTAATGATGCCTTTAAGTTTTAAGTCATTTCTCTCATTATTATTTTTTGCCTGTTCTTCTTTTTGCTGCCTTATAGTTAATTATAATTACAATATTGTTTTGTACTAATTTGATGCTTTCATCAGAAACCAGATCACATAATTTTTTGTATAAACGTGTGGTCACTCTATTTGAACCAGCTTCACCTTCTGACTGCTGACCTTCCTAGGCGTGTTTATTGATTATAACACGCAAATCATGCTGTTTATTCACTAATTTGTTTAACATGTAAAATGCATTTCTTGCACACTTTGTTTTCATTCCTCCGCCTGCCAACATAGGTATTGCTTGTACGGGTGCCTGGGCATCCACTGGTTGATTTGTTAATCAATCATTCGACCGGTGTGTTGCCACTTTTTTGGTTCTGTCCATCTGCTCAGCCTTGGGTTGTAGAGTTTTTCCCTGTGCGATCGGGATGGGCTGTTTGATTTCGTCCACCCACCCACACGCATTGGCTCGTCATATCTTAAAGAGGGCATTGGAGTTTGCAAGATGGCGGCCGTATTCCTATGACGCTTTGTGTCTGTGGTGCATGTGCCATCCGTAATTCCTGGTGCATGTGCAGTGGTATTCCACTTCGTGCCTGCGACTCAGCGGTGACGTCAGACGCTGCCGAGTCGGAGAGGGGCTATGTAAATGGCAGTAACATGCCTTCACAGTCTGCCGGAGACAGCCGAATAGGGATGAGCTGATATCCCTCCTGGATCGCAAGGATTTGCCTTCTAGATCTTTCAGTAAGATGTTCTTTCATGTACATTTAACCATTCAACTTGCCCTCGTATTTTATATAGTCTTTATTTATAGAGATTTTTCTTTTGTGACATAACAGTCAAATACGACAAGATACATACAGAACTGTCCAGCCATATATTATACAAAACAGTAGGCCCGATTGGCCATCCAACAAAGAGGATATAAGAGACGGAGGCATCTATTATGTAGTCAGAAAAACATATGAGTCTAAACATTATTAGGGTGTCACCAATCACTCTGTTGGACACAGGGGGCGATTAAGGGTAGATATCACCAAGTCGCACAGGCAGACAGAAACGCAAAGAAACAAACAACGAAGGATGTACTCGTACAAAGTATATGAGCATATCTGCAACAGTTAATTCAAATGTTACTCCGGATCAAAAATCATTCTGACAATTACTCCCCTCCCGCTGGAGACTGGTCTGTTGGACGTTAGACCGTGGCGTCCCCCTCAGTGTAATAAATTCATGTGGCCCATATGCTATACCACTTGTCATACCTATCCCTACATATCGCCATCCACTCCTCCGCAGCCTTGATATTATTCACTAACCGGACCCAGTCCAAGCGACTCTGTATTTGGCTATTCTTACAATAAACGGGAATCAATCTCCTAGCCGCATTCAAGAGATGAGGAATGGTGGGGACATGCAGGAAGACATGCAGGAAGAAGCCAAGAGGTCCACATCCAGAATAATTTTAATTTGGGTTCTAATATCTTGCCAGAAAGGGCGTAACTTAGGATAGTCCCACCATATATGCAAAGGAACAGATAAGGATAGATCTGTTTGAGCCGGGTGGGGACCCTATACCAACTAGTCAGCACCTTAAAACAGTTTTCCTGCATTTTCGTGTCAACAGAACTGGAATGAGTGAGGCGGTATAGTTGGTCAAGTTGAGTATCGGTGAATTTGTGCCGCAAGTCCCTTTCCCACTCCCGAATGTAGGCGGGTTTCCCAGGGGGTCCCCGTCTCTGTAGTAGTTCATAGAGGACAGATAGAGTGCAGGATCGAGCTGGAAGACATGCACAGCCTCTCAAAGGGTGGAGGACATAGGGGAATGTATGGTGTGTTGTAAACCACATGCAAAGTGCTGAAGCCGTCCATGTCTCCAGCCATCCATTGGAAATCCACCATAAAGGGCTCTTGGTTCCTCTAATGGGAACAGTCCCCGGTCGTGGAAGAACCTGCCACATCTCAACTCTCCATCTGATGTCCAGGTACAAAGGAAAGATGGGTGTTCCCCTGGGAAAAAACAGGGGAAGCCTCCTAGGGGTGACAGCGGGGAAAATGGGGAAGGAAGCTGTCCTGATTTATTTAAAGCATCCCATAACTTTAAAGCATGGGCAGTCATTGGGGAGACATAGATCGACAGACCTCTATGTGCTTGGGGAAGCCAGGGGGCATGTGATAGATTACGACCCACCAAAAATTTTTCTAACGGTACCCAAACCTTAGTGGATACCCCATGGTGCCAGTCCAATATCCGTTGAAGGGCAATAGCCTCATAGTACTTGCGTACATCTGGGACTCCTAGGCCTTCCATCCGCTTGGGTCTCTGTAAGGTACGGAGAGCCAGACGAGGGCTCCATCCCTGCCAGATATATTTAAGAAACGCACTGTTAAGGCTCAAAAAAGACCTAGGCAATGAGAGGCACCATTTGGAGAAAAAACAGAATGCGAGGCAACACGTTCATCTTTAACACTAACTTGGCCCATCCACGAGAAGGCCTCCCTATCCCACTGGTGCAGGTCAGCTTTGATAGTAGAGAGTAGCTGAGCATAGTTACTGCTATACAGCTGGGAGTAGAGGTGAGTTAGATAGACCCCTAAATGTTTCATGTGTGTGCTGCACCAGGTAAAGGCCCAGCCCGTGGACGGGCAAGAGGATCGCAAACGTGTACGCAAGCTTGGGAAGATATTTAAGGACAGAATCTCTGACTTGAAAGTGAAATTTTATTTAGAAATTTGAAATGGAACCAAAAGTCTGCAATTCAGTCATGATGTTGGGGAGGGAGATCAACGGGTCAGCCACATAAAATAGGACTTCATCCACATATGCAGAGAGTTTATGTTCTTGTGATCCGACGCCAAGACCCTTGATATTGGGGTTAGAGCGAATCCTGTTGAGCAGGGGCTCCAGGGTAAGGGTGAAAATAAGAGGAGACAGCGGACACCCCTGTCTGGTCCCATTCTCAATAGAGAATGTGTCCGAAAGTACTTCATTCATCTTAACTCAGGCCTCAGGATGGCTGTATGACGAGAATACCCAGGAGAGCCCAATCTGGACAGCTCCGCGCAAAGGTATGTCCAGTCCACCCTGTCGAATGCCTTTTCAGCATCAGTGGAAAGCAAGAGACAGGGTGGATGGTCAGCCTGCGCCCATACCCAATGGATCAGCTGAATAGCCCGATTTAGAGTTGTCCCTCGCCTCCCTCCCAGCAATAAACCCTATCTGGTCAGGATGGATGAGAGAGGGAAGAAGGGGATGAAGGTGATTCGCTAAGATTTTTGCTAGAATTTTGATGTCTGTGTTCAATAGCGATATTGGCCTATAACTAACTACTGGGGGCCGTGTGATCCTTCCCTTCCTTGGGCAGCACTGAAATATGGACCAATAGGCCTTCCTTAGGCATAACTGTGCCGGAGGCTAGTGCTTTAAAATAAGTGCACATATGTCCAGAGAGAAAGGGAAGGAAAGCGCAGTAGTAGGCATTCGTGTAGCCATCAGGGCCTGGGCTTTCCCCTTTCGGGAGGTCCTTTACCACAGTTTCTAGTTCCTCCTGAGTTATAGGGGCTTCAAGGGATTTGCTGGTTTGGGCTGGAAGTTGGGGAGCCTGGGCCTCAGTCAGATAGTCTAGGATATGGTCTTGTTTCTGATCTACCGTCAGGCTAGGTAGTGTTGCAGGGAGGTGATACAGCTGGGCGTAGTAGTCTCTAAAGGTAGCTGGGATTTTAGAAGAGTGGACTACAGGGGGGCCCGTCCCGGTTTGAAGCTTATGTACATGACCCAAGGCCTGTTGTTTTTTTAGATCCCTAGCCAGCAGTCGCCCACATTTGTTTCCTTACTCATAAAATGTATGCGATATGTGACACAGGCGGTCACATATGCAGGTGTCTAGCAGGGTAGCAAGCTCCAGGCGATGGGCCTGGAGCTCTGCCGCCAGCTTCGGAGTCAGACGACGCTTGTGTTTGAGTTCCGCCAGTTGTATTTTCCGTAGGAGTGATTGAAGATCTCCCGCGCTTTTTTTAGCCGCGTACCCTGGGAAATGAGCTCCCCTCTAATCACTGCCTTGTGGCCTTCCCAAATGGACGCTGCCCCCACTTCAGCTGATGAGTTTTCGGCAAAATATAAAGTGATTGAATCTGAGACACATTTAGACGCCACAGCATCGTCCAGGATGTTCTCATTCAGGCGCCAGGTCCAAGACCTGGTGTCGGAGGAAGGCAGATATATGGAAAAAGGGACACTGGGGCATGATCCGATATGGTGATGGAACCAATTGACGCACTGGATAAGGTCTCTAGAGAAAACTGGTCCATCAGCAGCAGATCAATACGGGTGTACACGGCATGGGTTGCCGAGTAGTAGCTAAAATCTTTGTCTGTAGGATGGAGTAGTCTCCAACAGTCAACAAGGTAGTGAGCTTGTAAGGTCTTCCTGAAATGTTTGAGGAAAGTAAAGGAGTGGGTAGAACACCCTGCAGATGTATCAATCTTAGGGTCCTGGCTGAGATTGAAGTCTCCCCCCAAGATCAATTGACCCTCCCTAAAATGGGAGAGGGACTCCAAAAGGGAGTCCAAAAAGGCAAGTTGGCAAGTATTTTGCGCGTACTCAGTTGCAAAGGTGAATTTACGGCCTAGGATGGACCCTTTAATAAAGACGTACCTGCCATTCGGGTCAGTTAACTGGTCTATCAGAACAAAGGGGGAGTGCTTATGTAAGGCTATGGCAACTCCGCTTGACTTGGATCGAGATGAATTGCTAAGAAACCATTGGGAGTATAAATGTATGGGGAGGCGGGGGACCGAGTCAGTGCAAAAGTGTGTTTCCTGCAAAAAAATAACCTGTGCCCCCAAGCGTTTAGTTTTGAGCCACAACTTACTGCGTTTGTTAGGCGAACCCAGCCCATACCACTTTCAGGGAAGCCATAAGGTAAGGTTGTCATGGAGAGCTCCCAGTCCCCAGTCAGGAGGGAGAAAAGACCTGCAGGTGAGTGATCCGTGAGTCAATGAGCACTGAAGAAATAACATGGGGGGAGGTCAGCGAGTAGCATGGGGTCCCAAACTCGGGACATAACTCCAAGGAGTTAACCTATGTGGGGGAAGAAGCACAGCAGGTGTGAGCTCACCAAGAAGACCCACCCCATAAAGTCAGAAGGGCACAGTTGCACTGGGCTGGCACATCTTTGATGTCAAAGTACCACAGCAGCAGTGTATAACAGTTTCAGAACAGTGCTCCTAAAAGGGGGCACAATGGGCCCTGCAAATAGGACCAGTTCAACTTAAACTTTGAAATTGCATGGGTCCTTCAGGTTCTCCCCTGAGAAGGGGAATGCGGAGCACCCTGGCGAGTGTCAATTTGGGACCTGCGTCTGTTCCGACCCTTGCGACGGGAGGTGCGCCAGGGTTGTGGTTGAGGCCGCATAGGAAGCAGGATTTCAGGCACAGTTTTCCAATCAGGGACTACGATGGCTGGAAGACCCAGTTGTTCCAGGAACTGTGGTAGGTCATCTACGGTGCGCAAAATAACTTGTCGGCCATCTTTAGTGACTGACAGTTGAAAAGGGAAGCCCCATTGATAAGGCCGTCGAGCATCTTGTAGGGCCTCAAGTAGTGGCTTAAGAGCTCAACGTTGCAGCAAGGTGCGCCTGGAAAGATCCAGGAAAAAGGACAACTGGGCACCATCAAAGTCCACATGGCGGACACCTCTGACATGAGCCATGATGCTTTCCTTCAGGGAATATTTATGTAGCTTGCAGATAATGTCCCATGGTTTGTCCGGATTGTCCGAAGGTGGACGAATGGCCCTATGGGCTTGATCTATTTCAATGTGGTCAGGTGTATCTCGGCCGAGGACCTGTTTAAAGAGGCCCTCCAGGGAGGCCACTATGTCTCTGGGGCCAGTGGCTTCAGGCATGCCCCTGATGCATATGTTATTCCTGCGGCTCCTGTTCTCAGTCATCCATTTGATCAATTTAAAGAGTCGATCCTGTCTTTTACAGCGTTCATGGAGAGCCTGCAGGGCTGGAGAAACTACATCCCATTGTGCCTCCAGCTCTTCCACTCTGCCCCCATTGTGTGCAGTGTCCCCTTGCAGTGCTTCAATGTCCTGCCTTGGGGCCTTCTCCACCCTGGTGGCAAACGGCTCCAAGTTTTCTTTTGTGGGGAGGACCAGGATGTGGGCCCTGCGATCTGCATCCCCCAGCACTTCACCCATGGTTGTGGGGGTCATTGAGCTGACTGAGCTGGTGGGGGAGGTAGGAGGAGGGAGTGAAGAAGGCAGCTGTGGTGAGGGGATCGGGGAGGCCTTGTACTTGCCCGTCGGAGCCATCTTGGGAGTCTCCAGATCGGCGTGGCCCCGCTCAGAAAAGTACAGATCCAGCTACCCGAATCGGTGTCGGGAGGCCCGATGAGGCTGCAGGGATGTCCGCCGCTTGGGAGGCATGTTTGGAGCCGAAAATTCCCCTGGAAAGGCTGCTGTGGCTGCTGTTAAGCTGGTGGGTAGACGGAGCTCCTCAGCCACACGTCCTCACACGTTCATGTCGCGGCCACGCCCCCCTCGTATTATTTAAATACAAACAAAACTTTATTCAAATGCATACCTTACACTCTATATTACGTATAGGTCTATCCAGCAACAGGTGTCCGGTTTAGTCAAAACCTTGCTGTTGTTGATGTCCGATACCAGCCTAAAAACAATGAGTTGTCTGCTTTCAGCAGGACTAGTCTCTCACCTCCCATTGATTCAACCTTATTGAAAACAAAGGTAATTATCCTTCTTGCAAACTTTTTGGCCAGGAGCTATATTCCCTTACTTATTATGTGGGCTACTCCAAACTCTTGCTCTATAGGCTTATTTATATATTTCTTTTCATAAATATCACCATTATAGCTCCTCTCTGCAAGTAGCCAAGGTGGTTGAGCTGGATGAATGGAATCTCAAATACACTGATCGATATCATTATTTACATCCTATTTACATCTTTTTACTTTTTTGGAATTAAAGCAGTCTTGGTGAGATTTGGTTCTTTTGTGACCATTTGTTTTAATGTCCTTATAGTTCTCCTCATAGTTCCTTCTATACTCTATGCCAATTTGCATGTTTATTCATGTTATTGTATTACTCTTTAATGCGTTCATGAGATACTTATTCAATTGTTTTTTTTATTTATAGTATAAAAAGAGCCAAACCATCAATCTCCTGAAGAAACTCTATCGAGTGAAACGTGTCAAGAGTGGTAGTGCCTTGTTTGTATATGCTTTAATAATTTATTTATCCTTTGAAACGGATGTACCTTTCCTTCTCATGTTTTTAAAAAAATATTTTTTTTCAATAAAACTTTAAAATTTATGCTACTCGATGAGTTTTGATCTCTATACTCAATACCCATAAAGTCCCAAGATTTGTTACCTCTCTGCCCCGTTCTTTAATTAATTATTTGAAATTTTTCATATTTGGGATGTGGTGTTTTCTGTTTGATTCCTCCATCTTGCTTTTTATTATGTACTGTGACATACTGAAGCAGATCCCCTCCCTTCAGAGACTGGGCTGCTGGGCAGTATTCCAAGATAACAACCCCAAACTCACCTCCAAGAGGACTGCTTTGCTAAAGAAGCTGAGGGTAAAGGTGATGGACTGGCCAAGCATGTCTCCGGACCTAAATCCTATTGAGCATCTGTGGGGCTTCCTCAAACGGAAGGTGGAGGAGTGCAAGATCTCCAACATCAGCTCAGTGATGGATGGAGTGGAAGAGATCTCCAGTGGCAACCTGTGAAGCTCTGTTGAACTCCATGCCCAAGAGGGTTAAGACAGTGCTGGAAAATAATGGTGGCCACACAAAATATTGACACTTTGGGTCCAATTTGGACATTTTCTCTTAGGGGTGTACTCAGTTTTGTTGCCAGTGATTTAGACATTAAGGGCTGTGTGTTTGAGTTCCTTTGAGGGAACAGCACATTTACACTGTTATACAAGCTGTACACTCACTACTTTACATTGTAGCAAAGTGTAATTTCTAAAGTGTTGTCGCATGAAAAGATGTAATAAAATATTTTTAAAAATGGGAGGGGTGTACTCACTTTTGTGAGATACCGTATAAACAACCTCCCTGGCACTAGACACAAGAAGTGACGCTGCAGGCATAGGAGGTAGCGGTGGACCATTGATCCTCCCGCACCTCCGGGTCGCATGAGGGAGCTGTGTCTCCCATGTACGCCAGCGTCGGCATGAAACCCCTAGATCCTCCCAAAGCCGCCACACCAGAAGTGATGTGGCGATGACCGGAAGTGACAAGGCGGTAACCAGACGTGGCGGGTGGAACACAAATACACCTGCACTTCAGCATTACAGTGATGTGGTGTGCGTTCCACACATGTTAGTGTGTCAGGAACACCACTGGGCCCATCTTGCCAGAGCCTTGGAGACACAGAGCATGCTATATACCACAGATCGATGTTAGAGGGATACATCAGAGGATACCAACATCCCCACAGTAACAAGTTAGATCTACCATTGGGATTGTTCAATACAGTACACACCATAGTGTAAAGCTATACGGTTTGATCTTTACATGTATTGTGAGGCTACAATGCTATACCTTTTACACATGAACTGTCAATATGGTAACGGTGGGCCTGAGATGCCTGACAGTGGCACACGCCTTCCTCCCCCTTTGTCCAGACCGTTGGAAGAGGCCAGTCATTCATTGCTTTGGCTCTGAGGAAGAGGATCCTCCCTCGAAATGCATTAGCCACCCTGCAGATATGCCTGGTCCTCCGGCATCTCCAGTTCTAACGATAGACCTAAGAGAGACCGTTCGCTATTGCTGTTGCCTTGATATGCTTGTATACCACGTTTTTATGTGAGTATAACCATTAATGTTTTTATCTTGTATTAAACATTTTTTGGGTTATGCACAAGGTCGGTGCGCCCTCCCTTCTTTCTTATGTTACAGTTCCAAGGACACCCATTGTTTTGAGAAGGGCAGCAAGGCCATTGACATTCCATACAAAAAAAGGGTTGACTGCACAACACGTCTCTACACCCAGCACCCAAGCGCAGGAGAATTGTTTTGTAAGGTGATGCAGGTTTACCTGAGGTGTGGAGTTTAAGCACTAACCAGTGTTCATTAGAGGTCCTGATGATGGAGATGGGTTTTGCTGCATCTTAGTACCAGGTCGCGGTCCTCAGGATCACCCCACAAGGAAGTGAGCAAGCTGGGGTCCAGTAGCGGGTAGGGATCAAGCCAAAGCATAGTTGACGAACAAGCCAAAAGTCAGTAATGGGTGGTAATGGAGATACGGCAACAGGAGAGACAAGTAAAAGGAATTGTCCAGCATCCCAGGTGGCTCAGCAAAAAGAGACATAGCAGAGGTTGCAAGTTCAGACCTGGGTCCTGACAGTACTCTCCTCCTCCCAGGACATCTTGGGTCCAGGTTTGTAAAGGCTTGGTTTACATTAGTGTGTCGAGGAATGAGCGCAAAATCGTGTGCGTTCCCGACACACACACAAATGCGCTGCTCTTTAGCAGATGCACAGGGGAGTCATTAGTTCTTAAAGGTACCCCATGCATTTGCAAATGCATCGAGTTTTCAAAGCAGCCCAATTTTATTTATTTTTTAAAGGGGGAACATCTGGGATTAGGGCTGGTTCACTTCAGCAGCACTCCGTGTACATTTCCTGCACTGTGGGTGATTGCACTGCCCTTGTGATCTACATGCAGGTGCTAATGCATTAACAGCATCCCAAACGCAGATTGCTCATGCAATGTGTTTAAAGACACCAAATTGCATAGTACTGTAGTACCATGCGGTTTGGTGTGGTGCAGTTTCTTAAAAGTAGGGCATGCACTATTTTTTCTGCATTCTAGTGAGATCTGCAGCTCATTCAAATAAATAGGCTACGAAATCACACTGCATGTTACCCTCTTGGATAACCTCTGCATCCTAATTCCACTATGCTTACCTTTGGAGCCCAGAACCCTTCTGCTCACCTCTGCACACCCCCTCTACTCACCTTGGTACACCAAACCCTCCTCTTTGCTCACTTATCTACCCCGCACCCCCCTCTGCTTACCTCCACACCTCGCACCCCCTCTCTGCTCATCTCCACACCCCAAACCCCCTCTCTGCTCATCTGCACACCCAACCCCCTATTCCGCTCTCCTCTGTACCCACAAACCCCTGTTGGTACACCTATGTATTCCACTCTCTGCTAACCAACAACCACCCTCCCTTTTGATCCCCTCTGCACCCTGCTTTCTTCTTACCAGAGCCTTAGGGCAAGACTTTTCTTCCATTACATTCCACACCGCTTTGAGCTGTGTTGGTCCGCTACTGTCCTGTAGAGAGAGGCAGAGAGCTCAGGATTCAGACGGCCGCCTCCTCTTGCCACTGCTTTTCACTCTGCCGACCAAACTCCTGCTGTGCTGATGTTTGATGGAACGGGAGTTTGCTGTGGCACCCCAGTTGAGAATGGCTAATCTAGGGGCATGAACATTCTCCTTATGTTCCCAAGAATTTTTATCTGGCCCATATCCTTCCCATTGAACCAAGTACTGTAATTTATGCCTAAAAGTTCCTGGATTTAAGAATCTTCTCAAGCTCAAATCCTTCTTCCCTTAGCAGAATTCTCCCAGAGATGGGGTTTTCATGAAAACATTTGAGCAAGGATCCATAAAACACTGGGTGAATTTTTATACTGTCAGGAAGTTTTAAGCGAAAAATAACTGGGTTCATTTTAGCTGAAATCGGGAATAGTCTCACAAACTTTTGACCCAACTTAGCAGATGGAACCTGGACATTCCCATTTTTGATTGACAACTAACCTATGTCATCCACACAAAAGGTAGAAAGCAATCTGTGATGTCTGTCGGCAACTTTTTTGCAACATTCTTTAGCCTCCCTCAAAGTCTCGATTTAGATTCTCCTGCAATTTGGTTAATCTGTTGTTAACAGCAGAAGTTAAGATAGGGAGATCAGGAATAAAACAATTGTTATAAGCAAACTCTGCTGTAGGAAGATAGTCCACCCTGAAGATAACTAACAAAACATTGAATATACTGCTCTAAAGTTTAATAGTTCCTCTTGGTCTAACCATTAGACTGAGGATGAAAAGCAGAAGACAGATTCATTGCTACACCTAAAGCTGAGCAAAAGCTTTTCCAAAATTTTGAGGTAAACTGTATTTCTCTGTCAGACACTACATCATCAGAAATTCCATCTAGTCTAAAGAAGTAGTTCTCAACCCTGCCCTCAATTACCCCCAGTAGGCCATGTTTTGGCAATTTTTCTTAGCTAAAATAGCTGTCCAAAATACCAAGCCATTGACTCTAATACTTGAGGACAGGGTTGAGAACCAGTAGTCTAAAGACTTCTTGAACCATCAACTCCACAGTTTGTTCAGCAGAGGGTACCCCCTTAACATATATAAAGTGAACCAGTTTAATGAGACTGTCGACCACTACCACAATAGGAGTCATCTCCATTAAGGGAGGATGATCGACCACAAAGTCCATAGAAATTGACCCCATGGTCTGGCTGGAGCAACCCTAAAGTAGAGGCTTTTGGGGTGTCTTATTACATTCACAGATCAGGCACTTGGCTACATAGTTTTTGACATCTTTCTTGTAACCAAGCCACTAAAAGGAATGTGATAAAGGTTCTACTGTCTTAAAAAAAAAATGACCAGTAAGTTTGGCATTATGCCATACAAAAGAAAAAAGTGTGCTGCCCCTTTTAAATCTTAAGCATCAACAAATCATCATATAATAAGGTGAACAATCAATACATTTTAGCAAACAGTAAATAACTAATTTCAAAAGAAATCGTGATCATAAGCTTGTGAAAAGTCCAAATCTGCACATGATCATCCAGTGCTTTGAAAGTTCTCAAATGTAAAGAAACTTGTGCACCACTGTTCAAGGTGCTGGTTCAAAAAGCTAAGCCTTTTAGGACAGAAATTATCTCAAATATAAGAGATCACAAGTGCTTTTTATCCAAAGGAGGACCAATGCTCTCACCATCAGACTTCCAATTGTATTCGTGATCGAGCCAACCGGATGCAGCAATGATGTCCACACAACAAGAATATACGGCTAAGCCCTGGAGCCACCAAACTCACTCCAGCTCATGGGATTGCACTCTGCACAATCCCCCCCCCCCCCCCCCCCCATCTCCAAACACACTTATCAAATAATGGACACAACACTCAAATATTGGCATAAATTGGCCGTGGCACCTTTATTGGTTTACAAATAAATTCATCACTTTTCATAACCATATCACAATTCTAACTCAAATCAAAGTATCATTCTCAAAATTGCTTAGCCTTAATGACTCAAGCAAATTATATTTCCTCAACTTTATAATAATCAGTCCCCATGGGCTTTGCCCATTAAAAGACAAAGCACCGACCTACCCCAAACCCGCGGCCATTTCAATCACAGCCTACAAACCCCAGTTAAAAATGTCCAAGCCCCCCCTTGCACCAAATCCTCCCGCTACAGGCCTGAAAAACCACCCTCCAAATCGCTATGTCGGAAAGATAACCCCCATATAAGAGGCATAAATGTCTCCACAGAGGGATTCACCCTTTTCCTAATTTTCTCGAAATTCTTTAACTCTGGATGTGATAACCATAGTAGTCTGGAAATGATATCAGAGATGACATACTCAAATGGTGCAGGTCATGCTTGATCCTGTCGATCAAATCTAAAGTCTTCACATGACCCACATCATTCCCGCCCAGGTGAATAATCATCACCGAAAGTGATGGCCACAGTAAATACAATTCAGAAATATAATAAAATACATTTGACCAATGCAAACCTCTTTCTCCTTTCCACAGAATGGTGCAAGTTTTAGGGGTTGATACTTAAATTAGCAGTATAGCAACGATGAGATGCCCGTTTATGCGCTCAGAAAATGTAAGAATGTCCAATTATCCAAACATATTTTTTCTGACCTAAAATTCAAAGCAAAAGGTTTGGGTGGACATAAATACTATAATGCTTAGACTCCCATCTTTCCAATCTCCTAATCAAGGCCTCATCGAGCCAAAGCCTGGCCGCTTCTGTTGCCGCCCCAATACAAAAAGAATGGGGCGTGAAACGGAATTCCTGCAAACCTTTTACATTTCCTGAATACTGCAGCAAATTGAAATCTGGTCACCGGGGAACCATCAGCATGAATGAAGAATTGACCTGATCTTTTGGGCCTACAGGTGAAGAATTGATGTGTAATCCAAACACCCTTGCCCAACTGGTCAGTTTTGGAATTGGCAATAAGTATTTTTACAGATGAATCCCTGACCACCACGTGATGGGACAACAAGCCTGAACATCCTTCCCTATTACTGGGTACCATTTCCGATAGCCGTAATTCCCCCAAAAATGCTATTACATACAAAGCAGTAAACAGCAAAGCTTCATAGGATGAATAGCAGGCTACTGACCCCACTAAGGTCAGATTTTTTAACATCTCAAAAGTAATGGGCCTACAGTCATCAGGAACCATGTGCGAACGTCTATACCCCTTAATTGCCTGCCATACCAGAAAGAAACTACTGCATGCTGGAAATTGCATAATTTTAAAGAAAAAATAAATACCTGCCAATATTTTAGATATCTGGCTGTGCGATATAGCTTTCTCAAACAAACTACATACAAATGCTAAAATAGTTCTCTCTGAAGGTACCGTATAACAAAAACCCAAAGTATCGTTGAAAAATGTCCATCTTTTCCATGCAGCCAAATATTCAGCCCATGTCTTTGGGGTGACAGAATTCCAAACAGCAATACTAATGGTGCTCAAATCAAAGTCCACAGATGGTCCGGACAAGGAAAGCCAGCTGGATCTGCCTCCGGAAGTAAGGTGCGGAAACGGACCATCTGGAACCAAGACAGAGCATCTGTGATAACTTTATAAAACCCAGGTACATAACTCGCTTTAACCCAAATTTTTAAACGCAAAAATAAAGACACAAAATAACACAGGAGTTTAATAACCGTGAGGATTTTGAGTACAAGCCAAACTGCCGCAAATCCTCTGGAACCAGCCACATCTGTAAACAATTTGAATCAGCTGCATTTATGAATTCCTCCTGAAAGGAAGACCTCCCATTATACGTATCCAAAAACCGTGACCAAATCAACAAATCCGCTGTAAGGTCATTATTCAACCGTATATGAGAAAAAAGGGACTTTAAACCTGATGTCACTCAATAAAGCCTCCTAGAAAAAATTCTTCCAAATGGCATAATTCGACACGCAACGACTGAAGCTCTTTTAGTAGGACTTTCCGTTTCCTAATTCAAAAATACTTAAAATTTTTTGCCTTCTCTATCTTTTCTGTGGGAAAACTAAAAACTGACAACTTTGTGTCTATATGAATTCCTAAAAATTGCAATGAAGTGGAAGGAAAAACAGTATTTTCCTTCACCATGGGATCTCCAAAATGGCTCATAAGGAGCGAAAAAAGTTTCAAGGAGTAAAAACAAACTGATGAATCTGCCAGCCCTATTATCAAGAAAAAATCTATAAAGTGGATGATATTGTCAAAACCTGACTCAAAAGTGACCACGCAGTGCAAGAATTTCAAGACTTTTTCAAAATAACACGACAGGGAACACCCCATTGGCAAACACATATCATAAAAGTAAGATTTCCCAAAGAAAAAACCCAAGAAACTATACGAACTGGGGGAAACTGTAAGCAATCTAAATGCAGACTTAATATCAGCCTTTGCCATTAGAGCCCCCTGACCAAAGGACCTGATTTTGACTATTGCCTCCTCAAACGAGGAATAAGAAACCGAGGCGAAAGCATCATCAATCTCATCATTAAGGGAGAACCCTTTTGAGTATGACAAATGATGGATAATTCTAAACGAGTTTGGTTCCTTTTTAGGGACAACCCCTAAAGGCGAGATACGCATGTTTTTGAAAGGGGGAAATGGGAAAGGTTCCGCTATGCAGCCCTCTTTCTGCACTTTTTCCCTAACTACTTCTGGGAATTCAGCAATTCACTTAAAATTGTTCACCACCGCGCAACCTATTCCTGAAAATGTAGGCAGTAAAAACCCATATGTAAACCCCTCAATTTAGAACTGCGCTATCCCCCGATCAGGGTAACGTTCCAACCATGGGACAATGTTTGCTAGCCTCACTGGTGTGAACTCTTTTGGCTTGAAAATTATCCCGCTGTTGGCCTGACTGACTAATTCTTTTGAAGCATTTCAAAACTGAGTGAGGACCCGAACAAAAGGAACACTCGTGCCTATATTTACACAATGCACCCCACTTGCACTGGTTCTCATTAAACTCATTCCTGTATGGGGAAACATTACTAACCGAATGCTGCTGTTTTGGGGCACAATCAATTTCAGCCAGAGGCCTACATCTTTAATGCCCCATTTTAGATTGGGATAAATGGACATTTTTTACCTAAAAGACTCATCATATTGATAACAACCCACTACATTTCTCCGGATGTTTTTCCCCTAAAATGCTAGAAAAAATGCAGAATGCTTGCAACCGATTAAATGACCTTGTAATGGGCCTGCGCCTGTCCTCATCCCCTTTGTCTTCATCTTTTCTATCCGTTTTTGTTAGAAATTCCTTAGAGGAAGGTAAAAGGGACAGCAAATCCAAAAATTCACCTTTCCATATTTTCTCTTTCACAGTTGCGGAAAGATGAAAACCCAGCGGGGATAACTTGCAGGGCAACGCCTCCTTAAAACAGGTTTCCGGCACCGCAGGGTTAACCACTACACGTAAAAGAGATTCAGCAACGTGACCAGAATTCTGTACATTCAAAAAAAGAATTAACAAGAGAAGGTATATTCAGTGAACCCGTTGACATTACTGAGGGACCCCCAGATGCCAAAGGGTTAACTGCCGCAGCTGCTGGAGACCATACAGAAGTAGGAGCAGCAACATTCCCATTAGCTGACACACACATTTTAGCTACTGTATATTAGACAATGATGATAACAATGTGTTATGCATATGCAACTCACCAGGAACTCCAGCAGGTGGCGCCATAGTAGCATTGGGATTCTGCTGATGCTGACTTCCCATAGAGGAATCAGGAGGAGTGGCTACCCGTCCATCACCATATTCGAGCGCCTGACGCCTCCCCATCTGGGTCCTCGGAGGGGCAGGATCACCTTCGGCTGCTGGGGGCAAGTCCTGGAGTACTGAAAGAGAGTCACTCACCCCGGCATTGCCTCTGTCGCTTCGGATGGGAGATGGAGAAAAGGCCCGTCTCCTTCTCTTGTCCCGTCGGCCCTGTCTTCCCCCAGCGCCGCATGCTCCTTGTCCCACAGCGCCGACTGCACCATGTACAATGGCACTGATTACGCCAATCTCTCCCACACCAACTGCTCCGTGCTCCATGGCTCCGCTCCTTCCATCATCGTTTGACAACGCCACTGGACCCACAGTATTCGCACGCTCCGGGGGGCGGCTGCACTGCAGCCTATCAGACTGCCGAGATCCCCCTGCTGAAATCGCTGCCGCTCTCCTCTGTCGCCTGGCCGGCTGTGGTGTATACACAGACATGCTGACCTCCTCTGTGATAGCAACCTGCTGTGCTTCTCCTGTTGTTTCTTCCAAACAAAGCCTCAACCATTCTTCTCCACCGTTGGCTGCCGCCTTTTCCAAAAGCTGCCTGACAAGTGTCTCCATATCCTGAGGTAGGTGATGAATCTCTTCTTTACCAGACCTTCAGCCTGTCAGCAGAACTCCTGGGACAGTGGGCCCTTTATATAATGAGCCCCACTGCTTCCAGAGAGTTCCATCCACTCTCATTGGCCCATTCCTACCTGCCCCAGGGGAGCAGAAAGGGCCAAACGTCCCTTGATTACCTGAATAATCTGACCATCCTAATCAGCTAACACCTGGGGGGAAAGCAGAGGCAACCCCATGCAGGTGCACCCAAATAATTGTGCCCTCCTAATACAGATATCAATTAAAGGCAAAAAGGAGAAGCCTCATAGTGCAGTCATTATGAACATTTTATTGTAACCGTTATTGTACTTACATGCAGACGAAAAGAAGCAAGCAGTTAAAACAAAGACTGCATGTCCGCGGGTTCCATTGGTGTGCCGGTGCGAGAAGATGTCACAGATCTAGCTTATCCCGACGTGTTTCTCTGTAATAGGCATCCTCTGAGATAGGAGACTGAACCAACCTAAGGGCTTCAACCTGAGCAGATTCAGGTACATAGAGGCAATGTGATTGAGTCCAAAAGTAGTTTTTGTATTAAAGGTTCATGTTCTTACGAGGATGATTGAGGAATAGATCATTCTCATACCCCTATTTCAGAAGACTCAAGAATGTCTTGGAACATGTAACCCCCTCGGAAGTTCTTCTGAGATAGGATTGCACATTCTTACCTTCCTGGAGTGGCTCTGACAACATCCTTGATAAGGCGTCAGCCTTACCATTCCTTGACCCAGATCAATATAAGATGATACAATTGAATCTGGAAAAGAAGAGAGAACAATGTGTGTGTCCAGAAAACAATCTCTTGGCAGAACAAATTAATTCCAAATTTTTATTATAAGTGAGAACTGTTATGCCGCGTACACACGATCGGACTATCCGCCGGACTTAGTCCGGTGGACTTAGTCCCGCAGACAATAGCCGGACTTTCCAGCGGAGGTCCGCCGGACTTTTCGAACGAGCAGACTTGCCCACACACGACCAGACTTTCCTGGCGGACCGCAGGGCCCCCCTTCCCCAAAGCACCCCCCATGTTGAGGGCACGCGGCCTGGTATGGCTCGGGGGGTGCTCGCTCGTCCCCACCCCCTTTCCTTACCGGCCGGGCTGCGTGCTCGGATAAGGGTCTGCTATGGACTTTGGGGGGACCCCCACGCCATTTTATCGGCGTAGGGATTGTTCTTTAAATCCATACCAGGTGACGGGGCTAGCAAGGTGTCAATCTCGCCAATGGAGGCGGCGACATTGGCTTCCTTCGCTAGTCACGTCTACCTGGAGTCATGTTCAAAATGAAAGGACTTTACTCCGTGTGTGGGCAAATACGTTCATTTCAAAAGTCCAGTGGACTAGCACACAGGCGGTCGGATTGTCTGCCGGGCTACAGAGTCCGGCGGATAATTTTGAGTCAAGACTTCTTTCTAAGTCCGCCGCACTTTTGGGAACAAAAAGTCTGCCGGAGCCCACACACGGGCGGATTGTCCGCCGGACTCTGGTCCGCCGGATAGTCCGATCGTGTGTATGCGGCATTACAGGACGAATAGCCGCTTCCAGCAGAAGCCTTCACTCCTTTTGGTTAAAGACATTAAACAAGAAGTATAAGCACAATGATGAAGCTGCATCTTTTCTCCTTTTTTGCTGAGAAAGGCTAGCTCCCATGGCAGAGTCTGAAGCATTTACTTCCATGATAAAAGGAAGTTCAGGATCGGGATTTACCAATATTGGTGCTGAAGTAAAACGAGTCTTTAGGTTACTAAAGGAGGTCTGTGCCTCAGGTGACTACACAAAGGGCATGCCTTTCTTTGTCAGCTGCATAATTGGTGCTATTACCTTGGAGAATTTTCTTATGAAATTTCTGTAGAGGTTGGCAAATCCAATAAATAATCAAAAAATGATCAGTGTAGCGCAGCATCATTAATAAAATATAATATAACAGTCCAAAAAAGTCCCATATAAATTCTGAATATATCGTAAACAACAAATAAAATCCTCCGTGGATGTAATGGCTTACCTTGGTTGGAGTCCATAGTGCAGAGATGTGTGCTCACCCGTGCAAATACACACAGCCCACGGTAACTAGGTAAAAGGCTACCTGGACTGTGAATCTGAGCACGGGGGCTTGACAGGGAATTTACCAAAGGATTGTCTAGGTGAAGCTGTAGTCAGGGATTCCAGAAGTCAGAATTACGATGAACAGAGCCAGGTTCAGAAGCCGGGGTCAGTCTTGGAACACTAAAACTTGAAAATAAGAACAAAGGAAACCAGGAACCTTTGACAATACAAGAGACAATAAAGAAATAAAGAAATAGCTCCTGCAATCCGCCCTAAAACAGCTGCACCATTGTCTGCAGTGTGAAAGCCTGAGGGCTTCTTTGGAGCGGTAAAGGAACGGTGAACTCACCGCTCCTCCAGCGCTGCTCCCCATTAAAATCAATGGGGCAGCGCTGTAATACCGCTGGCAAAACGCCGCTATTGCAGCATTTTGCGGGGGGTTTTAACCCTTTCTCAGCCGCAGTGCAAAGACATGGAAGTTCATGGAAGGAGCAAAGGGTTCAAAGTAGAGTTGAGCGGACACCTGGATGTTTGGGTTCGACGGGTTTGGTCGAAGTTCGCAAAAAAGATCGAGTTCGGGACCCGAACTTGACTCCGAACCCCATTGAAGACAATGGGGACCCAAACTTTTGAGGACTAAAATGGCTCTTAAAAAGTAATGGAAAGGGCTAGAGGGCTGCAAATGGCAGCAAAATTTTGTTAAGAGCATGGCAAGTGCTCTGCAAACAAATATGGATAGGGAAATAACTTAAAATAACATAAAATACATAAAGATAAAAAAAATCTTGATCTAGGAGGACGAGGTCCGTATGGAGTAGGAGGTTGAGGTGGCAGTGGGCAGGGGGCGGGGTCACCAGGTGCCCTCCATTATAAAAGACCTGTCAGACGCAGCGAAGCCTCACACAGCGGGAGCCTCCCATTGCAAGGAGTGGCCCAAGAAGAGACACCGACACCGACGCCGACGCCATGGAAGAAGATGCCTGGATGAGAAGGACGAGAAGACCAGCGCAAGAAGAAGCGGAACGGAGAAAGAAGATGATGGAAGAAGAAGATGGAAGAAGATGCCGGAAGGAGAAGATGAAGAAACCGAAGGATAAAGAAAGGAAAAAGTGTGGGTGAATAGCTGCGCTTCCAGGAGTTCGAGCTGCCAACACAACAATATGACCAATTGTAAACTATAAATAAGAAAGGGAAAGTGTGGCGCTAAGTGAAACGTGTTTAGAACAATCGTAGTGCATAGCTGCAGGGAAGACATCCGGGATGGAACAGGACGTACTGACGTAGAGCGCAGTACAGAGGGAGGGGCCTAATACAGCGGGCGGATGTGCAAAGTGACGACAGCGAGGAGAGGGGAACGCCGAGGCTCCATGGAGTGTGAGAGACTCCGAGACCGTCAGCGCCGCCTGCCCAGACCAACGCACAGCCGACGGTGAGCCGCACCAACGAGTCATCGAGGAGGGGCGGGACACGCTAGCCGCGCTCCCAGTTCCCTACCCCACGCACCGTCGCCTCTTCCTCCGACCTCTGCCGGCCTGGATCACGCTCTCCCCCCCCACGCAAAGCCCCGGAAATCTTTCAGATAAAAGATACAAGCCGTGAGTATACCTCCGCTCGGTAACCCCCAGGGAAGGATGAGGTAAGCAGAGGTCTACATTGGCTAAAGCGATTTGTGTATCCCAGGTAACCATCTCTGTATCCAAGCACCTACCCCAGATGACAGCACAAGCTTGATAATGTCTGCATATCCTGCTTAACTTATGATCATTATCATTATGAATACAGCAACATTCTGCAGTGATTAACTGTCTTTGGTCATTATATTACGTCCCTGTGGGCGGCTGGGGGAGGGGACATAGAAGAAGCCGGAGTGATTAGATTGAACTCTGTGTGCCCTGACTGTCGTAAATTCCTAATGAAGTTTTCGATCGTTTCTTTTTTTTTTTTTTTTTTCTTCTCTCTTTGTACCGTTCCCACCACCACTGAATGGGAATACACCAGCGGGAATAGCCGGTGGGGCTTATCCACTGTCTACCTGTCTGCAGATCGTGCCCGAGCTGGGTCCCTGGGGGGCAGGAGAGTGGTTTTACTGGCGCCCAAGTGAGAGAGACGTAAGAAATAGTAAAAAGGGGCCCCTCTCGTCCTCTAAACGCGGTAGCCGGACCAGAACCATCAGACCAGGTGGCCTAACCAGTATCATCCTTACATTTCTATCCGCGTACACTCCTTGGACTGATGGTATAGGGGGGTGATTTAGGAGCAAGTAGCAGAATAGAAAACTGACAGCAAAGAACCTATAAGTATGGACACAGTCACCGTTAAGACACTCCTAAACTAATACATCTGGATACGACAGAGTATCTAAGTCTAAAAGGGGGGATCCCTAGGCCGCAGATATAGCTAGGGGGCAGAGAGTATATTCCATAAGGCTCTGTGTATCTAACCTATGAAAAAGTCTCACTGCTACTCCCAAACGCCAGCTCGCGAGTGAATAAATTACTCACACAGAAGAGAAGACCCTCTTAAAGAACATAAGGAAAAAGCGAGGGAAAAGAGGAAACAGTAGGTCTCTTAATAGGGACCAAACAGACAACAACCTGGGAAAGAGGATTAGAAAGGCCCGTTCAGAAAACATGAGCAAAGTCCCCAAGAAGGGCCCCCTCAAAACCCCCAAAACAGTGAGCACCATAAAACATTATCTGAAAACAGGCTCAAGCCCACAACCAAACCACACGGAGGCTCTTTCAGATGTAACGATGGAGAGAAGGAAACCAAAGGATAAGAAATCGGACAATCAGCCTACCCAATCCACACCCGATCAAACACTGGAAAACGAAGCAGACGCCAGCAGGATCGACGAACAGGGGGGGAGAGTACATCTCCCTACAAAGAACGAGATGGAAGAAATGCTTCTAAAAATGGAAAACGCGATAAAAGGGGACTTCCACCTCTTCAGAGAAGATCTGGGGCATCTATTGACAAGAGTAGAATCCGTAGAGAAAAGAGCGGACTTCCATGAACAAGAAATGCACATATTGAAAGATCAGTTAAGAGCTATACAATTATCACAACGAGATATCCAATACAAATTAGAAGACGCAGAGAACAGAAATAGACGTCAAAATCTCAGAGTGAGAAATGTCCTGGAAAAAAGGGGAGAAGATTTAAGGATGATAATAACAACCATATTCAACCTCCTCCTGGGCAAACAAGAAGAGGAATTCCCCAAATTAGAGCGGGTTCATCGAGTAGGTAGACTCTTAGAAACTGGCTTACCTAGACCACGGGACATTATAGTCAGATTTCGTTTTTACAAGGACAAAGCTATAATTTGGTCAAAATTGTTCGGGAAGACGCCTCTGAAATATGAGGATTCCAAGATCCAGATCTACTCAGACTTAGCCCCCCAGACGCTGGAGAGGAGAAGGTTGCAGAGACCTTTACTTGATTTGATGCGTCGTTCAAACGTGAAATATACATGGGGTTTCCCCGCGTGCTTGATAGGTACAAAAGATGGACGTTCGGGCAGATTAAAATTTCCGGAAGATCTGAGGGACTTCTGTCAAAAGTTGGACTTACAAGTCCCGGCTTTACCAGGATGGGAGACGGGGGCGGAGAGTGGGGAGACGGGGGGGGCGGAGGAGAAGAGGTGAGGTGCCAGAAGGTCGACCACTGATTAGGGCAGAATTAAGCAGCACATGACCCGCCCGCTGACCCCCGATACCCTGAAGCTTTCAGGGTCCGGGTAAGTTACAGCTGCTGATCAGAGCCCCACCTCACCTGAGATATTGAGAGAACGGAGGGGAGTCGCAAAAGAACGGCCCCCAACATCTCTATGACCTTAGTAGGGGTCAGGGAGGGAGGAGGGGGGTTAGGGAGGGGGGTCTGGGAAAGGAGGGGGGTAGGTGGAAGAGGACTCATGGGAGGGAATAAAGAGTATGGGGGGGTTAGGGGGGGGAGGTAAGGGAGGGAGGGAAACAAGCTCCGACATCGCTGTGATCCTATTGCCACAAACTGTGAAGTTGTATCCAAAGGGCCCCAATGACTAACATTAAGTTAATATCTTACAATGTAAAAGGACTCAACTTACCCAACAAACGAGCCAAAATCTTAGATGAACTTAAAAAATACGGAGCAGGCATAGTTTTCCTCCAGGAGACACATATCTCACTCGGGTCCAATATAAAACTCTTCTCTAGCCACTATCCAACCTGGTTCTATGGGGACACTATAGTGAATAGATCAAGGGGGGTGGCCATAGGTTTTTCCAGGGATACCTTTTTCCGCTTAGAGAACAGACTCGTGGACCCGGAAGGGAGATATCTGTTCCTCAGAGGCTCAATTGGACAGACAAAATACACGCTCGCAAATATTTATGCCCCCAATACTAGGCCAGTACAATATTTGAGCGGAATTCTCGCCAAATTAAGGGATTTCAAAAGGGGATATGTGATTCTCATGGGAGATTTAAATTTTCACATGGACCAGGACTTAGACTCTACGTCCCGTGTGCGGGGGACAAGTAATGTTGTAAAGCAAATGATTAAACAAAAACTGTTCACCAGTCAACTGGTAGATATTTGGAGGGTTCATCACCCTAAAATCAGAGACTACACATTTTTCTCCCCCGTACACGGGACGTACTCGCGCCTCGACTACATTTTTCTGGACCACGGCTTGCTTGACAGAGTCTTAGAGACAAAAATAGAGATTATTTCACTCTCTGACCACGCCCCGGTCTCGCTGAGGCTTTATTTTCCAGATATACAGGCTCCACATAATAACTGGAGACTAAATGAGGAACTTCTTAGGGACAGTGAGATCGTGGCCCAGATTAAGGTAGAGATAGAACAGTACTTTAAGACTAACGACAATGGGGAGGCACAGGGATCTCACGTTTGGGACGCTCATAAAGCGTTTATCAGAGGGACTTTTATATCAAAGGGAGCTTGGAAGAAAAAAGAACACCGTAAGAAAACTGAGGATTTAAAAGTAGAGATCGGCCTTCTTGAACAAGAACACAAACAACTACCGGGCCATAATAAAGAGTTACTCTTAAAATTAACCTCTAGGAGAGAGGAGCTAAGGGACTTACTGGAACAGGACGTAAAGCAAACTTTTAATAGAATAGCAAAAGAAAGATACCTATGGGGAGACAAATCAAGTAAGCACCTAGCTAAAACTCTACAAAAAAAAAAAGGCAAGAAATTATATTGAAAAAATACAAAATAAGGTAGGAGAGGTTAAATATCTTTCGGGCGATATAGCAAATTCTTTTAGAGAATATTATGAGGGAGTATACGCGGCCGAGCAACATATCCCGAGAAAAGGGGAAAAAACAAAGAAAATAGATACCTTCTTAGAGTATGCCGTGTTGCCTAGACTCCCTCTGGATGATATGGAGGCCCATGAGAGACCATTTTCTGAAGAGGAAGTAAAAAAGGCTTTGATGAATTCTCCGTCCGGGAAAAGTCCGGGCCTGGACGGTTTTACTGTTTTCATATTATAAGGTATTCCAGGAGCTGTTGATCCCTAGACTTTGCACCTACTTCAACGGATTGGGTTCAGAATATAAAATGAGCGAAGACTCTTTAACGGCCAACATTACGGTTATCCTGAAAGACGGAAAGGATGGATCGGTGTGCTCGAGTTACAGACCTATTTCACTTCTTAATGCCGATACCAAGCTATATGCCAAGATCTTGGCAGAAAGGGTCAAGCGGTACTTGAGCACACTGGTCCATCCCGACCAGGCGGGTTTCGTTGCCGGGAGAGAGGGACGGGACAATGCTGTCCGAACTTTGCTGTTGCTTCAGAGAATTAGAGAGGCTGGGTCCCCAGGTCTATTCCTGTCAATAGATGCGGAGAAAGCATTTGACAGGGTAGACTGGGGACTCATGTTTCAAACGCTAGCCCATATGGGTTTTGGACCAAAAATTTTACAAAGAATAGGGGTACTATATGACGACCCTAAAGCCAAGATTAAAATCAATGGAGTAACATCCTCCCGGTTCTGCATGAAAAATGGGACGAGACAGGGATGCCCGCTGTCCCCCCTCCTTTTTATTTTGTCTCTAGAACCCCTCCTGGCGACAATCAAGAAGAACCCAGGTGTTGAAGGCATAGTAGTGGACGGCGACGAACATAAGATAGCAGCTTTCGCGGACGATATTTTATTCTATATAAGTAACCCATTAAGAACTTTCCCTAACTTAATGCAAATTTTGAAACAATATGGAGAGATCTCCAACTTTAAAGTCAATAATTCCAAATCTTTTATTTTGAATATAAATGTAACTAAAAAGGATAAAGAGATTTTACAGGAGAGATTTGTCTTCCCATGGAAAAAACATATTAATTATTTAGGAATTAATTTAGCAAAATCTATCAATGAAATATACAGGACCAAATACATCCCGCTGCTTGATGAGATAGCAAAAAAAAGTAAAGACTACTCGACGAGACCCCTTTCGTGGCTGGGTCGCATTAACACAGTGAAAATGACCCTATTACCCATAATCACATACAAATTCCAAATGCTCCCAATCCCTCTATCCCAGACGTATCTTAATAAATTAAAATCCCTCTTAATGAATTTTATATGGAAAAATAAGAAGCATAGAATCTCACTTCACTCATTGAAGAAAGAAAAAAAAAAGAGGAGGCTTAGCGGTACCTGATGTAGTAAATTACTACTATGCAACGGCCCTATCGAGAATCCCCGAATGGAGTAATAACAACAGTAAAAAAAGATGGGTAAAATTGGGAAAAATTCTCAGCAATTCACAATTAGGGAAAGAAATTTGGAACCCCCCAAAGTTTAGAACACTGAGTGAAGGCACCAACACTATGACCACAAATACACTAAAAATATGGGATAAAATTTACAAATCTGTTAACGTTAAATATAACTCTCCATTAATAGCACTAAAAAATAATGAGTACTTTGCACCAGGGAATAAATTAGAGGGAGGGGTTTGGATTAAAGATGACAGGGCACAACTGAAAGATATTGTATATAAGGGAAAAATTTGCACACTAAATGAATTAAAAAGTAGGGGAGATCTGTTTGATATGAACGAATGGAGGTATCATCAACTCTCTCATTTTGTCAGAAGCCTACTACAACCAATTAGGGCAAGTGAGGACTTGACCCCCCTGGAGCGAACTTTTACAGCTCGCGATTCTAAAGGATCAATATCAAAGATCTACAAACTTCTGCAAGATGTGGGGGGATTGGAAATACCCCCATTCATTCAAAAGTGGGAGAGGGAATTGGGCACAAAAATTGATACACCTACACTGAGAATTTTTTTTAAGTTAACCTATAGTTCAGCAGTAGACTCTAGGGCCACTGAAACAAATTACAAGTGTCTATCAAGGTGGTACATAACTCCTTCAAAATCATGTCAATTTTTACAAGGGGGCTCTGCTGAGTGTTGGAGAGGCTGTGGGGACAGGGGGACGATGGCACACCTGTGGTGGGAATGTTACAAGATAAAAGCTTACTGGAGGAAAATAATAGACTATATCAAGGATATTACCGGAATGTGCCTCGAAAACGACCCGTGGGTGATTCTATTCCACGGCACCAAAGGAGCCTTTAAAACTTACCATGGGTCCCTAGTCCCGCACCTACTCAATGCCGCAAAGCGTCAGATAGCGAGGAACTGGAGGAAACAAGACAGCCCAGCAATATGGGAGTGGATAGATCTAGTTGAAAACACGCGAACAATGGAGTTTCTTAGAACCAATCCGGAAGAGGGTAGGGGTGTAGTAGTAGGAAAATGGGATAGCTGGAAAAAGTTTAAAAGGACATGGAGCTATGCAGTATTGGTACGTTCGTAGGGTAAATGTTGAAACTCCTGAATCTAAAATCGTGAGCCCTAAATATCGATAGCTAAAATGAGCCAACGGACACAGCTAGCGGAGCGGGGGGCGGGATCGGGAGGGGGGAGGGAATATAAAAGCAAAAACTTGTTAAGTAAATAATAGTGGTGGTGTTGATTAAAGATTTACAAGGAAATATGAAATGCCACAATGATGTAAACACTAAAACGGACGAGATGAACAGATAAAGCTGAGCAAAGTCCGCTTGGAAAGTTGAACTGAGATGGGAAAAAAAAAAAAAAAAAAAGAACAATCGTAGTGGGCGAGAATGGATGAACCTCAACCACTGGATGAGTGTTCAAATTTAATGTGAAAGTGAAATGGACATCGGTCCGTAGGCACAAAATGCAAAGGTGTGCTAATCAAAAAGAGCTATCATCATGTGTATATATATCAAATAGTAAAATTCTTATTTAAATCAATAAAAAATAACTTATCCTCAATTAGAGAAACAGCGGAATCATCCGATCTCAATGTAAGGAATTAGTGGCAAACAAAAAAAAATGATGATATAACCACTAAAAATTGACACAGTGTACCAACCATTGAAGGTAAGTAATAACGCATAAGTTTTAAACACTCAAAAAAATAGTGGTAGATGACTGAAAATGGTGGTCTCAATAGAGGTTATACTCTTTTGACGAGCAACAGCGGCAATAGCAGCCAACTACATCCATGGGACCACCCCTAAGGAAAAAAGTGAATAAACAATATATAACCATTGTAGTGAGATATGGTTCTAGCGACATGAAATGTGCTGGAAGGGAGTTAGGTGCCCCTATGAGTTATTGTAACACATTCATAGCCACATCCAAGAGAATGGAGGGATGTAATAGGTTAAAAATTGGAAAAAATGTCATATAGTAACTCGTATCATATGTAAACAATATGGTAAACTCTTTCAAGAATATCTTAAATGGATGAACCGTCTCAATGAGGAATGCTCAGAGACTAGATTAAGATATAATGCTGTCCGTAGCTTAAAAGAGTTCAAATTGTTTCCCTTTATGAGGTTTGAAGACTGCGTCCTCTTGGTATCGGATTCAGTCGCAAACACGGCAATATAAAAATGAATTGAGTACGCTTACCACATC
Organism: Lithobates sylvaticus; assembly: GCA_028564925.1. Taxonomy (NCBI): domain Eukaryota; kingdom Metazoa; phylum Chordata; class Amphibia; order Anura; family Ranidae; genus Lithobates; species Lithobates sylvaticus. The sequence continues at coordinate 119,429,998 of CM053034.1, read as the reverse complement.
AGATGGACCCACTGACCGGTGGTGAGGGGTCAAACGAGCTTGAAATTGTTAAACCTGGAACTGTACTGGATCACTGCACATGGAGTAGAGCTGGGAAGAGGAGTCACTCTTCACTCACCGAACGACAGAGGATTGCCAGAAAACGGTTACCAGACAAACTGTCACCGCCGGACACAGATCATCAGGGCATGTGGAAGTATGTAGGTAAAGAAAAAAGAGAGGGCCTCCTCATCGTGTAAAAAAGTCCAGAAAGGGACTCAATTTATTACTGAGAATGCATTAACATCAGTAATACAACTTCATAAAAATGTAGTTAAAAACAAAACAAAAGCATTTGAAGCGCACTGGTAGCAGTAAGTCTGCAAGGTTCTCCCGACGCGTTTCGTCTGATAAAGACTTCAACTGGGGCTCATTACAAATAGACTGCTTGTGCGCTATATTTATACATACTGAACCACTTATGTTGTGTAGACTCATTGGGAACAGCCCCACTTCCGGTTTTGCCCCATATTAAGTTAATCTCATTTTAACTGGTTGGAATCAAACCAATAAGCAGTAGATTGCCTCCCAAGAGTGTCAAGCCTCATTCTGGGTGTCCAATCACCTATCATTAGACCATAAAAAACAGCCCGAAGTGCCAATCCAAGCAAGTCATTCCAATATAAACATATGGGATAGAGTGACTAGTGATGGCGCCAAATCTTATCCAATGAGTGATGTGAAAAGACTTACCAATCGCTGTAGGCACTTACCAATCGCTGTAGGCGCTTACCAATCGCTGTAGGGTAACGTGATGGAGGGCACGTCATGTGAGCGGTATAGCCAATCAGAGCCTGGTACGCACAGGCCCATATGGCGGTCACGTGACAACGAACCCGCCTATCAATAGGGAGGTGTGATGTGCGAAACATAGTCCAATCGGGTGCGCACACCATTAATGACGTAATCCATTCGGGTGCGCACGCCACAAATGACGTAGCGGCAGTGGAAGTCATGTGTGTCATGCAGCCTATCCCGGAGCAGCTAACGAAAAATGTGAAACGTGAAGTTTGTGCGTACCGTGAACCTCGCGCATGCACGCGTTAAACAGTGAAGATGATGTGTATGTGAAAACAACGTACAGCAAATAGCGTGAAATGTCACGTGTATGGGCAAAACAAGCCCCATCCGCCTCCTCTGGTCACTCATGGACGAATAGCCAGAGAGGCGGGGGTAACATGGCGCCCGAGTTTCAGACTCCTAAGAGGGTAAAAGTGTTGAAAATCAGCATAATGGTATGCATCAAGAGCCATTATTATATTAAAGGTCACAGATCAAAAAAAATGACATAATAATATAATATAGGAAATAAAATGAAAAATGGATAGGCAATATTACTAAAAAGAGCCCATAATGCTAAGAAAACAACCTCAGTCTGGCTGTTCTCAATGGTTCATCTAGACGTTCAGAAGTAAATGTTATAACTTAGTCATACAGTTTAGTCATACAATATACTTCTATGGCTAGAAGGTCAATGACAAACTCATAAAGCCAGCAATATTAGCATATTAAACAAATGATCAATCCTCTATGAAACTAGGAACATTAGTAGACGGTCACATTAGAAACCACCAAACTCGATACAAAAAATATATAGCATAATGGTCAATTAATGTTTGTTCTGTCAACATAAAACAAAATGTTAAAAATGACACCAAACAAAAATATATCACACTCTAGTTGGTGACCTCATTATTCACGTGGAATCAAGTTAATGAATGAGTATCAAGTGGGAAGGCTCTAAGAACGATTGATGAAGGCGTTTATGTCCCACTCGATATTAAGGCCGAATGGGACATAACACTTCATCTGGTGTATCCAGAACGTTTCAAGCTTGGACACTCCACGCACACTAGATTCTCCCCTCCAATGTGGTACGAATTTATCTATGATTTGAAACTTAGAAGCTATCGGGTTCTTGCTGTGATGTAATAGAAAGTGTTTGGGTACGCTATGATTCGTACGTCCCGCCCTAATGGCCGCCAGGTGTTCATTCACTCTAATCGCGAAAATGCGAATGGTACGGCCGATATATTGCTTGCCACAAGGACAAGTAATGAGGTAAACGATGTACTTCGTATGGCAGGTAGCAAAGCTTTTCATTTTGTATTCTTTACCAGTGTGTGTAGATTTTAAAGTTTCGCATTTTCTGTGGAATGAGTTATTTTTACATACATTACATTTGCGACATGGATAGAACCCCTTCATATCATGAAAAAAAGTAGGTTGACATGGAGGGTCAATGGTATTCGGTGCAATCTTACCTCTTAAGGATGGAGCACCTCTATAAATTACTCCTCCACGATCAGGGAGGATGGAACCCAATACATGATCGTTTTTTAAAACCTTCCAATGTTTAAATATGATGTTTTTAATTTGCCTGTGTTGAACAGAGAAGTTGGTAAGAAATGACCATCTATGTTTGTTTTCTTTGGTTGTTGGTAATTTTTCTGTTAGTAGGACCTTACGGTCTATCAAGGACACTTTTTGGATCTCATCTTCAATGTGTGTGGGCTCATATCCCTTGTCAAGAAATCTCTCTTTAAGGGTTTCTGCCTGTTCGAAAAAATCAGAAAGTTGTGAACAGTTGCGTCTAATACGCATGAGTTGACTGTGGGGAACAGATTTAAGCCAAGAGGCGTGATGGCAGCTATCGACCGGAATGTAGCCATTCCGGTCGGTGGCTTTAAAAAAGGTTTTGGTAGAGAACCTCCCCTCGCAAATACTGATCTCGAGATCAAGAAAATGAATGGTCGAACGGCTGGCTTCATACGTGAGCTCAATGCCTATGGTGTTGTCATTAAGCTCTAGCATGAATCGATCAAGGGATTTGATCGAGCCCTTCCATAGGAGGAGGATGTCGTCGATGTACCTGGACCACAGCACTAATTGTGGAGGGTCCAGGGCATAGACGACATCCTCCTCCCATTTAGCCATGAATATGTTGGCAAGACTTGGGGCGAACTTCGCGCCCATGGCGACTCCCTTTGTTTGAAGATAATACTGACCATCGTACCAAAAATAATTATGTTTGGTGGCATATAACAGTAGGTCCATAATATATATTTTATGTGTATTGGAGATGGAACCACTCCTACCAAGAAAGGTATCTACTGCCTTTAGGCCTAGGTCGTGAGGGATACAAGTGTACTATACGCTACCTCTTGTAATTTCGAGATAGTGTGTCTGGTGTCTTTAAGGTAGGAAGGTATCGCCTTCACTAGTGGTTGTAGGTAGAAATCGATATATTTACCTATCCTCGAGGTAATTGAATCTAGACCGCTAACAATAGCTCTACTCCGTGTGCAGTGATCCAGTACAGTTCCAGGTTTAACAATTTCAAGCTCGTTTGACCCCTCACCACCGGTCAGTGGGTCCATCTGATGTGGTAAGCGTACCCAATTCATTTTTATATTGCCGTGTTTGCGACTGAATCCGATACCAAGAGGACGCAGTCTTTCAAACCTCATAAAGGGAAACCATTTGAACTCTTTTAAGCATTATATCTTAATCTAGTCTCTGAGCATTCCTCATTGAGACGGTTCATCCATTTAAGATATTCTTGAAAGAGTTTACCATATTGTTTATATATGATACGAGTTACTATATGACATTTTTTCCCATTTTTAACCTATTACATCCCTCCATTCTCTTGGATGTGGCTATGAATGTGTTACAATAACTCATAGGGGCACCTAACTCCCTTCCAGCACATTTCATGTCGCTAGAACCATATCTCACTACATTGGTTATATATTGTTTATTCACTTTTTTCCTTAGGGGTGGTCCCATGGATGTAGTTGGCTGCTATTGCCGCTGTTGCTCGTCAAAAGAGTATAACCTCTATTGAGACCACCATTTTCAGTCATCTACCACTATTTTTTTGAGTGTTTAAAACTTATGCGTTATTACTTACCTTCAATGGTTGGTACACTGTGTCAATTTTTAGTGGTTATATCATCATTTTTTTTGTTTGCCACTAATTCCTTACATTGAGATCGGATGATTCCGCTGTTTCTCTAATTGAGGATAAGTTCTTTTTTATTGATTTAAATAAGAATTTTACTATTTGATATATATACACATGATGATAGCTCTTTTTGATTAGCACACCTTTGCATTTTGTGCCTACGGACCGATGTCCATTTCACTTTCACATTAAATTTGAACACTCATCCAGTGGTCGAGGTTCATCCATTCTCGCCCACTACGATTGTTCTAAACACGTTTCACTTAGCGCCACACTTTCCCTTTCTGATGAAGAAAGGAAGACCAGAAGAAAGAAGAAAGAAGATCTGGGGGTCCCCTTGTTAAAGGGGGCTTCCAGATTCCGATAAGCCCCCCGCCCGCAGACCGCCACAACCACCGGCCAGGGTTGTGGGGAAGAGGCCCTTGTCCTCATCAACATGGGGACAAGGTGCTTTGGGGGTCTCAGACCCCCAAAGCATCCTCCCAATGTTGAGGGCATGTGGCCTGGTAAGGTTCAGGCGGGAGGGGGGCCGCTCTCGTCCCCCCCTCTTTTCCTGCTGCCTGCCCGGACCCCACGCCATTTTTTTTGGCTGGGGTTCCCCTTAAAATCCATCCCAGACCTCAAGGGTCTGGAATGGATTTTGAGGGGGACCCTACGCCATTTTTTTTTTTGGCTGGGGTCCCCCTTAATATCCATCCCAGACCTGAAGGGCCTGGTTATTGAATTTGGGGGGACCCCTACGCTTTTTTTTTTTTTATTAATGAATGACAGTTCTCTGTGTTACGGGAGCCATTCATTAGCCGCGAGTGCTTTTAAATAGCTTTTTTCCTGCAAAAATTACACTTTTTGCAGGGACAGTTCTAAGCACAGGAAACATGCCCCCCTTCACAGGCAACCTATAGACACCCCCCAGATGTGATACTGCAATGCTGTACTAACAGCACGCACACACAAATCCCCAGAAATACAGCACATATTGTCAGCAGTCAGCAGCACACTGACACGCTGACACTGAAACACAACATGCGAGGCCGCCGCCGCGGCGGCCTCTTATACCGTGGGGCGTGTACTAAAGCCCCTGAGCTATAATTGGCTACAGGCATCCTGCCTGTAGCCAATTATGGCTCTCCTCGCTGCCGGCGCTGTGATTGGCCAAGCATGCGGGGTCACAGTGCATGCTTGGCCAATCATCAGCCAGCATTGCACTGCGACTGGCGCAATGCATTGCGGGCCGCTCGCATCACACGAATGTGATGCGAGCGGCCCAAATAGTTCTGGGCTCGCCGAACGGGCGAACGCCCGATGTTCGTTTCGAACATGGGTTCGAATCGAACACCGGGCCCATCCCTAGTTGTGGCGTGTTGACAAAGCTTTTCCACATTTCGGCCATGCTAACCCTGCCTTCTGAGGTGCTGGCGGTGCCCCAGCTGCATTGACGACCTCTTCCTCCTCCTCTGGCTTCGCCTTGTGCTTCCACTGTGCCCCCGCTGTCAGGTGGGAATGCTACCAGCAGCGCATCTACCAGCGTGCGCTTGTACTCTCGCATCTTATGATCACGCTCCAGTGAGGGAATTAAGGATGGTACGTTGTCCTTGTAACGGGGATCCAGCAGCGTGGCCACCCAGTAATCAGCACCAGTTAGAATGTGGGCAACTTGGCGGTCATTGCAGAGACACTGCAGCATGTAATCGCTCATGTGTGCCAGGCTGCCCAGAGGCAACGAAAAGCTGTCCTCTGTGGGAGGTGTATCGTTTGTGTCCTCTGTATCCCCCCAGCAACGCACCAGTGATGGTCATGAGGTGGTCTGGGTGCCACCCTGCTGTGAACATGGTTCATCCTCCTCCATCTCCTCCTCCTCATCCTCCAGAACTGTGCCCTTGCTAGACAATTGTGTACCTGGCGATTGTTGGTGCAGGAAGCCAACTTCGGAGCCACTTGTGAATGACAGCCTTAGAAATTATCCCTCGTCCTCTTCCTCCTCCTGTGCCACATCCTCTTCCATCATCGCCCCAAGCATTTTTTCAAGGAGGCATAGAACTGGAATAGTAACGCTGAGAGTGGCGTCATCGGCACTGGCCATGTTGTTGGAGTACTCGAAACAGCGCAACAAGGCACACAGGTCTTGCATGGAGGACCAGTTATTGGTGTTGAAGTGGTGCTGTTCCGCAGAGCTGGAACTCCACTATCGCCTGCTGCTTCTCGCACAGTCTGGCCAGCATGTGCAAGGTGGAGTTCCACCTTGTGGGCACGTCACATATGAGGCGGTGAGCGGGAAGGCCGAAGTTACGCTGCAGCACTAACAGGTGAGCAGCAGCAGTGTGAGAACGCCAAAAGTACGCACAGATGGCCCGCACTTTCTGCAGCAGCTCTGGCATATGGGGGTAATTTTTAAGGAACCTCTGCACCACCAAATTCAGCACATGTGCCAGGCAAGGGATGTGCGTTAAACCGGCTAGGCCCAGAGCTGCTACGAGATTTTGCCCATTATCGCACACCACCAGGCCGGGCTTGAGGCTCACTGCCACCAACCACTCATCGGTCTGTTGCTCCATGTCCCTCCACAACTCCTGCGCGGTGTGGGTTTTTTCCCCCAAACAGGAAAGTTTTAAAACTGCCTGCTGTCGTTTACCCCTGGCTGTGATGAAGTTGGTGGTGAAGGTGTTACGCTGACCAGATGAGGAGGCGGTAGAGGAGGAGGAAGTGGAGTAGGAGAAGTTAGCAACAGGAGGCAAACTGAAGCGCACTGCAATCCTCGGTGGTGGAAGGCCAAACTGCTATCCGCCTCAGGGCGAGCCGCCAGTGCATTTACCCAGTGTGCTGTTAGGGAGATACAACGTCCCTGACCATGCTTACTGGTCCACGTATCCGTAGTTAGGTGGACCTTGCCGCAGATGGCGTTGCGCAGTGCACACCTGATTTTGTCCCCCACTTGGTTGTGCAGGGAAGGGATGGCTCGCCTGGAAAAGTAGTGGCGGCTGGGCACGACGTACTGTAAGACAGCCAATGCCATCAGGCTTTTAAAACTCTGCGTCTCCACCAGACGGAATGACAGCATTTCAAAGGCCAGGAATTTTGAAATGCTGGCATTCAGGGCCAGTGATGGCGGTTGGGTAGGGGGGTACTTCCTCTTCCGCTCCAGTGTTTGGGAGATAGAGAGCTGAACGCTTCCATGGGACATTGTGGAGATGGTTGGTGACCCAGGTGGTAGTGTTGCTGGCAGATCCTCTGTTTGTGGGATGGCAAGTGCCACTGTCAATACAGAGGTGGATTAAGAGGCCGAGACTGCAGCAGATGAGGAAGCAGGAGGAGCCAGAGACCTTTCTTGGTTTTTGAGGTGTCTACTCCTCTGCAGCTCGTGGTTTGCACTTAGATGCCTGGTCATGCAGGTTGTGCTCAAGTTGAGAAAGTTTATGCCTCGCTTCAGGCTCTGATTGCACAGTGTGCAAACCACTCGTGTCTTGTCATCAGCACATTGTCTGAAGAACTGCAACGCTAGGGAACTCCTTGGACCTGGCTTTGGTGTGCTCAGTCCCTTGCTGCGTTGGGCAGTAGCAGACGTACTGTCTAGGGGACGGACGCTCCGCTTTTGCACCCTGTCCCTCTTCTGCTGTGCTGGTGGCTCTGTGCGACCACCGCCTCTTCCTCCGAACTACACAGGTCACCTGCATGACGTTGATTCCATGTGGGGTCAAGGACCTCATCGTCCTCCACATCATCTTCCACCCAGTCTTCACCCCTGCCCTCCTTGTCGGTCTGCACAATTGCGAGACATGCTGGGATGGTCCTCCCATGTACTCATCTTTAAATATAAGTGGTTGGGCATCGGTGCACACAATCTCTTCCACTTCTGGGGCAGGGCTAGGTGTATGGCCCTGGGAAACCCTGCTAACAGAGTCATCAAAAAGCAAAAGAGACTGCTGCATGATTTGGGGCTCAGACTGCTTGGCCGATTTGCAAGGGGGTGAGGTGAAAGACTGAGGGACATCGGCTGCAGGTGCCAACTCTGATCTTTCAGCAGGAGACTGGGTGGGAGACAATGTGAAGGAACTGGAGGTACTGTCAGCAACCCAATCTACTATCGCCTGTACTTGTCCTGGCCTCAACATTCGTAGAGCTGCATTAGGCCCAACCAAATACCGCTGCAGGCTCTGTCGCCTACTCGCACCTGAGAAAGGTGTTTCACTTGTGCGTGTAGCTGGCACAGATCGACCACATTCTCTCCCTGCAACAGGAGCTCCACCAGCAGCACCCTGAACGGGGGCCACGTCCCTTATTTGACGTTCTCCTCATAGTTCTCAATTTAGGATCTTGCCCTAAATGGGTGTTTTTAGAATAGCAGAATAGAACAACAGTACCTAAAGGGTGTATCTCACACGTACAGATACAGACTAGGCTGCAATTTAAGATTTTTCCCCTAAATGTTTTTTATTTTGAATAGCAGAATAGAGCAACAGTATCTAAAGGGTGTATCTCACAGGTACAGATATGCAGAAAACGCAGCAAAAAATTTTTTTTTGCCCTAAATTATTATTTTTTGAATAACAGAATAAAACAACAGTATCTAAAGGGTGGAACAAGAAAAACTGCGCCAGGTACAAAAATATATATATAATAATTAAATGTCCCATAAGGTAATAATGACACTCCTACTTGGGACTACTAGTGTGGAACCAGTAAAAACAAATGTAAAAAATGTGTGATGTACACAAACTCTTCTTTTGGTCATAAATATCAAGAGAAAAATGTACATAAAAAATATTAAAAATTATACATAGTGTGGCAAACCAATCCTTATACTGTAATAAATCAAACAGCACGAGGATAAGCCTGTAGAAATTATATTAGAGATGTAAGTTCTTATTCTTAGAAACCAAGAGATGCAGACTTTTATACTCTCATCACACCGCTGTGCTCCACATCACACAAAAGTGCCGCCACCAGTATAAAATCTCCTTACCAGATGGTTGGTAAGTTACAGCCAATCAAACTAAGCCCATACAGAAATCCTGACTTCCAAGGAGAGGCGATATCCAAACGAGAGGTATCCCAAAGCCTGCCACTCACAACAGACAAAGTTCCGACCAGACCCAGTGCAAGGATCTAATTCAGGGAGTAGCACTCGGCGGTGCATCAAAAGTTGCCAAAAAAAGAAAGAGGGCAGACCATGGTGTAATATAGTTTTTAAAAGTTGAGTATTTAATTAGTGAAAAGGTACTCACATAAATCGAAATAAAAAGAGCATGGACAAGCTCCAAATGGATAAAAGAACAGACGCCGGCCGGCATCGATAACGAACCCTTCCTCCTTCCTGAGACGCTACAGCGTGATGACGTCACTACACGCCCTCCCAGACGTGTTTCGTCATACAAGACGTTTTCAATGGGGATCCGTATTTAGTATCTAAAGGGTGTATCTCACATGTACAAATATGCAGCAAACGCTGCAAAATTATTTTTTTTGCCCTAAATGGGTGTTTTTAGAATAGCAGAATGGAACAACAGAATCTCACACGTACAGATACAGACTAGGCCGCAATTTAAGATTTTTCACCTAAATGTGTTTTTTTGAATAGCAAAATAGAGCAACAGTATCTAAAGGGTGTTTCTCACACGTACAGCTATGCAGAAAACGCACCAAAAATATATTTTTTTGCCCTAAATTATTATTTTTTGAATAGCAGAATAAAACAACAGTATCTAAAGTGTGTATCTCGCACGTACAGATATGGAGAAAACACTGAAAAATATATTTTTTTTGCCCTAAATTGGTGTTTTTCGCATAGCAGAATAGAGCAACAGTATCTAAAGGGTGTATCTCACACGTAAAGATATGCAGAAAACGCACCAAAAATATTTTTTTTGCCCTAAATTATTATTTTTTTGAATTGCAGAATAGAAGAACAGTATCTAAAGTGTGTATCTCACACGTTCAGATATGCAGAAAACACTGCAAAATATTGTTTTTCCCTAAATGGGTGTTTTTAGAATAGCAAAATAGAGCAACAGTATCTAAATGGTGTATCTCACAGGTACAGATATGCAGAAAACGCACCAAAAATTTTTTTTTTTTTTGCCCTAAATAATTTTTTTTGGAATAGCAGCATAAAACAACAGTATCTAAAGTGTGTATCTCACACGTACAGATATGCAGGAAACACTGCAAAAATTTTTTTTTGCCCTAAATGGGTGTTTTTAGAATAGCAGAATAGAGCAACAGTATCTAAAGGGTGTATCTCACACGTACAGACACAGACTAGGCTGCAATTTAAGATTTTTCCCCTAAATGTTTTTTTTTTTTTTAATTCCAGAATAGAGCAACAGTATCTAAAGTGTGTATATCACATGTACAAATATGCAGCAAATGCTGCAAATTTTTTTGCCCTAAATGGGTGTTTTTAGAATAGCAGAATAGAGCAACAGTATCTAAAGGGTGTTTCTCACATGTACAGATATGCAGAAAATGCAGCAAAAAAAAAAAAAAGTGTTTTGCCCTAAATTATTATTTTTTGAATAGCAGAATAGAACAACAGTATCTAAAGGGTGCATCTCACATGTACAGATATGCAGGAAACACTGCAAATTATAATTTTTTGCCCTAAATTGGTGTTTTCAGAATAGCGGAATAGAGAAACAGTATCTAAAGGGTGTATCTCACACGTACAGATATGGAGAAAACACTTCAAAATATATTTTTTTCCCCTAAATTGGTGTTTTTAGAATAGCAGAATAGAGCAACAGTATCTAAAGGGTGTATCTCACAGGTACAGATATGCAGAAAACACAGCAAAAATTATTTTTTTGCCCTAAATTATTATTTTTTTGAATAGCAGAATAAAACAACAGTATCTAAAGTGTGTATCTCACACGTACAGATATGCAGAAAACACTGAAAAATATATATTTTTGCCCTAAATGGGTGTTTTTAGAATAGCAGAATAGACCAACAGTATCTAAAGGGTGTATCTCACAGTAACATATGCAGTGCTGGTGCACTGAGCTTGCACAAAATGCCCGCCGACGCCAACCTAACTAACAGATGGATAAAAGTTATCTTTTCTCTGGCACTGGGCTCAGGGCAGGATAAAAAGATTGTGCACTGCACCCACACAACAAAATCAAGGTAGATCGCTGAGTAATTTGATTTCTGAATCAGGACTCCTATATAATTCTCTCCCTCAAAGCAGCAGCAGCAACCTTTCCCTACACTATCTAAAGCAGAGTGAAGTGCTGTGCTATATGCCTCTAGCTTATATAGAGGCTGGGTCACATGCTGCACTGGCCAATCACAGCCATGCCGTTAGTAGGCATGGCTGTGATGACTTCTAAGGCACACGAGTCAAACGAATGTAGATTGGCTGCCCTGAAGCTTTTTAAAATGCGCCATTACATTGCCGAACACTGAACTCGAGCCCAAACATACAGTAAATTGTTCGGGTTCGGGTCCGGGTACCAAAAACCCAAAAGTCTGGTACGAACCCAAACTTTACAGTTCGGGTTCGCTCAACCCTAGTTCAGAGAAACAAGGTTCAAAGCAGCAATTGTCCAGGGAGCTGTCCAGCATCATAGGTGGCTCAGCAAGAAGACATGGCCAGACACCGCAGAGGTTACAGTTTCAGACATGGGTCCTGATATAGCCTTTTCTTCAGCTCTGCTGAAAAATGGCTAATTGTTTTATCTAGCCTTCTAACCCTGGTGACTTTAATCCATATTTTTGGTTAAATTTTTTAGCTTGGTGACTTCATGCAAGACTCCTTGCATACCTCTGCTTGAGCCGGTCTCTACATAACTATCCAGATCGGCAGCTCCTCAACACTAGCTTTGGAGGCTGACACCGCTGGACAAGTGCAGGGATAACTTGAAATGTGACCGTTGGGCACTGGGACTTTTTGGGAGTAAAGCCAGTCGGGCTGAAGCACTAAGAGCTACATCATTGTCCCTGTGACGAAGTCGCAAGTGACGAAACTCGTTGGGGTGTGGCTATGCGGTGACCGAGAAGTGTGTGACGCTAGGCTATATGAGTGGGGAGTTAACGAGCAGCGGATTTACCAGCATGGAGGTGGTGAGAACGCTGTACTTTACCACCGACAGCCTATGCAGTCTTAATGTGTGACACAAATGTTTTTAATGTAAGTAGAATGTAATTTTAATAAAGCAAGTGGTTTTTGGAGGTAATGCATGATTGGATGTCCCTTATTTATCTCATTCCAGCATATACCATGAAATGAGTTCCGGAGGTGGAAGTAGAGGGAGCTAGCGTCCTACCAGACAGTGATTAAACAACAAAATAATATGCGGTTGCCTCTCATGAGACTCTAAGGGGAGAAAGGCTCTGTCAGGGCCCTACTTGCGACGTGCGGTCGAATCGGCGCGCGCGCATGCGCACACGTGCCGCTGATTCGTCCGGGCGTCGAAACGGGGGTGTGCGCCGGCGTGTCCCCCGCGTGCGCGCGAGTGCGCGCATCGCGGGCGCACACGTGATGCGCTAGCGCTGTTTGGCGCCAGTGCCCCTTTACAAGAAGTGGCAGTTGCACATGTTAGGTGCTGTTCGTCTACAGTGTGACCCTAGAGAAACCTGCCTGTATATTCCTGTAAAACCTGACCCGGCTTCCACTTGACTCTGCTACCTTCTCCATTCCTGATCCCGGCTTGTTGACTCTGCTTTGGACTGATACTTGAACGCTGACCTCCTGCCTGTTTGACCTCTCTACCGCCTGTGCCCACTTAACTGCCTGCCAAGTGTATCCAGACCCGGCCTGCCTGACGACCCCTCTGCCTGCCTCTCTGCATGCTGCACATCTCCAGAATCGCTGACACCATCTCGGGGTCATCCTGCATCCAGGCCCTGCTCCGCTGCCTGCCAGTACCTGCTGCTTCAGCTTCCAGGAGATTGCTACCGGCCAGCTGCATCGGCCACAGTATCCAGTCCAGGCACTCCTACCCCGCTGTGCTCACGGGACCACTGTCTCCACTTCAGTGGGCCCTGAACCAGAGCCGTAAGAGAGGCCCTCTCCCAGCAAAGTCAGGCTCTCCACTCAGGTACCTAACAGTACGAACAGCCATGACTGAGCCTGCAGGAGAAGCCTCTGCCATGAAGGAGATCTGCTCACATCTGTCAGCCCTCACTCAAGCGGTGCAATCCCTTCAAGAAGGATATACCAGACTGGAAGGACGAGTGCAGCAACTTGCTGGTCCCAACGTTGCAGCCCCTGCACCTCCGCAGCCTCCTGTATCACCTGCTACCCCACCTGCAGTGGTGATGCTGCCTCCTGAACCAAGAGTGCCTGTTCCTGATCGGTTCTCCGGAGATCGTTCCAAGTTCCGTGTCTTCCGCAACGCCTGCCAGTTATATTTTGCTCTACAACCCAGAACCTTCTCCCTAGAAGCCACTAAAGTGGGGTTTGTGATTTCACTGCTGCAGGGTGAACCTCAGATCTGGGCACACCGCCTGCTGGAAGGGAATAGCATGTTAACCCAATCCCTCTCATCCTTCCTGGAGGCTATGGCGCAACTCTACGAGGACCCCCAGTTGACCACCACAGCCGAATCTGCTCTGTCTGCGCTCCAGCAGGGTCGCAGAACGGCCGAGGACTATGTGACGGACTTTAGACGATGGAGCGCAGACACCCAGTGGAATGACTCTGCATTAAGGCATCAGTTCCGTATGGGCCTCTCCGAAGGCCTAAAGGATGAACTTGCCCGCGTGGGCACCCCAGACACCCTGGAGGGCCTGATAACCCTGAGTATTCAAATTGACCGTCGGCTCCGGGAGCGCAGAGTCGAGAGATCTGCCCAAATCCACCGCCCGGCCTGGATGACCGCGAGAGCTCCGTTGCCGGCTAACCGTTACCTGCCCGCTCAACCGGTGGGTCCTGTCCATTCTCCTCCCGATGCCGGCGAGCTGATGCAGCTTGGTCTCATGCGGCCCACTCTGTCCCCGGAGGAACGAGCCCGACACCGGCAACTAAATTTGTGCCTGTATTGCGGTGGGTCCGGACACTTTGTGAACAGATGCCCGAGTAAGTTACGTAAGTGCCTTTCATCTGTGTCAACCAGCTCTGTTCCCTTGCCAGTCCATGCCACCCACATCTCTTTATCCCTTTTTTCAAAGCTCACCAGACTGGAGTGTTCTTCTAAGGTTTTGCATAGATAATGTACAATCATCCCAGATTAATATACAGTAAAAAATTTCATAGAGGTATGATAAAATATTTTGTTTTATTAACATAAAAATAAAGAAAAAAAGAAAAAAGTATACACACTGGAGTGTTCTTCTAAGGTTTTGCATAGATAATGTACAATCATCCCAGATTAATATACAGTATAAAAAATTATTGGAAAAAACAGTTTAACAATCATTGAGGCGTTATATATGCTGCATAGGATATGCGATGACCAGGATGTCTAGTGAAGTCTGATTACATATGCATGACTCCCTACCTCCAATGTCATAGGGGTTCTGAACATGGTCAGGCTTCTGAATAGAGGTGCCGATGGTTGCACTGGAGCACCCCCCAGGGGACCCACACAGGGACGTACCCGGCGAACACCACCAGAAAACGTGGCTGGGAAATTGTCGGGGGAGATTGAGATCCTGTTCTTTTTCCAAAAAATGTTTATAGGGCCTGTGGGGTACAAATGTACTTATTGACCACAATTGTATTCACATAAACCATAATCATGCATGCGGTAGGCAAATAGTGCGACCATGCCCAATATTAATTGTCGGACTATACCTACCTCTACGGAAGCTTGTAAAAATGTGTATTTATGAGAGGCTCGGGTCGGTCAGCCCCCTAGACAGCAAGAACCGAATGGGGGAAGACGGGCGGGAACTTCTGGATCAACTTCTGAAAGATAGCAAAGCAAACAAAAAAGAGAGACCCCAATAAAGATGCATGGGAACCATATCCAATACATTTTACGGATCCCCACAAAATGGAGGGGGGGTGTAGTCCCCTACCTTATCATGAGGTATATATGGCATCAGAGCATATCAAATTTGATGGCTGGTCAACCCATATACTGCCCCTCAACAGGGGCTAGGTAAAATATCCAATGCCTATAAAAAGGACATTAAGAACAATTGTAATGATTTCCTATAATCGAGATTAAGGTGGGCAAAATGTCCACCGATTAAAGAATTTAGTTAAGACAAACTACCTGTTTTGGATCGTTCCCAGAGCGTCCCGAGCCTCACGTCCACCTCCGTCTGACACAGCGTCAGACTGGGTTTAAATGGTCTCCCCCCGTGGCGCCAAATGCGCACGGCGTGTGACGTCACGCCGTGCTGACGTCACGCGGACGCAGTGCGGAGGTCAGACGGCGCCTAGCCCAGCACAGGTGACCGGAGTGTTCTTGTGAGGAACTCCTTCCGGTACACAGTTCAAGTGGGGCTGAACTGACATGCCCTGCTGACAGCAGCCCAAACTGCGCTGCCAGCTATTAGGGCATGACAGTGTCCCTCTGGATGGAAAACTCAAACCCAGTGGCCGGGTCAAGGCTGGCGACCGATCCCCGACCCGGAAGCGTGGCGGGCAGAAAACCACCCTAGGGTGGACATAATCAACCGCGCCACGCCACCGGAACGGTCCGTACAATTCCCCAAAACCCTGGGGTGATCGCTGTATGGGGCACCCCCCATGCATTGTCCCCTGAGGCCCGCGCCAGCGCAAGGTCCATCGGGACCGATGAAAACTTATAGGTAAAAAGAAAGAAAATAATAAAAATACAAAAAAAAAAAAGAGAAGAGAAAAAAGGAAAAATGAAAACGGAATAAAAGGAACACCCTGCATACACATATCCACTGCAGCACACAATTCTTATATTTCTATTGTGAAATTATTATTATACATATAGTTTTTTAGCTCAAAAATATGTTTACAAAGCAATAGGCATATCAGTTCACACTCTCAACCCCACGTAAGGGGGGGACAGCATAATATTACATGAACAAACACGTCTCAGCACACACAGACTGGGGCCATGTTTAGGCCCTAGGTGGCTCACGTATAAGGCCTATCGGTGCTCTATTACTCATACTGGTGGGGAGAGGAGGGGGGGGGGGGGGGGAAAAAAACGGGAGAAGTGAGAAGTGAAGGGAAGGGGAAGGGAGGGAAAAGGGATAAAGGGAGAGGGGAGGAAGGAAAGGAAAGGAACAGACTAAGGGACCACAGCTGGCAGAGAAGTGAAAAGCCGAAGGTGAAGCTTGAGAAGCCACACACTTAAAGGAAAGGTTTAAAGCTGATTCCTTCGTTGAGGCCCGGATACCGGGTGGCCCTCAACAAATAGATCCATCTAGTTTCGATCTGTAAGAGTTTCTTGTCTAGATCACCCCCTCGTTCCTGTTGGGGGAGGTGCTCAAGGCTGTAGAAACCAATAAATTTAAGATCAAAATTATGATATAAGCCTACATGACGGCTAATTGGTGTCTCCATTTTGCGTTTGCAAATTAGTGATACATGATCTCTCATACGGCAAAATAGGGGGCGTTTTGTTTTTCCCACATAGAATGCTCCACATAGGCATTTCATCAAATATACTGATCCTACTGATTGGCAGTTAGTGCGATGTTTTGGAGTCCATGTTCTACCATCTGGCAGATCTATATTTTTGCCCTCCAAAATGAAGCGGCAAAATTTGCATTTGCCACATTTAAATGTACCCGAGACTTGTTTCTTATTATTCTGATCACTTGAATAGTGACTACTTACCAAAGTGTCACGTAGTGAACGTGACCTTTTGTATGTAATCTCTGGATATGGTTTGATGTGCTTGGATATTTTTTCATCAGTGGACAATAAATACCAAAATTTTTTATATATGTTGCGTACCTTTTTGTGTTGTCGATTGTATTTGGTAACAACTCTTGTGCTCTCCTGGGTCTTAGCTCGTCTAGGTTTGTATAGTAGGAGTTGTCTATTCATATCCACTACCTGATTATAGGCTTTCCTGAGGCATGTTTTACTGTATCCTCGTAGTAAGAGGCGTTCGCGCAGAAGATTCGCCTCTCGTTGAAAATCATCGAGATGCGTGCAATTTCGCTTTATCCTTAGAAATTGGCTATAAGGGATGCTTTTGATTAATTTCTCCGGGTGAGAGCTGCTGGCATGCAGCATACTGTTGCCTGCTGAGGCTTTTCTATAGAGGGTAGAGCACAGTGTTCCTTTCTCATCAACAAAAAGTTCAACATCCAAAAAGGTGATCCTTTTCTGGTCGTAATTAAAGGTAAATTTTAAATTGTATTCATTATCTTGTAATTCGTCCAAAAATACAATGAGGTCCTCCTTCGATCCCGACCATATCATGAGGACGTCATCAATGTAACGACTCCATGATAAGATTTGGCTAATCGACAGGCTTTTATTCTCATCAGAGAATAGGTCTCGCTCCCATCCCCCCAGATACAGGTTCGCATAGGAGGGCGCACATTTTGCCCCCATAGCGACCCCCTGTACCTGGAGGTAATGGGAGCGTTTAAATACAAATATGTTATGCATCAACACAAAGCTGAGTAGCTCTAATACAAATTCATTGTATTTCCATGAATCAATGTCTCTTTCTGTCAGGAATTCCCCTATCACCTCGATACCTTTTTTATGTGGGATCGAGTTATAGAGGGCCTCTATGTCAATGGCTACAAGCCATGCATTTGTGGGGATCTGTAGTCCGTCTGTGCTTTTCAAAAGTTCTATGGTGTCTTTTACATATGAAAATAAGCATTTTACATGTGGATACAGATACTCATCAACCAATTGGCTGGCTTTTTCCGTTAAAGACCCACACCCTGAAATTATGGGGCGGCCTGGTGGCGATGTCAGACTCTTATGTACCTTAGGCAAGGCATAAAACGTTGGAGTAGTAAAAGAGGTCATATCAAGAAAATCATAGGTTTTGGCATCTATGGTGCCATTTATGCGGGCCTTCAGTATTATGTTTTTATATTTGTTCATATAGTAATTTACATGTGAGGCTGGTACCGATCTGTACCAAGTTTTATTTGATATTATGTCCAGGCACATTTTTTCATAATTCTCTATGTCTAGAATAACCAAGTTCCCTCCCTTGTCTGAGGGTTTGATTATAATATTACTGTTTGTTTTTAGGGTTTGCAATGCTTCTTTGAGTTCCTTCGGCAGATTGGTTTGAGGTCCAGTCTGCCAATTAGTAGATTCTATTTCCTTTGTGACCTGTATAACAAAGGCCCAAATATTGGAATTCCCCTGTAAGACAGGAAAAGATTTTGATTTTGATTTATACGTTTTAGGGTTGCCAAAATTTTTTGCACCAGGGGCCGATGGGTCCGTGGGGCGAGGGCAAGACGGAGGGAAATTCACCCCCTGTTGGATGATGGGAGTTGCGGATGGACTAGTAAATGTCCAACCTTCCTCCTCCGGATTGCTCTCGTCCCACAGGTCCATCAGGTCCTGTAGTGCCCTTAGGTCCTCAAAAGTAACTCCTTCTATGTTAGCGTTATTCTGTTCGCCAATGAGAACATCGGGTGATGTTTTATCATAGATGACTTTGTACATCAGGCGACGTGCGAAGAGATGAAGATCCTTTACTAATTCAAACTTGTCTGCATTTTCATCGGGACAAAAGGTAAGACCCAACTGCAATACCTTAGTCTCATTATCTGAGAGAGGATAGGAGGACAGATTAATAATGTCAAACTTGTCCCGACTCACCAAAGCTGGAGAGCCGGGACACGTTATTTTAAAGGCTGACTAGTTTTTTTCATTGGAGTGGTTAATGGCAGACTACGTTTACGATCACTCGTACTACTTGAAAAAATTGGAGCCGTTTTCACCTCCACATGGGGATCTAAGTTAGTCCCTCCACAGGCTTGTCCCTGTGGTGGGTGACCCACCACCAGGGAAATTGAATCAGCATTCCTGGTGGGGGTAATGGGTGATACCAGAGAGTGATTCAGTGTACTGTTTGATAAAGTTGTATTCAATGTAGTGTTATTTTTGTTCTGTTGAGAACGTGATTTTTTGTCCTTGCTACTCACTTTATCTGACCGTGATCGGCTCTGTAGGCTAGTTTCACTTTCTTTTTTCCTTTTACGTATTGCTCCTTCATGTTGTGATTTGTCCTTCCGCAGGGCTATAGGGGCAAAGGATGTTGAGGAAGTGGACGATGTGTCCAGTTCTCCAAGATCCAAGCTGGGAATTTGTAGGTCCTGATTTATGTTGTTTCTTCTCACAGGGTATTTGTTTATTTGGTTCCATTTGTACGCCTGTTCGTAAGTATATGCTTTTTTGTCACGTTGATATTTATTTTCTTTTTTGTTTTAATTAAAAACAAAATTTTAATTTTATTGTTGCATATTTTGTTAAATGGTCTCTAAGGTTCTTTTCTTTCTCTGGAAAACGAGTGTGAGAGCCCAAGTTGGCATGTTCCTCCTGCCACCTAAGGATCTCAAGATCTATTTCAGCAATGTCTTTATCATATTGTTCGCTTAAAATTTTCATCATTTGCAAAGAACATATTTGCAGGTTCTCCTCCCACTGATTTTTAATGTTGGGTTCTACTTTTTTCATGTTCGGGAAAATCTGTATGCGAAGTCCCCAGGGTACTATCCTATTCGATCTATATTTTTCAAAGAATTCTTTGTGCCAAAAGAGGCGAGTCTTTTTTTCTATCAGCCGTTGAAGGCTGGAAAAGTATGTACTCACATCTGCCTCACTGATATCTTCCTTAGAACGGTAAAGATTAACATCTGTTACAAAGCCTGCCCAGGCCTGACCGCAATAATCTGACATGATAAGTATATGGTCTTTTACTCACCAGCTGCTCTTCACCTCTCTGTGGATTGAACTCACCAGCCGCTCCCCTCTCTCCCTGTAGAAGTAACGCACCAGGAGT
Organism: Lithobates sylvaticus; assembly: GCA_028564925.1. NCBI lineage: Eukaryota > Metazoa > Chordata > Amphibia > Anura > Ranidae > Lithobates > Lithobates sylvaticus. The sequence goes on along the minus strand of CM053034.1, from coordinate 119,410,123 downwards.
AAGGGATGAATTTAGGGGGCACACGAAGGGTGTGCGTGGGCCCCGCCCAAATCTTTCCCCACCTATGTGTCTAAAACGTGCTTGTCATGAGAACAAAAAATATACAAAAAAGACATGATTATTTGAAATTCATATCAAAAAGTGTCATACAACGTAAGTCATTACTAACATATACAATTAGATCATAAGAGAAAACTCCAGTCTAGGTATATGTTCTGTATTAATAATAATATTATCAATTTCAATTAATTGGTAAGGGTATAAAGAACAGGCATGGCTAGTGAAAAAGTATCATGGGTGTTTGAACCACCCTGGGTATAGAAATTTTCAAAGCTCACCAGACTGGAGTGTTCTTCTAAGGTTTTGCATAGATAATGTACAATCATCCCAGATTAATATACAGTAAAAAATTATTGGAGATTTGGGACTATCTATGGTACATACAAAAAAGAAAATAATTTCATAGAGGTATGATAAAATATTTTGTTTTATTAACATAAAAATAAAGAAAAAAAGAAAAAAGTATACACTATTAGACTCTATGTACATCAGAATGTGAATTATAGGGTTCAAAGGTGCTACATACAATTCCTAGTGGAACACCTATATTGTCATACATTCAAAATACACAGGTCATAATACTTGTCCAAACGCTCGACATGTTTCGCCTATAGAGGCTTCATCAGGAGACAAGGATAAGATATATTTGTAGATGGACGAGGATTTTTGAAAGTTATTCCGTATTCTATGGTATGTATACAAAACAACATATTAGTTAATGTACATAAAAAGAAAAAACAGTTTAACAATCATTGAGGCGTTATATATGCTGCATAGGATATGCGATGACCAGGATGTCTAGTGAAGTCTGATTACATATGCATGACTCCCTACCTCCAATGTCATAGGGGTTCTGAACATGGTCAGGCTTCTGAATAGAGGTGCCGATGGTTGCACTGGAGCACCCCCCAGGGGACCCACACAGGGACGTACCCGGCGAACACCACCAGAAAACGTGGCTGGGAAATTGTCGGGGGAGATTGAGATCCTGTTCTTTTTCCAAAAAATGTTTATAGGGCCTGTGGGGTACAAATGTACTTATTGACCACAATTGTATTCACATAAACCATAATCATGCATGCGGTAGGCAAATAGTGCGACCATGCCCAATATTAATTGTCGGACTATACCTACCTCTACGGAAGCTTGTAAAAATGTGTATTTATGAGAGGCTCGGGTCGGTCAGCCCCCTAGACAGCAAGAACCGAATGGGGGAAGACGGGCGGGAACTTCTGGATCAACTTCTGAAAGATAGCAAAGCAAACAAAAAAGAGAGACCCCAATAAAGATGCATGGGAACCATATCCAATACATTTTACGGATCCCCACAAAATGGAGGGGGGGTGTAGTCCCCTACCTTATCATGAGGTATATATGGCATCAGAGCATATCAAATTTGATGGCTGGTCAACCCATATACTGCCCCTCAACAGGGGCTAGGTAAAATATCCAATGCCTATAAAAAGGACATTAAGAACAATTGTAATGATTTCCTATAATCGAGATTAAGGTGGGCAAAATGTCCACCGATTAAAGAATTTAGTTAAGACAAACTACCTGTTTTGGATCGTTCCCAGAGCGTCCCGAGCCTCACGTCCACCTCCGTCTGACACAGCGTCAGACTGGGTTTAAATGGTCTCCCCCCGTGGCGCCAAATACGCACGGCGTGTGACGTCACGCCGTGCTGACGTCACGCGGACGCAGTGCGGAGGTCAGACGGCGCCTAGCCCAGCACAGGTGACCGGAGTGTTCTTGTGAGGAACTCCTTCCGGTACATAGTTCAAGTGGGGCTGAACTGACATGCCCTGCTGACAGCAGCCCAAACTGCGCTGCCAGCTATTAGGGCATGACAGTGTCCCTCTGGATGGAAAACTCAAACCCAGTGGCCGGGTCAAGGCTGGCGACCGATCCCCGACCCGGAAGCGTGGCGGGCAGAAAACCACCCTAGGGTGGACATAATCAACCGCGCCACGCCACCGGAACGGTCCGTACAATTCCCCAAAACCCTGGGGTGATCGCTGTATGGGGCACCCCCCATGCATTGTCCCCTGAGGCCTGCGCCAGCGCAAGGTCCATCGGGACCGATGAAAACTTATAGGTAAAAAGAAAGAAAATAATAAAAATAAAAAATAAAAAGAGAAGAGAAAAAAAAGGAAAAATGAAAACGGAATAGAAGGAACACCCTGCATACACATATCCACTGCAGCACACAATTCTTATATTTCTATTGTGAAATTATTATTATACATATAGTTTTTTAGCTCAAAAATATGTTTACAAAGCAATAGGCATATCAGTTCACACTCTCAACCCCACGTAAGGGGGGGACAGCATAATATTACATGAACAAACACGTCTCAGCACACACAGACTGGGGCCATGTTTAGGCCCTAGGTGGCTCACGTATAAGGCCTATCGGTGCTCTATTACTCATACTGGTGGGGAGAGGAGGGGGGGGGGGGGAAAAGAACGGGAGAAGTGAGAAGTGAAGGGAAGGGGAAGGGAGGGAAAAGGGATAAAGGGAGAGGGGAGGAAGGAAAGGAAAGGAACAGACTAAGGGACCACAGCTGGCAGAGAAGTGAAAAGCCGAAGGTGAAGCTTGAGAAGCCACACACTTAAAGGAAAGGTTTAAAGCTGATTCCTTCGTTGAGGCCCGGATACCGGGTGGCCCTCAACAAATAGATCCATCTAGTTTCGATCTGTAAGAGTTTCTTGTCTAGATCACCCCCTCGTTCCTGTTGGGGGAGGTGCTCAAGGCTGTAGAAACCAATAAATTTAAGATCAAAATTATGATATAAGCCTACATGACGGCTAATTGGTGTCTCCATTTTGCGTTTGCAAATTAGTGATACATGATCTCTCATACGGCAAAATAGGGGGCGTTTTGTTTTTCCCACATAGAATGCTCCACATAGGCATTTCATCAAATATACTGATCCTACTGATTGGCAGTTAGTGCGATGTTTTGGAGTCCATGTTCTACCATCTGGCAGATCTATATTTTTGCCCTCCAAAATGAAGCGGCAAAATTTGCATTTGCCACATTTAAATGTACCCGAGACTTGTTTCTTATTATTCTGATCACTTGAATAGTGACTACTTACCAAAGTGTCACGTAGTGAACGTGACCTTTTGTATGTAATCTCTGGATATGGTTTGATGTGCTTGGATATTTTTTCATCAGTGGACAATAAATACCAAAATTTTTTATATATGTTGCGTACCTTTTTGTGTTGTCGATTGTATTTGGTAACAACTCTTGTGCTCTCCTGGGTCTTAGCTCGTCTAGGTTTGTATAGTAGGAGTTGTCTATTCATATCCACTACCTGATTATAGGCTTTCCTGAGGCATGTTTTCTGCCCGCCACGCTTCCGGGTCGGGGATCGGTCGCCAGCCTTGACCCGGCCACTGGGTTTGAGTTTTCCATCCAGAGGGACACTGTCATGCCCTAATAGCTGGCAGCGCAGTTTGGGCTGCTGTCAGCAGGGCATGTCAGTTCAGCCCCACTTGAACTGTGTACCGGAAGGAGTTCCTCACAAGAACACTCCGGTCACCTGTGCTGGGCTAGGCGCCGTCTGACCTCCGCACTGCGTCCGCGTGACGTCAGCACGGCGTGACGTCACACGCCGTGCGCATTTGGCGCCACGGGGGGAGACCATTTAAACCCAGTCTGACGCTGTGTCAGACGGAGGTGGACGTGAGGCTCGGGACGCTCTGGGAACGATCCAAAACAGGTAGTTTGTCTTAACTAAATTCTTTAATCGGTGGACATTTTGCCCACCTTAATCTCGATTATAGGAAATCATTACAATTGTTCTTAATGTCCTTTTTATAGGCATTGGATATTTTACCTAGCCCCTGTTGAGGGGCAGTATATGGGTTGACCAGCCATCAAATTTGATATGCTCTGATGCCATATATACCTCATGATAAGGTAGGGGACTACACCCCCCCTCCATTTTGTGGGGATCCGTAAAATGTATTGGATATGGTTCCCATGCATCTTTATTGGGGTCTCTCTTTTTTGTTTGCTTTGCTATCTTTCAGAAGTTGATCCAGAAGTTCCCGCCCGTCTTCCCCCATTCGGTTCTTGCTGTCTAGGGGGCTGACCGACCCGAGCCTCTCATAAATACACATTTTTACAAGCTTCCGTAGAGGTAGGTATAGTCCGACAATTAATATTGGGCATGGTCGCACTATTTGCCTACCGCATGCATGATTATGGTTTATGTGAATACAATTGTGGTCAATAAGTACATTTGTACCCCACAGGCCCTATAAACATTTTTTGGAAAAAGAACAGGATCTCAATCTCCCCGACAATTTCCCAGCCACGTTTTCTGGTGGTGTTCGCCGGGTACGTCCCTGTGTGGGTCCCCTGGGGGGTGCTCCAGTGCAACCATCGGCACCTCTATTCAGAAGCCTGACCATGTTCAGAACCCCTATGACATTGGAGGTAGGGAGTCATGCATATGTAATCAGACTTCACTAGACATCCTGGTCATCCCATATCCTATGCAGCATATATAACGCCTCAATGATTGTTAAACTGTTTTTTCTTTTTATGTACATTAACTAATATGTTGTTTTGTATACATACCATAGAATACGGAATAACTTTCAAAAATCCTCGTCCATCTACAAATATATCTTATCCTTGTCTCCTGATGAAGCCTCTATAGGCGAAACATGTCGAGCGTTTGGACAAGTATTATGACCTGTGTATTTTGAATGTATGACAATATAGGTGTTCCACTAGGAATTGTATGTAGCACCTTTGAACCCTATAATTCACATTCTGATGTACATAGAGTCTAATAGTGTATACTTTTTTCTTTTTTTCTTTATTTTTATGTTAATAAAACAAAATATTTTATCATACCTCTATGAAATTATTTTCTTTTTTGTATGTACCATAGATAGTCCCAAATCTCCAATAATTTTTTACTGTATCTCTTTATCCCTGTCATTTCAGTTCCTGGGAAGGACGGTTCTCACCAACGCTATCCTTGACTCGGGAGCTTGCAGCTGTTTCATCGATGCCACTTTTGCCAGCCGGCACGACATCCCTCTTCAGAAAAAGGCCCACGGACTATCCGTCTTTCTGGCTGACGGTTCCCGCATTAGATCAGGTCAAGTTGTTCAAGAAACCCAACCCTTGCTCACCATCGCTTCTCTCCACCACAAGGAACTATTAACCTTGGATGTAATCTCGTCCCCCCTGTTTCCGGTAATCCTGGGCATTCCCTGGTTGCAGGCTCACGACCCGACCATCAGCTGGTCCACGGGGGAGGTCAAGTTCCAGTCTCCCTACTGCTTGGAACACTGCCTACACGAAGCTCCGGCACAGCCCGCTACGCTTCTCTGTCTGGACTCTGATGTTGACCTTATCCAAGCAGTGCCGGAACCCTACCATGAATTCTTAGACATTTTTAGCAAACGGGGAGCGGATTCTCTACCTCCACACCGCACCTACGATTGCCCCATAGAACTTTTGCCAGGGGCCGAGATTCCATTCGGGTGTATCTTCCCCCTTTCCGAGAAGGAACAAGAGGCCCTGAAGGCCTACATCTTGGAGAATCTAAAGAAGGGGTTCATACGTCACTCCACCTCACCTGCAGGGGCCGGCATATTCTTTGTAACCAAGAAAGATCAGTCACTCCGACCCTGCGTGGACTACCGGGAGCTAAATAAGATTACGATTAAGAATCGTTACCCTCTGCCCTTAATACCAGAACTGTTCCAAAAACTAAGAGCGGCCACCATATTCTCCAAACTGGACTTAAGGGGGGCCTTGTAGGCCCCCCTTAAGTCCAGTTTGGAGAATATGGTGGCCGCTCTTAGTTTTTGGAACAGTTCTGGTATTAAGGGCAGAGGGTAACGATTCTTAATCGTAATCTTATTTAGCTCCCGGTAGCATCCGATCAGGCGATGAGTGGAAGACTGCATTTCGTACCCGCTTTGGGCATTACGAGTACTTGGTCATGCCCTTTGGCCTTTGTAATGCCCCGGCCACCTTTCAGCACCTCATAAATGAGGTCTTCAGAGACTTTCTGGACATTTTTGTCATTGTATACTTGGATGACATTCTGATCTTTTCCAGAACGCTTGAGCAGCATCGGGGGCATGTGGGCCGGGTCTTACTCCGTCTCCGTCAGCACGGATTATATGCCAAAGCGGAGAAGTGCACCTTCGAACAGCAGAGCATCCAATTCTTGAGATCTCCCCAGCAGGCATTGAGATGGACCCACAAAAAGTAACTGCTGTACTGGACTGGCCGGCACCCTCTGACAAGAAGGGTGTGCAGCGTTTTGTCGGATTTGCGAACTTTTATAGGAAGTTCATCAAGGGGTTCTCGACCATCATCTCACCAATCACGCAGCTAACAAGGCAGAATGTACGGTTTCATTGGGGTCCAGAGGCCCAGGAGGCATTTGTAAAACTCAAGGGGCGATTCACATCCGCTCCCATCCTCAGTCACCCTGACCCGTCTCTCCCATACATCCTGGAAGTGGATGCTTCCGAGTTGGCAGTGGGAGCTGTGGTCTCCCAACGCCAGGGCAATAATGACCTAATGCATCCTGTGGGCTTCTTCTCCCGGAAACTTTCCCCCGCTGAAAGGAACTATGACGTGGGTGACCGAGAACTGCTAGCCATTAAATCAGCGTTGGAGGAATGGAGATACTTGTTGGAGGGAGCAGTCCATCCCTTATTAATATACACAGACCACAAGAATCTCGAATACTTGAGGACGGCGAAACGCTTAAAACCACGACAAGCCCGCTGGGCCCTGTTCTTTTCACGTTTCAGCCTCCACATTACCTACCGGCCTGGATCTAAAAATGTGAAGCCAGACGCGCTCTCATGCATGTATGACTGCCCTAAAGACCCTACGCCTCCAGATACCATCCTCCCTGCAAGCAGCTTCCTCTTGTTACAGCCGGATTTACTGTCCCAGATCAGGGAAGCCTCCCTGAACCCGCTCCTTCCCCCAGGACTTTCATTAACCCCTAGAGAGGGTATGCTCTGGAAGGATAGTCAGGTGTTTGTCCCCGAACCCATCCGGGTTAAGGTATTGGCCCTTCTCCACGACCACCCACTAGCGGGACACTTCGGGGCCCGAAAGACCCTTGACCTGGTGCAGCGCACCTTCTGGTGGCCTGGTCTGAAGGAGTTCTGCTCCAAGTACGTTAGCTCCTGCCCAGTGTGCTCCCGAAACAAGGTTACTAGGGGCCGAGCCTGGGGCTTACTTAAGCCTCTTCCTGCACCTGACCGACCCTGGCGTATGATCACGATGGACTTTATAGTCGAGCTGCCCCCCTCTGAGGGTCACACGGCCATCTTTGTAGTCGTTGACCGACTCTCAAAGATGGCCCACTTCCTACCCCTAAGGGGAACTCCATCTGCAGCAGAGACGGCCCGTGTATTTATCCGAGAGATCATTAGGTTACACGGGGTACCCAAGAACATAGTTTCGGACAGGGGAGTCCAGTTTACCTCTCGGTTCTGGAGGGCACTGTGTGAGAGCTTGAAGATCAAGCTGGCCCTATCCTCGGCTTACCATCCCCAAACCAATGGGCAGACTGAGCGCACGAACCAGACTCTCGAACAATATATTAGGTGTTTCACTTCATTCGTGCAAGATGATTGGGTGTCTCTGCTGCCCTTAGCGGAATTCGCATACAACAATGCCAGTCACTCGACCACGGGGCAGTCCCCATTTTTCGCTAATTATGGGTTCCATTTAACATTTCTCCCAGATTTTCTTGCAGAATCCTCCGTTCCAGCAGTCCAGGACACAGTGACTTTCCTTAGCCACAACAACCAAGTTCTTCAGGAGGCCATAACCAAGGCCCAGGCGGACAGTAAGAAAACCTTTGACCAAAAGAAGAGGGGAGAATTAAATCTGCAAATCGGGGATCAGGTATGGCTTTCCTCTTCTAATTTAAAGTTAGCCTGTCCATCTAAGAAGTTGGCACCCAAGTTCCTGGGCCCTTTTCCTGTAAAAAGGAGGATTAATGAGGTGTCCTATATACTGTCTCTGCCTGACACCATGAAGGTACATCCTGTGTTTCATGTCTCCCTGTTGAAACCCTCGGTACCCGACCCCTTTCCCAAAAGGGAGTCCGGGCCTCCTGAACCTGTCCTAGTGGATGGGAATGAGGAGTACGAAGTAGAAGTTGTACTAGATTGTAGAAGGCGACAAGGGCAAAGACAGTTTCTAATTAAATGGAAGGGCTACGGCCCGGAGAGTAACTCTTGGGAACCTGAGGACAATATACACGCTGAAAGACTAATTCATGCCTTTTTCTTATCGCACCCCGAGAAAGGACGATCAATTGGGCACCCGGAGGTTGCCCCTTGTGGGGGGGCAATGTCAGGGCCCTACTTGCGACGTGCGGTCGAATCGGCGCGCGCGCGCATGCGCACACGCGCCGCTGTTTCGTCCGGGCGTCGAAACGGGGGTGTGCGCCGGCGTGTCCCCCGGGCACGCGCGCGTGCGCAGCGAGCGCGGGTGCTCGCATCGCGGGCGCACACGTGACGCGCTAGCGCTGTTTGGCGCCAGTGCCCCTTTAAAAGAAGTGGCAGTTGCACATGTTAGGTGCTGTTCATCTACAGTGTGACCCTAGAGAAACCTGCCTGTATATTCCTGTAAAACCTGACCCGGCTTCCACTTGACTCTGCTACCTTCTCCATTCCTGATCCCGGCTTGTTGTCTCTGCTTTGGACTGATACTTGAACGCTGACCTCCTGCCTGTTTGACCTCTCTACCGCCTGTGCCCACTTACCTGCTTGCCAAGTGTATCCAGACCGGGCCTGCCTGACGACCCCTCTGCCTGCCTCTCTGCATGCTGCACATCTCCAGAATCGCTGACGCCATCTCGGGGTCATCCTGCATCCAGGCCCTGCTCCGCTGCCTGCCATAGCTGCTGCTTCAGCTTCCAGGAGATTGCTACCGGCCAGCTGCATCGGCCACAGTATCCAGTCCAGGCACTTCTACCCCGCTGTGCTCACGGGACCACTGTCTCCACTTCAGTGGGCCCTGAACCAGAGCCGTAAGAGAGGCCCTCTCCCAGCAAAGTCAGGCTCTCCACTCAGGTACCTAACAGGCTCCGAGCAGCACACTGATGGTAGATTGCCAGTGCATCGTTTATTTGCAACAGAACCTTACATGGATGTGTGACACTGCGTCTACGGACTTTTTTCTCTTTTGTTTTTCTCTATTATAAAGACTTATTTTTATACACTTTTTAATATTTTTGTGATTATTTTTTGTTAAATGCATTTGAGCTAACGGAAAACGGATTTGTGCATCACCTTGCACTGTGGACTATCAGTGTTTTTCACTAGGGATTGTTCTGATGTTTGTTAACCACTTCAATGCAGGGCACTTCCCCCCTTTAGTATAAACATAAAAGTCAGTGCTACTACCCATACACCACATAGATACCAGAGCTCCCAGGTGCTCGATCCACAGTCGCTGGTTAAGTAGAGTAATATAGAAGATATGCCCACCAATGATGCCGGCGTCTGACCGTCATAGGGCGGCCCTATTGCTGCCCCCCCCCGGCGCCCACTCTGTGCTCCGGGACTTCCGTTGCATCCATTGGAAAGAGCCTGACGTCATGCGTGCGCTCTCATGCGCATGCGCAAACCGTGCACCCCAGGTGACCATCGGGCGCACTACGCGTGCGCAAAGCGCATCCCGCGCATGCGCACTGTGCACCCCGCACGGCCTGGCTGCGATCACGGGACGCCGCCGGCAAGCGTATCTGTGCTGCGCAGCTAATAGCTAGCGCATGCGCATCAGACGGGGAGTTGGAGTAACCTCCCCCCCGCCTTCTTACCTTGCCGGGAAGCACTGATCCGCATGTCTGCAATCAGCAGCCAGGTGGCACGGTGTGTGGGGTCCCGGGGAAAGATTGCTTAAACAAAAGAAAAAATGTGCATAACGTCTTACAGGGAATTCACATACATATCATTGGGTATCTTATAGTCATCCATTACATAGTATTAAAGTCAAATGATGCATAATTACTAAATTTATAATATTCAAAGTCTTCATCTATAATACTAAAATAGTATTTAATTTGTTATTAATAAGTAGTAACGAACTTTAACTTGGAATTGGGAGAGAAATGTTTTGAAGGGACAAGTTTTTTATCCTTAGTAAATTATTGATTCATTTTGAAAAATATCTACCAGCTATTTGCCAGGTTTTTTTGTCCATATATTTTCATGCTGAAATACAGGGTAGCCATTAGGAAATATGTAATGAAAAAAATTTAAAAATAATGTAAAAATAATGTAAAAATAATAATAATTATTGCAGTAAAGATGTTGTCTTATATAGGTTTAATGTAAAAATAGTAATCATTGTAGTAACGATGTTATACTGCATAGGTTTAAAGTAATCGTGTAAAAGTATACATCTATAGGATAATTTGATTACATCTTATTAGTAGCCAATGTCTGTGTCAAACATTGGGTCAATAAATCAGGATCCAGTTCACTAACGAATATGGCGCATATGGCTGATTCGATCATAGTATATAATAATAAATGTGGGATGGACATAATAATTCTTCCTTAGTTACTTGGAATATTATCCATCAGAAATGATAATAAACATAATAAAACCATATTTGTCACTACACATTATCTTTAGCTAGTTTTCCCTGATGTGTATCCTTTCAAAAAAGGAACAAACGACACAGCTTCATTTAGGCCTGGATATATATTGGCCTTTAGAGTGTATATCCATTTCTGTTCTATCTGAAGTAATACCTTATTCCAGTCGCCGCCTCGATCGGGAATGTGTACCCGATCGAGAGTGACGAATGAAATTTTAGGCATTTTATAGTTGTGGTAAATGGCTGCGTGACGACCAAGGGGAAGATAGATATTCCCTATTTCCATGCTATAAACGTGTTTAGAGGTCCTACACCAAAACTTTTGTTTAGTTTTGCCTATATAAAATGCGCCACATTCGCATGCCATCAAGTACACGACACCAACAGTCTGGCAATTTACATAATGCTTGGGTCGAAAGGTCTCCCCATTGGGTAACATAAATGTTGTCTCTCTTTGTATAAATCGACAGTGGGCACAATTTCCACAGGGAAAAGTACCCTGTGTTATACAGTGTTTTTTATGGGGTTTTTTGTATTCACTTTTTACCAATCTGTCTCTTAACGACACTGCCCGTTTATAAGTGATCGATGGAAATGGTGATACAAAATGTTTGATCACCTCATCGTCGCTCAAAATGGGCCAGTGTCTATTAAATATAGTGGTAATTGCTAAATGTTGTGTCGAGAAACGCATTATCATGCAGGTTTTTTCCTCCGTAGCTCTAGGTGTGTGGGTTGTTTTGTCTAAGAGAGCTTTTCTTTCTTGACTGAAAGCACGATTGTAGGCCTTTCTTAAGCAATTGAGAATGTAGCCACGATCTAACAATCGACTTTGCAAGAGGCCTGCTTCAATTTTGAAAAAATGATCGTTGGAACAATTTCTCCTAAGTCTGAGATATGTAAGGTATTGATTTTAGAAGGGGGGATGGGTGAAAACTTTTGGCGTGCAACACCGTATTCCCTGCAGTCTCTTTCCGGTATAAAGTGGTGGTCAGATTACCCTTAGGGTCTGTCTCCACCTTCACATCCAAAAACATCACCATGTGAGGGTCATAGTTCATAGTGAACTTTAAATTGAATGTATTAACATTAAGCAACTCAAAAAACTCCAAAAGGGCCACCTCAGAGCCTCCCCAGATGACGAAGACGTCGTCGATGTACCTGAGCCAGATAATTATCTGGTCCAGGTACCCGACGAGGCCCTCGTCTCTGGGGAGTGATTTCTCCCACTCCCCCAGGTACAGATTGGCGTAGGATGGGGCACAACATGTCCCCATTGCTACGCCCTGTACCTGGAGGTAGTGGGAGCAGTCAAACAGAAAAAAGTTATTATTTAGAATATACTCCAGTGCATCCAAAATGAATGCATTGAAAGATTTATCATACTTAGGATTGTGAGTGAGTACATTATAGATTGCCTGTCGGCCATATACATGTGGAATTGAACAATACAGGGATTCAACGTCAATAGTGACTAAAAATGCATGTTTTGGTATACTTTGTGATCTAATACTGGTTAAAAAATGTATGGTATCATTAACAAAGGATGGTAAGGCTATAACAAATGGTTGTAGATATGCATCAATTACCCTACTAAGGTTCTCTGAAATGCCTCTATTGCCTGACACTATAGGGCGTCCAGTAGGGTTACTACAACTTTTGTGAATTTTGGGAGTACTATAGAATGTAGGTTCTTTAGGGTGCTTGGTTCTGATATAGTCATAAAGTTGTTGGTTTATAGTTTTTCTCTAAATGACTTGTCAACAAGATCATAAAAGACCTGATAGGATTTGTTTATTTGCCGCTGATGTACAATTTTATACCGTTCTTTATTGTTAAGTATATTTAGACACATAGATCTATAGCTTAGATGATCCATTAGCACAACATTTCCTCCCTTGTCGGAAGGTTTGATTACCAAGGTAGCCTTGGACTGTAGTGTTTTTAAAGCTTTATTTTCTTCCGGCGATAAATTCCTTGCATCATGAGAGATGCATTGGATTTTTGTGATATCGTGCAGAACTTGTTTAACAAATGTATGAACACTTTTGTGCTAAGCGGTGGAAATTTGGTAGAAGGTTTTTTAAAAATAATGGATTCTGGCTTTGTTGATTTTTCAAGCTCGGCAAACAAAGCCGTCAGATCGATTTGATCAATCAGGTCCTCAGTATGATTTTCATTATACAGTAATGTTAGATCCCGTAGGGCTCGAAATTCACGCATTGAGTATCTAGACCAGTCTAATACAATCTAGTTAATTTTTGGTAAGTAAAGGTGCATATTGACATTTTAACAGTAGTTTCCTAGCAAACAGATGTAAATCTGTAATCAATTCAAATAAATTTATACTTTGTTCTGGACAATAATTCAGGCCCTTTGATAGGAGTGCAGTTTCTGCCTTAGTTATAGACAATGTGGATAAATTAATTACGTTGAGGGGTTAATCAAATGGAAAGGATATGGTCCTGAAGAGATTGGGAGCCCGAGTGTAATATCCATGCTAAGCGTCTAGTTCAAGCCTTCAAAAGCGCGCCCGGGCGCGGGCACGTGCCACTAAAAACCGCGCACAAGGAGACGGGCGCGCGAGCCCTAGTTAGCACCAGCCGGCCTATTTAAGCTTGACTTGAGCAGACGGTCTTTGCTGTCTGCTCTACAGCGTTGTTGTGTGTTAAAGTGAGACCTGATACTGTATACCTGTTCCTTTGACCCGGCTTGCCATTAAGACTATCCTGCCTTCTGCCTGTACCCGACCCCGGCTTCCAGTGACCATCCTACTGCCTGATCCATTGTACCCTGCCATGGTTCAGATCTATTACCTGACTTTTGATGAACTTTGGTTCCTTGTTCAGCCTTGTCCTTTCTGCAGTCTGACCCTCTGTAACGAGCCTGTTCACCTGTTGGTTCCAGTCCAGTCCGTGGTTCCGTTTCCTGTGTCCAGTTCCTGTCAGCTCTGCTATCCAAGCTTACCTGTGATCCTGTTTGCCAAGCCATTGTCCAGTTCCTGTCAGCTCTGCTATCCAAGCTTACCTGTGAACCTGTTTTCCAAGCCATTGTCCAGTTCCTGTCAGCTCTGCTTTCCAAGTGTACCTGTGAACTTACATGCCAAGCCGTTGTCCAGTTCCTGCCAGCTCCGCTATCCTGTTTACCTGTGAGCCTGCTTCCTGTGATCCTGCCAGCTCCGCTTTCCGGTTTACCTGTGAGCCTGTTTCCTGTGATCCTGCCAGCTCTGCTATCCAGTTTACCCTGTGAGCCTGCTTCCTGTGATCCTGCCAGCTCCACTATCCGGTTTACCTGTGAGCCTGCTTCGTGTGATCCTGCCAGCTCCGCTATCCGGTTTACCCTGTGAGCCTGTTTCCTGGTGTTTCCTCGCCAGCTCATGATATCAGTTTACTGATGAGGCCTGCTTTCCTTGTGATCCTGCCAGCTACGCTATCCGGTTTTCCTGTGAGCCTGTTTACTGTGATCCTGCCCAGCTCTGCTAATCCAGTGTTACCTGTGAGTCAGCTTACTGTGATCTTGCCAGCTCTGCTTACCAGGTTTACCTGTGAGCCTGCTTCTCTGTGATACTGCCTGCTCCGCTATCCGGTTTACCTGTGAGCCTGCTTTCCTGTGTTACTTGGCTCTGCTATCCACTGCGAACCTGCTTCCTGTGTTCTCCTGCCCAGCTCTGCTATCC